>CM076988.1:4061560-4116560 GCA_039105355.1 Benthosema pterotum | reverse complement strand
CTATTTATTCGGCATTTGAACCACAGAGGACCACCGTTTGAGGACATTTTAGCCCCACAGACCCCAAAACTAGATTTTGGAGTCTGTGGGGAAAGATTTCTTTCCACTTTTGTCCACAATTACAGGCTGGATTTGGGAAACAAAACAGACAAACATACAGATAAAAAATGACCATTCATCTTCTACATTCTCTCGTTATGTACCAACCAAATGGACCTGCAAGGGTTTAATTTTTACGCTCACAAACATGGACGGCGCCAGGGGGGGGCTAGCAGGGGCTCTAGCCCCCCCTGCTGGAGGCTTAGCCCCCCCTAAGCCCCCCCTGGCCAAAAACATGACTGTGATGAAAAATATTCAGGGAATAAATAAAATATATGGAAGACCAAACTGACTGACTTTCATGTAAATCATTGCTATAAAATCATGATACTTGTAATTTTTGTAATGATGTATAATACTGAAATAATCCATTTCTCAGAATTCTCACCACCTGTCATTTTCGCCCGCACGGTCACGTACGCAATACGCATTGCAATCCTCCAATCAACAGAGCGTCCGCCAAGTTCATAGTTCACGAACCTTTTGACTGTGTTTTTGGAGGGACAACTAACTCGGTTGCTGCACCGTTTGTTTTAAGTCCAGTACAATGGACCGGTTTGTTGTGTTCGGTAAAAAGCGACGCCTAAGAGCCGATTCAGTGGACGACTTGGCTGACGGTAGTCACGGTGGTGAAACAGCGGCCGGCGCCGCTCCCAATTCGCCCGAAGTGCCCTAAAATGAAGCCAGGGGAGCAGCGTGTGTTGTGGGGATGGTGCGACCAGGTAACCAGCCTTCTACTAGCGGCAAGAACAACTGCCCCAAAAATAGCTGATCTACAGGCTCCCACCGCGACACGCTATGAAGCATTGTGAGCTTGTAGATTTGCCATTTGTCCAAAAGTGCCCTCTTATGTGATTTCTGTCCCTGGACCCTAACACACTCTGCACGTCCCTGTATTTACATGTTCGCATTTGGCCGCCACGCCTCACTGTGTGTGTGTATGTTCGCAGTGCTGCGACTCCTTCTGTGTGTCTGTGAGATCAAGTTAGAAGCTGTTTCTAGCCTGTGCGTCCCTTTATTTAGCCTACATGTTAATGTAAAGGCCGCCTCACTATGTCTGTGCGTGAGTGCAGTGCTGCGACTACTTCTGTGTGTCTGTCTGTGAGATCAAGTATTGTAGAAGTGTGTGTGTGTGTGTGTGTGTGTGTGTGTGTGTGTGTGTGTGTGTGTGTGTGTGTGTGTGTCCATTTACGTTCTGCAGATCTCTGAAACTGTGGTACATGTGTAACTGTCCCCTGAAGATCTAAAAGACTAAGAGTTCATTCATTCATTTTGGGGAAAAAATTAGCCAGTGACAATGATTTGCTTTGTTGTGTAACATGAACATGTATTTTAGCATATAAACAGGACCATTGTATTTGCCTGTGTGTGTGTGTGTGTGTATATATATATATATATTCACTAGCCCCTGCTGAAAAAAACTCAGCCCCCCCATAGCCCCCCATGCACAAATGTCTGGAGCCGTCCCTGCTCACAAAGAGTTACATCTGGTCCTCTCAAGGACCACTGGTGGTCCCTGGCCCACTAGTTGAAAACCACTGATATTACCTGTGGGCCGGATGCACATTTGGGTGGGCTCTGCCCATCCCTGCTTCCCTCCCCCTAGATCCGGCCCTGCTCAGGGTCATGTGTCACACAGATGACAGAAGAGCTTCCAGTACTTCAATTGATTTCAGAAGGATCGATTTTTTTAAAGGGTGTTAGCTTATTATCATGCCATTGGCGGACAAGTCAGCCTCAGCAGCACACAAACTGATCGGCTGAACCTGTAGCTTTGTCAGATTCTCGCCAGATTCTGTGTCTCATATTATGCTGCTGTTGAGTGACTCCTATGCACTCCTATGCATTATTTTTTTCCTGTTTCTAGGCTGGGTGCCACAGTATCGCTCAGGGAGGGGAGAGGAGAAGAGAGCAGGAGACAGAGACCCTCCTACATCCTGTTTTCTATAGTCTCACACTCTGGGGAATGTTCAACGGGGGCTTTGAGGAATGACTCCACTAGTCAGACAGGATTTGGATCTAGTAAAAAAAAAGTATGGGATATGGGAAAGAGCTATATAAAGCCGCCGCGCATCCCCTCTTTTACCGTTTACCTCCACTGTGATTTGCTGCTTCTGACTTTACAGAAGTGGATATTTTATATAGGTCTCTGAAAACACACCTCTTCAGACTCCATCTCAGCCCTTGGCACTTACATTACATACCAACCCACAGTACTTGCTGCAATGACTAATATAGGTTGCCTAACCCGTATTGTCCCGAATATAAGACGACTCGTTTATAAGACGACCCTCATTTTTCAAGACCCATTTACAGGAAAAAGAACATTGAATGTCAAATAGTATAGCCCCTGAATATAAGACGACTCCATTTTTGAAATATTTCCATTGGGGAAAAAACATAGTCTTATATTCAGGCCAATAGGGTAGGTTGCCTAATGTATTACAACGCTTCATTGTGTAACTGTAAACTTTTTACCATTGCAAGTCGCTAAATCCGTCTGCTAAATGCGCCTGCTAAATGCGTCGCTAAATGCGTCGCTAAATGCCTAAATTGTAATTGTCTCTAAATGTCTTGCTGAAATGCACAGTACATACATGGTAGCCACTATTGCAAACAAGTGTAATGCTAGTTTGTCCACTGTTTTACAGTTTTGTTGTAGTCGTACTTGAACTGTATTTTGTATATCTAAAAGGTGTTTTCAGTTTTGTTGTTGGAGCTGTACTTGACTTGTACTGTAATGCAGAAGGTTTCAACAGGTGGTCCGGGGGTACCACCAGTGGTCCCTGAGAGGATTCCACATGGTCCCCAGGCTAAAGGATGGAAAGTTGGTTAACCAGAGGTAACTCTTTGAGAGCGTAAACATGAAACCAAATGGACCCGCAAGGGTCCATTTGGTTTCATGCTTACGCTCTCAAGAGTTAAAATATTCATCATGTGCAAGTCTACACAACTAGAGAACGTAGAAGATTAATGGTCATTTTGATCTGTATGTTTGACCGTTTGGTTTTCTCTGAAATCCTGCCTGGAATTGTGGACAAAGGCAAAAGAAATCTTTAGTTTGGGGGTCTTTGGATACAATGTCGTCAACTGGTGGTCTGTGGCTCAAATTCTGAAAAAAAAGAAAAAAAAGAAAAAGAAAAAAAAGTGGTTCCTGGTATGGAAAAGGTTGAAAACCACTGCTGTAATGCAATTCTGCATTACAGCATTCATTTATTCAGCCAGTGTGGCGTAACTGTATATTAGAAGAAACATGTTGAATAAACTGTACATTATGGATATTACCAACAAGAAACTGACATAGTAGTATATAATATATTCAACTAATCTGAAGAAAGTGGGTCAAACAGCATGACCGCTGCATGAATGTCTGTACATTGACGGAGAGGACATGGGCAGCTCAGCAGCAACAGGGTTTTAGTATTGCAGCAAATGAGATGCTTGTGGTTTAGGTTTAGGGAAGGAACCTTTTCTGCATCTCAATTCAGAGGAGGGTGCTGCTCCCTTTAAAGTCAGTTCCTATCCTGCCTGTGCCAACTTGTGTAGGCAGCAGGCATACCGTGCGTGTGTGTGTGTGTGTGTGTGTGTGTGTGTGTGTGTGTGTGTGTGTGTGGGGGGGGGGGGGGGGGGGGGGGGGGGGGGGGGGGGGGGGGGGTGTTAATCCATTTTGTCCTGACCACCGATTCGACTTTGACACCAGATTATACAGTACCAGATTATAGGTGCAGCAACATTCTAGCTTTTGACGCTAGATTCTACAGTAGTTTCCGACACTAGATTCTCGTTATTGACACTAAATTATAGTTTCTGATGCAAGGAACTACTTTTTGACACTAGAAATCTAGTTTCTGACGCTACAATCGAGTTTTTGACACTAGATTCTATAGTTTGACACTAAATTCTAGTTTTTCTGAAGAATCTGTGTTCCTGTGTCAGTGACGCTAACACATTTCAAGTCAAGCACCGCCAGAATTATCCATATTTGGCTGCAGACCCCCATCTGAAAACATGTTGTTCTAGGGATCCCCCAGAAGCAAAAATTTGAGTTAAAAACATTTGCTTCCAAAATAAAAGGTATTCAGAGATTCGCAGCACATTTTCACAATTTTCAAAAATAGCAGAACTATCGCGCCACCGAGTGTCTTGTAGATCTGCTATTTTTCGACAGCTAAAACACCAAGACGCGTTCAGTACATACAGTAAAGGGCTAATATCTGTTGAAGCAAGAGGATAGCCCTTCGGCCAGACTCGCCTGCTTCCCCCTTACATAACGGTGATGTTAATACTGTTTGACTCACAGAGCGGCTTACAGAGCACCACCACAACGCTACAACGCAACCCCAACATTATTCATCTTTCTTTTAAACCCACACCAGTAATGTCAACACCGACCGAGCCCTGCTGCATGCAGTCGACAACAACAACTGTGTTGCTTTATTTTTAGTTTATACATATTTATTTAGCACCACTGTCTGGCTGTCCCCGCCGGATATTCTTCCTGCGTTGCGCGGCCCACACACCTTTCGCAAATAACCCAGTAGATCATACCTGGGCATTATGCGGCCCCGGGGGGCGAATGCGGCCCTTTGGCTGACTTTGACCGGCCCGGGGACCACCAGTGGTCCTTGAAAGAGTTCCAGTTAAATATGGAAAGTTGGTTAACCAGATGTAACTCTTTGAGAGTGTAAAAATGAATTCATTTTTACACTCTCAAGAGTTAAAATATTGATCATGTGAATTAGCCCAAGTCTACACAACTAGAGAATGTAAAAGAATGGTCATTTTTTATCTATGTCATCCGGTTTTGTTTGTAAAATCCAGCCTGGTATTGTGGACAAAAACAAAAATCTTTAGTTTTGGGGACTGTGGGGTGAAATGTCATAAATAGTAGGCCCTGGTGTCAAAATCGTTGGTCTTACTCTTACTTTTATCTTGAAATTAAATTAATATTACACAAACTTTAGTTCAGCCTTTCGTCTTAGCCCTCTACTATATTGTATGTATCTCATTTGGCCCCTTGGGGAAAAAATAATTGCCCACCACTGCAGTAGATGGATGCATGCCTTGCGATTTTTCCCTGGTTTTAAATGTCTGAGCTAATGACACACGGTGTGTCACTCACTGCTGAGTCAATCTGTGACTGTCAATGACAATTGACAGTCATAATTTATAGGCTACATTGTTGTCGCACAGCATTTTCTCCAAGAAAGAAAAAAAAAATGCTGATCAAGAAAGAAAAGCAAGTACACTTCTTCTCGAAACTGCCGTTGAGTTAAGGCAGCGGGATGCTCACTCAGCTTTAAGTAGAACTTAATTCATAAACCACCAAAGTGGAACACGCAGTACCCCATAAGGAAAGATGCTCAAAGATGCACAAATGCTCAGAGATCACAAATGTGGAGAAGCTGCTACCTGGATCGTTGCATCTTTGACTCTTTGCATCAGCTTCCACTGACAGTGAATGGTACCCGGCAGCATCTTTGCGTCTGCCCATGTTGAACACAACATGCAACGCGGAAGGCTGTTGCCAAACACGGTGCAAGCCAGTTTTGCATATTTTATTTTGGAGTGCCACTTTGCTCTGACTCTCTTTTCCTAAGCTTGTGAACCTAATGATGTCAGGAGAAGTCGTCCCCTGGGAATTGTCTGTTCAGTGTTAACATCATCAGCAATCCTTTACAAAATGCTGCCTCATCACCTGTGATGAGTCTATGTGACCTGACCAGAGATCTCTTGCTGACAGGGGCGGATATAACATGTCCCATTTGGGGGGGGCAAGAGAACATGTAGGAGGGTCCCGAAGCTCCAACATGTTCCACCATGCTTCACGCCACGGGCGATGAAGTTGCACCCATACCATTTTCGGTTACAGGACTTTTATTAGTCAAGTAAAGCATCAATAATAACATCAGTTGTTGTTGAAGTTGCAACAGACACGCAGCATGCATAAAGCTAAAGGTCTGACTCAGAGAGTTTTCTGTTTTCAATGATGAAATGCTGTTGGTTTAGTGGTGCCAAAATTGTAGTTAGTAGCAGTAGTAGTGTTTCAAATCATTTTAAATATAAGCACTTCAACTTGAAATATCTTGGGTTGTTTTGCATGGCATTATGCTTGGGGGGGCAGACTGGGTATTTCATGTCCATGCCTAGATCCGCCCCTGCTTGCTGGCAATTTTAGCTGCAGTGATGTAAATCCACTGTATCCTGCATCCAAATACACAATTCATAGGTAAAGAATGCATCTGCATCTGACAGTAAGCTCTGCATCCTGGGGGAGCTACTACTGCAGACAGCATACACAGTAACATCAATCCACCAGGTTAATTTCTTTCAGATAGGCCTACATTTCTACATGGATATAATGCCATTACAAGCATAGAAAATGACATGGGCAATAAATGATGCAATTTCGCCTCTGAAGTGGGACTCATCAAATGTCCCTGGGACTCATCTAAAAGACCCTCCCTCACTCATTAGATTGTAAACATATTTACACGTTTTTAGGATAGATATTAGACCAACCAATCCACGTTGCAGTATGCAGAGCCATCCAGTAAAGTAGCATGCAAAGTTAAAGGTAGGGGAAGTGATTTCACTTTTGTCAGATATTACCCAAAAAATATTTTTTTTTCTGTTAAAATGCTCTATTATAAGGTGTGGAAACCACATATGGAGTTTCCCCCTCCCCCACGTTAGCAGAGGAGCTAATAAAAGTTCCCCAGGTCACCACAATTCTCCTCCAATCAGGAGCGAGCAGCAGGTTCACATAGTGTAGCTACTTTTGGGGGCCCTAGTGCACGAGGCTGGTACTACACCATGAATTTCAAATCACTTCCCCTACATTTAAGTAAATAAACAACAGAAAGGTCATCAACCCTTGAATACTGGAAGCTGCAGGCAGAACAAGTTAACAAAATCAAATGCAGTGCGGAACGGACAAAAACAATGCATTAGCATTGTTCTTTCAAGTAGCAATTGATCCGGCATGACACCATTGATCAATCGCAACGCAAGAAAAGAAGACAATGATCCACTGTATTTGGATTCAGAATGCTCTCTTTACAGTAGTAAAAGCCAAGGCAGCCGAATGCCCCAAACAATGACGGTGTCATTATGCTAATCTTATGTTAATTGTTAAAATGTTAAGTCTTGAACTCTTGATCACCCTCTGGCTCATCAGCTTGCATCTCTTTGTTTCACTGCAAGATGTATCGTCTGTCTGTCACTGATCCCATCTTTAATCTGACCACTGTCATGTGATGATTTATTTGGGTCAGAACCAAATGGACACAGCATGTGACTGTCCAGTAAACAGTAAACACTACACTCAGTGTCTGCCTCATCTGACATTCAAAACAGACAAAGATCATTGGTTGATTTTCAATCACACACACAAAAAAAAAAAAAAAAAAAAAAACGTATTACTTTTGACCAGTGACCACACAGATTATCACTCTACAGGAATGATCAATCAGTATCCAGAAATGGGAACCCCCTTCCACAAACAATACATTATAAAACATATCATTTAATTCTAGGTTATTGCCTGAGAGCGCTTGAACACACACTATAAAGATTATTATTATTGTTATTATTATTATTGTTGGTGTTGTTGTTGTTGTAAACACTGGCACAATACAGCCATACATCACAGATATTTAATATGGGGCGATTAGGTTCAAAATAGAATATTTTTCCATCTATAAATCAGATGTCTAATTTCACAGATGTGTTCCGAGTAATGACTCCGATTTACACATAACATTTCAAAACAATGGCCGAAATTGGGCTTTGTCTCTATTCTAATAATAATAATCCCCCGTTTGACGCGGCGTGTGTCACTGCAGCGTTCTATTGTACAATAATACAAAATAAACATAGAAATATGCATTATGCTGTGGCTATAATAAAGAAATAAAAATACCATTACTACTGACTGCGCCGAAGCGCCATATATGGATTAAAACATAAAAAAACAAAAACAAATGTAGCCCAAGGGATGTCTCCGTTGTTACGTTTGTATTTGCTCCTTTCCATTTACTAGTCAACGAGTAGAAAGGTTACGACATTCAGGGCTCCGAAACTGAGCTGTTCTTGCAGGCCAAATAGGGGACAGACTGGAGTTGGAAATACATTGATTTCAACGAGAGGAGAGCATGTGTGGAAGTTGAACTGATAAGAATAATGTACAGCAACAAAGTCAAAGTCTGTCATGTTTGTGTGGTAAAATAAAGGGGTTTTAAGCTTTAATTATAAGATGTATTTTTTTATAGCTGGAGTCCATTGCATTACTGCCTACTTCCGGTCCAGGATGTAGATTGAACTGGCCCCATGAAGTCAACGGAGTTGTCACAACAACTCTGACTATATAGGTATTCTAACAAATGCAGAGATTTGTGCTGCTAGCCAATATTGGATGATGAAGAGTGTTATCCTTTTTCGATGATAAATTATGATAAAGACATCTGACAGTCTATCCCTCAATGTATCTGTACATTTAGAGAAGATTTATTGACGTGCTAGGCTATGGCATCACCCATCCACCCTGTCCCTGCTGTCTGACTGGTGGCGCGCATCTCTGTGTGGGTGTAGAATAGAATCAGACAGCCTTTAACTGTTGACGGCTAACGGCATTAGCCCTTTCCCTCTCTCCCTCTCTATCGCTTTTTCTCTCTCTCTCTCTCACCCACGGATTGCGGTTTTCCAAAGCCACACACATGTCATCATTTCAACAAATGAAGGGTTATAGTAGCACCAACAAATCCTACCTGGTGAAGAGCGTTATAATCATCTATAGCTCCATGGATGTGGAAGTCTTCCCCTACATCATGTGTCCGCTGCTGCTGCTGCTGCCTGTCTGTCACACAACACAGTCCCTCCTCGCTCGAACAAACAATAGAGCAACTCTTCCTTCCTACGTGATCAACAGGCGCCGCAGCCTCAATCGAAGCGTTATTATCATTATGGATCCCACCGCAGTTTTAGGCCACTGAAGGGGTTATGCTTACAACCTGTTTACAACTTTTTTGCATTATGCCATCATGGTCCGTTATTAATTTTGCATTTGAGCCACGGCACGGACCACCATTTGATGACATTTATTCTCTCAGATCCCAAATAATATAATCTTGTTCTTGTTGTTGACATTGCATAACATCAATTTCTTGTTGGTGCCAATTAGTAGAGATAGCAAAATCTTCTAATTCTCTATTGTGTTTGTGAATCTTCTCTTAGGCCTATATATTTAAATTAAGTAAATAAAAGTAATAGGCTACACTGTAGCCTTTTAATTACTTTTATTTACCTTTGATTTAGATGTACCGCCACTCAGAGTTAGAGATGTCTATGTTCATGTCTTCACACTGTCTTGGCAAACCAAACCCCATGATTGGCTCGAGACCTGCGATTGACAGGTCTCGAGCCAATCAGGCCTGCTCCGTCCCAGAGCTGCGGTGGGATTCATAATCAGGGCAAATCGGTGACCTGTATATCGTGCGCCGTCCAGCCAAGCCACTCCGCCGTGTCAAAATAAAAGCTCCGTCTGGTGTTTGTTTTACTCATATGGGGGCTTTTTTGATTCTCGCCGCGTTTCTCGCTCTTAATTCCACCTATCCGTGGACCACACGCGCGCATACGACGCAAACAGTTAATTCAAAATAGTTTTAAAATAGCCCCAAGCTCTTATTTGCGACCCGCTTTTTTAACATGACACCCTGCAGCGAGAGTGGCGTCAGAGGAACTGTTTTGAGAGGACGTTAAAAAAGGTAGGTGGCGATCGAAATTTACATGATTTCATTTTTATTTAACGTAACGTAATCAAGACGCATGATCGCGCATGATCATCACTCCACGCACAAAGCGGCTGTCAGTGATCTAGGGCTTTTTTCGTTTGCCATATGTTGCTTTGTCATCAGACAAGGACGTGAACTATATCTGCTGTCTGTGTGGGGGGTCCGAGTTGGGCGTAACATCATTTATAACCTTTGTATTAATGCATTTGAATGGCATTGTTTGGATTATTAGGAGAGATGTCTCGAGATTACAGCCACATGCCCTATAATGAATAATGAATCAATTCTAAATTGGTTAAACAGCCAATAAACCAAGCCAAGCCAAGTGAAACTATTTATATAAAACAGCCCATTGGTCTGTGTGTGTTAAAGGGGAATTCCCCACATTTCAACAGTTTACTGCATGGGTTTTCAACCTTTTTGATACCAGGGCCCACCATTTATTCAGCATTTGAGCCACGGACCCCCCATTTGAGGACATTTTAGCCCCACAGACCCCAAAACTAAAGATTTCTTTTGCTTTTGTCCACAATCCCAGGCTGGATTTGGGAAACAAAACAGTCAAACATACAGATCAAAATGACCATTAATCTTCTACACTCTCTAGTAGTGTAGACTTGTGACCCTAATTCAGATGATGAATATTTTAAATCTTGAGAGTGTACATGAAACCAAATGGACCCGCAAGGGTCCGACTTAGCCGTGGAACACCTGGAACCCTCTCTGGTGGTCCCCGGACCACTGGTTGAAAACCACTGGCACTAACCACTGGTTCATACCTGGTTCATACCTTAGACATATACGTAAATAATAACTAATAAATAAATAACACAGTGATAAATAGATAGTAACACAATGAACATTATGTCCCTAGAAAAGAGGGTTTGAGAGAAAAAATCATTAACATGATGAATCACACCTTGATGATGTCATCCAGATTTTTCTTAGGCTATACTGTCCAAATTTGGTTCCATTTGTACATTCTGGATGGATTGGCGCAAACATTTCACATCTTGCATGCCCCCAAAATGTGCTAAAAGTGGCGGTTGTACACTTTAAAACTATTCTCACACTATAGGAAACTTGTTTATACAATGTTATATCTCAACCCCTTTTTGGGGGGGGGGGGGGGGGGGGGGGGGGGGGGTTTCTTTGGCTGGAATGCTGTGTGTGCACTGAGATCGAGCGAAGTCTGCAGATTTTGTTCCCAATTCATGTCAACACCGATCCTCTCTCCTCTCTCCTCCTCCTCCTCTGTGAATAGATCCTCTATGCGACATTCATTCACAAGCAATTTATCTCACGATCCGTTGCTACGGCGATGATGATCAAGTCGCACAGTAAATGCAGCCAGGTATGCTATGATCTGTTTATAAGGTTACTGTATATCCGATCGGAAGCGCAAGCGCGCGCGCACACACACACACACACACACACACAACACACACACACACACACACACACACACACACGCACACACGCACACACACACACACACACACACACACACACACACACGCACACACGCACACACGCACACACACACACACATCCCCACTATAGCTATGTCTCGTGTTACACTATTCTCTCTCTCTCTCTCTCTCTCTCTCTCTCTCTCTCTCTCTCTCTCTCTCTCTCTCTCTCTCTCTCTCTCTCTCTCTCTCTCTCACTATCTCTCTCTCCATCACCACAACGCGCGCACACACGCGCACTAATGCACTCCTCTCCTCTCCTCTTCTCTCCTCTTCCTTCCTTCCTCCAGCCAGTGATCGAGTCATAGATGCTCATGTTGTTTTTGCCGTCGCAAAAAGGACCCCATGTCTTTCTTGGTAAGAATATGATATGTTTCTGCTTATATTTTAGTGGCGAAATTCACGCATGGACATTGCGAGGTAGGTGATGCTGCGCAGTTGTTGTCCTTTTCTCTCAGTTTCATGCATGCACGGGGACGGACGGTGAAGTGACCGACCGTGACCTCACAGGTGAATGGATGTGTCACGTAGCCAGGGGCGGATCTAGGCAAGGGCATGCAAAACAAGCCAAGATACTATGGGAGAGAAATGGGACAATATTATCTTCACACGAATGCGTTCATACGAACGCGTTTTGAAGTTGTACAAATCCTTTACGATATTTGACAAAAGTCTTTTCACATTTTGCAAAAGTCTTTTCACGATTTGCAAAAGATTTTTGTATTTTTACAAAAAAATATTAGATTTGTGTGTGTGTTAATCCTTGAAAAACATTTGTAAATCCTCAATTCTGCTTGTGAATTCTAAAAAAACACGTGTCATTCCCTTTTCTTTTTGAATCATTTTGACCCAAACATCATGCTCGTTTATGATAATTTTCACAAATGTATTGTAATTATTCTGCGATTTACTAGTTTGTCTTCAAGATTTACTAATGTTTCTCTGTGATTCACAAACTAAATTCCATGAATGACAAATATCTCTTCGCGATTCACAGATGTTTTTTGTATCTTTACAAAAAAAAATATAAGATTTGCGTGTGTGTTAATCCTTGAAAAACATTTGTGAATCCTCAATTCTGCTTGTGAATTCCAAAAAAACACGTGTCATTCCCTTTTCTTGTTCAATCATTTTGACACAGATGTCATGCTTTTTATGGTGATTTTCACAAATTTAATGTTGTATCCACAAAAGAAATTATGATGGAATTACAGGCACTTTCATCATCAAATATGTGTAAAGCATCAACTCTGTGTGTTGCCACCAGGTGGCCACCATGCATTCGTGAGAAAATCCCAGTCTTTTGTGAACTTATTTAAGACACAAACACACCAAGCACGCTGGGATTATTGTGTCAAAAAGATTGATTGGCTGCCTCGTTTCTAGGCTACCTCTAGGCCAATGGGAGACTTGACTTGCCATAAAACCCATAGTCTGAAAGACGCTAGGGCCATTATTGAGAATGGGGACAGAAGTAGGGACAAATGGACTGAGTCAGGCAACAGTGCAGTTGTAATGATCTTAAATCCTTTTATTAGAGCTGGTTTTGTTGTAAACAGCATAAACACAACACTTTAGAAGCCGAAAATAGCTCTTATTTGCGCCGCCCTTGTTGAAATCAACGCATTTCCAACTCCAGTTTGCCCCTATTCTAGCCGAACAAGGCACAATGTGCCTCGGTTGTCAGCCAGACAGTGTTGCCAACCTGGCACATTTGTCACTATATTTCGTTTTCTTTCCAGACCCCTCTATCGCCAAAATTAGTGAAAAGCTCCTGGCGGAAAATCTAGTGCTTTTTTGGCTGCTGAGTTGGGGTGAAATTGATTGACAGGCGCCATAAATAAAACCCTCATTTTCACCATTTTCCTCCTATGACAGTGGTTTTCATCCAGTGGACCCAGGCTAAGATGGACAGTTGCTTAACCACATGTAAATCTTTGAGAGCGTGAAACCAAATGGACCCTTGCAGGTCCATTTGGTTCCATTTGCAGTGTTGCCAACTTGGCGCATTTGTCGCTATATTTAGCGCTTTTCCAGACCCCCCTAGCGCCAAAATTAGTGAAAAACTCCTGGCGGAAAATCTAGTGCTTTTTGGCTGGAGAGTTGGGGTGAAATTGATTGACAGGCGCCAGAGATAAAAACCCTCATTTTTCACCATTTTTCCTCCTATGACAGTGGTTTTCAACCAGTGGTCCCAGGCTAAATGATGGATAGTTGGTTAACCAGATGTAACTCTTTGAGAGCGTAAAAATGAAACCAAATGGACCCTTGCGGGTCCATTTGGTTTCATTTTTACACTCTCAAGAGTTAAAATATTCATCATGTGAATTAGCCCAAGTCTACACAACTAGAGAATGTAGAAGATTATCATGTTAGACTTGGGCTAATTCACATGATGAATATTTTCCATTTGGTTTCATTTTTACGCTCTCAAAGAGTTACATCTGGTTAACCAACTATCCATCATTTAGCCTGGGGACCACTGGTTGAAAACCACTGTCATAGGAGGAAAAATGGTGAAAAATGAGGGTTTTATCTCTGGCGCCTGTCAATCAATTTCACCCCAACTCACCAGCCAAAAAGCACTAGATTTTCCGCCAGGAGTTTTTCACTAATTTTTGCGCTAGGGGGGTCTGGAAAAGCGCTAAATATAGCGACAAATGCGCCAAGTTGGCAACACTGCAAATGGAACCAAATGGACCTGCAAGGGTCCATTTGGTTTCACGCTCTCAAAGATTTACATGTGGTTAAGCAACTGTCCATCTTAGCCTGGGTCCACTGGATGAAAACCACTGTCATAGGAGGAAAATGGTGAAAATGAGGGTTTTATTTATGGCGCCTGTCAATCAATTTCACCCCAACTCAGCAGCCAAAAAAGCACTAGATTTTCCGCCAGGAGCTTTTCACTAATTTTGGCGATAGAGGGGTCTGGAAAGAAAACGAAATATAGTGACAAATGTGCCAGGTTGGCAACACTGTCTGGCTGACAACCGAGGCACATTGTGCCTTGTTCGGCTAGAATAGAGGCAAACTGGAGTTGGAAATGCGTTGATTTCAACAAGGGCGGCGCAAATAAGAGCTATTTTCGGCTTCTAAAGTGTTGTGTTTATGCTGTTTACAACAAAACCAGCTCTAATAAAAGGATTTAAGATCATTACAACTGCACTGTTGCCTGACTCAGTCCATTTGTCCCTACTTCTGTCCCCATTCTCAATAATGGCCCTAGCGTCTTTCAGACTATGGGTTTTATGGCAAGTCAAGTCTCCCATTGGCCTAGAGGTAGCCTAGAAACGAGGCAGCCAATCAATCTTTTTGACACAATAATCCCAGCGTGCTTGGTGTGTTTGTGTCTTAAATAAGTTCACAAAAGACTGGGATTTTCTCACGAATGCATGGTGGCCACCTGGTGGCAACACACAGAGTTGATGCTTTACACATATTTGATGATGAAAGTGCCTGTAATTCCATCATAATTTCTTTTGTGGATACAACATTAAATTTGTGAAAATCACCATAAAAAGCATGACATCTGTGTCAAAATTATTGAACAAGAAAAGGGAATGACACGTGTTTTTTTGGAATTCACAAGCAGAATTGAGGATTCACAAATGTTTTTCAAGGATTAACACACACACAAATCTTATATTTTTTTTGTAAAGATACAAAAAACATCTGTGAATCGCGAAGAGATATTTGTCATTCATGGAATTTAGTTTGTGAATCACAGAGAAACATTAGTAAATCTTGAAGACAAACTAGTAAATCGCAGAATAATTACAATACATTTGTGAAAATTATCATAAACAAGCATGATGTTTGGGTCAAAATGATTCAAAAAGAAAAGGGAATGACACGTGTTTTTTTAGAATTCACAAGCAGAATTGAGGATTTACAAATGTTTTTCAAGGATTAACACACACACAAATCTAATATTTTTTTGTAAAAATACAAAAATCTTTTGCAAATCGTGAAAAGACTTTTGCAAAATGTGAAAAGACTTTTGTCAAATATCGTAAAGGATTTGTACAACTTCAAAACGCGTTCGTATGAACGCATTCGTGTGAAGATAATATTGTCCCATTTCTCTCCCCATAAGATACTGCATGTGCTTATATTTAAAAGTATTTGAAACACTACTACTACTGCTACTAACTAACTACAGCTAACTAACTACTAACTGTCTGAGTCAGACCTTTAGCTTGCATGCTGGGTGTCTGTTGCAACTTCAACAACAACTGATGTTTTACTTGCCTAATAAAAGTCCTGTAATCAAAAATGTTATGGTGCGGCTTCATCGCAATGAAGCCGCCCCCATACCATTTTCTCCTTCCCCCCAATTGGGAAATGTTACATCCGCCCCTGCACGTAGTCTACATTATATGTAGTCTTGCATTGATTGCAATATACTTTTAATGTTTTATCTCAGTGGTTTTCAACCTTTTTGATACCTGGGACCACTATTTATTCTACATTTTATCCACGGACCCCCATTTGAGGTTGAGTCTAGTCTCTTGGACCCAAAAGATTTTCAAGTTTTTTTCCCCCACAATTTAGGAGAGATAACTGGCAAATCATTGGTGCAAAATAACAATCCTGCTACATTTTATAATTGGGTAGATTATTTCAGATGTTTAAATATAACTTAACTCTTGAGATGTTTAAATCAAATGGACCCGTGAGGGTCCATTTGAGTTAAGTTCTATAAGGGTCCATTTGGTTCCCAACAGTAGATCATTTAGCCGGGGCCCAGATAGCAACATGCATTGATTCAACCAAAATTCAACGTTGAATCAATGCATTTTGCATTGATTCAACCAAAATTCAACGTTGAATCAATTCATTTTGCTATCTGGGGGACCACCTGGAATCCTCTCAGGGACCACTGGCAGTCCTCGGACCGCCTGTTGAAAAACCCTGTTTTGGCTGGACCCTCCTTATTGCATTGCCCTCTCTCTCGTGTTGCAAGATTTGTATTGTATCTGCATTCGTGTTTCTAATCATGCGTCATGCACTTCACATTAGTTTTCCTCTGTTGGGTTGTGGGAATAAGCATCAGCATTTTGAGTCAGTCAGTCAGTCAGTCAGTCAGTCAGTCAGTCAGTCAGTCAGTCAGTCAGTCAGCCAGCCAGCCAGCCAGCCAGTCAGTCAGTCAGTCAGTCAGTCAGTCAGTCAGTCAGTCAGCCAGCCAGCCAGCCAGCCAGTCAGTCAGTCAGTCAGTCAGCCAGCCAGCCAGCCAGCCAGTCAGCCAGCCAGCCAGCCAGCCAGCCAGCCAGCCAGCCAGTCAGCCAGCCAGCCAGCCAGCCAGCCAGCCAGTCAGTCAGTCAGTCAGTCAGTCAGTCAGTGCAGACTGCAGACCCACTGTCTGTGCTTCTTAATTGTCAAACTGTCAGTGTCTGTTACCGTCAACTCATTCCCAATGTCTTCCCTCGCTGGCTGTTCAACAGGCGCGGATGTAACCTTTCCCAAATGAGGGGGCATGCGAAAGTGGTATGTGTCACTTCGTTTTGCCCGACATGGGCGATGAAGCCGTCCCCCCATGCCATTTTCGCTGAAATTCACCATATCTCCCCGCATTGAATAGATAACTGGATAATGTATTTTGGCATGGTTATTATTATTATTAACACAAAATCTATCTTTTTTATTTCTTGAACAGGACTTACAAGTAAGCGTCAATAATGACATACGTTGTTGTTGAAGAGGCACACGTGCGTTTTTTTTATATGTATACTGTAAGCACTTTGATTTGACATTTCTTTGAAATTTGGCTTGTTTGCATGCCGTCATGTTTGGTAGGGCATTCAGGGGCAGTCAGGGCATTTGGGGGGTGGGGGCATCAACCCCCTTGCCCATGCCTAGATCCGGCCCTGCTCTTCAAGGTACCTCTTCGGGGTTTTGGCTCACAACAACCCCAAAGCTAGCTTTCCTGCAGGCACTCAGGACGGATCTAGGCATGGGCAATGCCCCCCTAAACGCCTGACTGCCCCACCAAACATGATGGCATGCAAACAAACCCGAACGTCAAAGATATTTCACATTAAAGTGCTTGTATTTAAAATGATTTGAAACACTACTACTGCTACTAACTAACTACAGCTGTGGCACCACTAAACCAACAGCATTTCATCATTGAAAACAGAAAACTCTCTGAGTCAGACCTTTAGCTTTATGCATGCTGCGTGTCTGTTGCAACTTCTACAACAACAACTGATGTTATTATTGATGCTTAGTTGTCTTGAAACCAAAAATGGTATGGGGGCGACTTCATTGCACGTGGCGTGAAGCGACACGGGCGATGAAGTCGCCGCACCCATACCATTTTCTCCTGCACCTCTCAATTGGGAAATGTTCCATCCGAACAATAGAACCGTATGGTAGGCGCGCTCTACTCAAAGTCCACCTTGTATTCTCAAGTGGCTGATGGGTGCAGATTCTTGAAGATCAATGTAAAGAGGAAATATCCGCACTCGCATATAGTTCATGAGTTTTCTTTTATTTAGTTTCTCAGCAGCATAGTCTACCTAGAGAAACGAACGCGTTTCGGCGCTCACGCCTTCATCAGCGTTTCAGTTGAAACAGTTTGAAACGCTGATGAAGGCGTGAGCGCCGAAACGCGTTCGTTTCTCTAGGTAGACTATGCTGAAATGTTACATCCGCCCCTGCAGGCACTCACTCCTATCCCACTCACTCACTCATTCCTCCCATGGGGGGCTGCTTGCTATCGGTTTTCTTCCCCTCCTCCTCCTCCACATGTCTCATCTCTCCTCCTCCCCATCCTCCCCCTCCCCCTCCTCCTCCTCCTCCCCATCCTCCTCCTCCTCCTCCACATGTCTCATCTCTCCTCCTCCCCATCCTCCTCCTCCTCCTCCCCATCCTCCTCCTCCACCATCCTCCCCCTCATCCTCCTCCCCCTCCTCCTCCAGGACTGTTCCTGCATCTCCCACACCCAGGTCCAGGCTGTGGGAATAGACGAACACTATGAGGACCCCAGCAGCCACCAGTTCCTGGTCAGTATAGTGTACAACAGGGGTGGGCAATTATTTTTCTCAAGGGGCCAAATGAGATACATAAAATATTGTCCTCACAGACTTTTCAAAAAGTTTTCACAAAGCCAATCATGGTTGTGACCAATAACAAAATCATGAAAAAAGAAGAAGAAAAATGACAAACAAGTGTTTTTTTTTTACATCTTCATATTATTGGCTGGGCTTAAAGAAAGTTTGTTGTCATGATTCGTCGCCAGCCACCCGAGCTGGCTTTGTCTGTGGCGCAAACAGCTTTATATAAATATACGTACGTATATAAAGTCTATGAGGAAAATTAACAAGAAAATCACTTCTGGAATAGGCGTGGGGAGTGGAACTGCAGTGCTCTATAGCAGAGGAACAGTCACATTAGTGAGAAGCAAGGCATTAGGGAGCCTCTCTTTTCGCTTGTCCATCAGGACCAATGTGACCATGCACTAAACCATACCTGGGCATTATGCGGCCCGGGGGCCAAATGCGGCCCTTTGGCTGACTCTGACCGGCCCGGTGGGGACCACCAGTGGTCCTTGAGAGAGTTCCAGTTCAATATGGAAAGTTGGTTAACAAGATGTAACTCTTTGAGAGTGTAAACATGAAACCGAATGGACCCGCAAGGGTCCATTCGGTTTCATGTTTACACTCTCAAGAAGTAAAAATATTCATCATCTGAAAGCTGAATTACCTAAAATCTACACAATCAGATAATTTAAAAGAATGGTCATTTTTTTTATCTATGTTTGCCTGTTTTGTTTCCCAAATCCAGCCTGGTATTGTGAACAAAAACAAAATAAATCTTCATTTTGGTTAGGTCTGTGCGGCTAAAATGTCATCAAATAGTGGTCCTCTGTGGCTCAAATACTGAATAAATACAGGGCCCCGGTATCAAAAAGTTTGGTCTTACTCTTACTTTCGTCTTGAAATAAAATGAATATTACACAAACTTTAGTTCAGCCTTTAGTCTTGGCCCTCCACAATATTTTGTGTATCTCATTTGGCCCCTTGGGGAAAATAATTGCCCACCCCTGCACTAAACCAATGACACAGTGCCACCTTGTGGATAGCTTTAACTATTGCATTATTGCATTTGCCTCGTGACAATGGTGCTTTGACCTCTGCTTGGCTCAGAGACAAAAAAATAAAATAAAAAATAGTATAATGTCCTCATCCTCTGCACATTGTGGTCCCAGGCAGCAGTACTGCAGCTGTGCCTCTGTAGAATTCCATGAAGGAGATTGCTCTGTTGTCGAGAGAGGCCAGCTGTGGGTCATAAGTTTATATACAGTAGCGCAATGATTAAACATATTTGTGAGTACAATCACGCGCACATCTGTAGGCCTGTCATTATTTGAAATAATGACAATTCTTTTTGCATGAACGACAGCCATTTCCATGTTGAATAATGTCTATGCATTTTCAGGCATTTTTCAAAGATAGCCGAAATAGCAGATTTACAAGCTCACAGCAAGCTCGTAGATCAACTCCCATATGGAGGATTTTATATAAGTGCCATGTATGAAAACTCTTCAAAGTGGCACCTTTCACACAAGTCACTTTACAAAAAAAAAATACTATGAATCTTATATATGTTTTGTATCTCATATATAATTCTTATAAATTACAAAATTATATACTTTGTGCCAATTTCATTAGTTCGCATATATAAAATCTTCCATATGGGCCTTTTCTGCTATTTTGTACTTTTTAAAAATAGGAAAACAAATTAAAAATGTTTCAGTGATGCCTTTGTTCATATTCAATTTGTCATATTTTCCGTCTGTTAATTTGTAATTACGAAGCCTAAAAGGCAAACAGATACACATTGTAACGTTCTAATGATCACTGCAAAACAACAACAACAACAACACAATTGAATTTAAAACTTTAACTTTAAAAATGAAGTTAAACTTTTGTGTCAGCCAAACAGCAATTGTACAACAGCCCTGTGCATTACTACCAGTACATCTGTTTGGGAAAGGGGTAGTAATTTTTAACTCATTTCTCTATATATTTGTATATTTTTCCAGAGCTCGGGAGCCTCTGTTTACACACTGGCAGGGACACCGGGTGGCGATGACATCACAGGGCTGACCGCTGAGCCGGCCCACTATCAGCTGCTGGCAGAACTGGGTGAGAGCATCACTAGGGAATTTAAGGTCCCGTCTCTAGGCCTTGGACACGACGAGAACGGTAGGCGTGGTCCGTCGCAGTGTTTATGTTATATCAAAATATAACATAATCGGTATATTCCGCAGCATTTTTAGAAAACAAACTATTGATGACGCATCTGTATAGCACTTTTACGCAATGTCTATGCCAGTAAGGGATCGAGTTAGAGCAATCTGATTGGTCTAACGGGTCACGTGACTCATTCAAACGAATCACATTCCCAGATCAGTGTGTGGCTCAGATCTGATTCAGGCTAGATTTGGCTGCCAGTGTAAATAAGGCCTTAGTACTGGCCTGAAATTGATGCCCGGCCTTTACTGGGCCGTAACTGGTAGCCCACATTTTAAGCCTGTAAAATGTCATGTTTTGGAACTGTATTACAGTGTACAAGTGAAACACCCGGCAAAGCACTATACTATACTATACCATTTAGCTTTTTGCTTGCATGGTCCTTTTGCAACCTTTAGAGAACTCTGTTTTACCTTCACAAAGTCACGCGCAGCAAAATCACAATCTCTGCAATGTTCTACTGCAGACTGCAGTGCACGGAGAGATGCCAAATCAGTTCCAACTCCCCCCTGTGCTTATACTCTTGACTCGACCGTGTCTCTCGTTCGGTCGTTCGGTTCTGAACTTGTGTTTTGTTATTTTTTTGTGCTCTTGCGTTGGATC
Source organism: Benthosema pterotum (assembly GCA_039105355.1). Taxonomy (NCBI): domain Eukaryota; kingdom Metazoa; phylum Chordata; class Actinopteri; order Myctophiformes; family Myctophidae; genus Benthosema; species Benthosema pterotum. Next base: position 4,095,335 of record CM076988.1, on the reverse strand, counting down.
TCCAGGGAAAGGCTTCAATAACCTCAGCCAGGTGAGCATGGCGCGCCATTCTCCCACCGGCCAGCTGGTGGCGGTCAAGCAAACCAACCTGGACGAATGCACTGAGGAGGAACTACTACAGCTGGTGGTGAGAGAGATGACAGTTTTGCAGGGCAAACCTGCAGCACATGAACACACCGTCAGACAGTGCCTCCAGGCTTGAAGCAGGCGGGCCCTGGTGGTCAAGTCTGGTACTGCAGGCGGGTGGAATTCATGCACGACCGCCGGAGAGCACGCACGCTGGTTTGCTTTGTGCACGCGGACAGGGCAGTTTGTTTTTAAGTTGTTTTCTGAATAAACCAGCGGTCCTCATGTCATATACTACCTCTCAAAACATAACGTATGTATTATATGACAGATAATAAGCTCAATGCAAACCCACAAGCTTGTTTTTTGATGTTTTTTTTCCTTTGCTCGTTCTCGACGGCGCTCGTTCATGGTTCCCATAATCCCTTGCTTCAGCCGCGTTCATGAGGAAATACTTCCGCATTTGACCACCAAATTTTGGTGGTCAAATGCAGAAATAGGCGCACTTCCGGCGGTCTTCCGGGTGCTTCAAAGCGCCAATGAGCAACTTGCATTGAAATGAACGGCAAGGGGCGGGGGCTGTCGCTCGAGTCCGTTCTCTATTATTTTATTACTCTATGCACATGAACTATAAAGTAAAGTAGGGCCGGATTTAGCCAGTCCTACTTGGGTGGGCACGAAGAATGGCAAGGTGGGCAACTCCAAAGGTTTTCATATGTAGTTGTGGTTTTCAATCTTTTTGACACCGAGGCCAACTATTTATTCGGCATTTGAGCTACGGACCACCATTTGATGACGTTTTAGCCCCGCAGACCCCAAAAAACTAAAGATTTCTTTTGATTTTGTCCACAATACCAGACTGGATTTGAGAAACAAAACAGTCAAACATACAGATCAAAATGACCATTAGATCTTCCGCATTCTCTAGTTGTGTACAGTAGACTTGGGCTAATTCTGTCGATGAATATTTTAACTTGTGAGAGTGTAAAAATGCGGGTCCATTTGGTTTCATTTTTACGCTCTCAAAGAGTTGCATCTGGTTAACCAACTTTCCACAACTTTCTCAAGGACCACTGGTGGTCCCCGGACGGACCACTAATGAAAAACACTGATATTGCCTTTCATTAGGTGGGCAGGATGCACATTTGGGTGGGCCCTGCCCACCCTGGCCCCCCTCTAGATCCGGCCCTGAAATAAAGTAAAAATCAATAAACAAATAAAAATAAATAAAAAGTTCACGCTTGATGTCACATGACTGTGTTGGCTGGTAGTGGACTGGAATGAAGATCCGCCCAAGATAGAGAATGCCGCGATGGCTAGCTTGCCGTCGCTGAAAATTCAAGCTGAGCGGAGCTCCACAGTCAGTGTTGCCAACTTGGCGCATTTGTCGCTATATTTAGCTTTTTTCCAGACTCCCATAGCGCCAAAATTAGTGAAAAACTCCTGGCGGAAAAACTAGTGCTTTTTGCTGGTGATTTTGCACCATTTTACCTCCTATGATAGTGGTTTTCAACCAGTGGTCCTCAGGCTAAATGATGGACAGCTGGTTAACCGGATGTACTCTACTGTAACTCTTTGACAGCGTAAAAATGAAACCAAATGGACCCTTGCGGGTCCATTTGGTTTCATTTTTACACCTCTCAAGAGTTAAAATATTCATCATGTGAATTAGCCCAACTTAGTCTTAGTCAACTTAGTCATTCTAGTGCATTTTGGAAGTGCCACTAGTGCATCACATTTTACTTGGAAAGAATCAGATTATCAGTGGATGAAACGTGTTTGTTGTTGTGCTGTCCTCCTGGTCTCCATCCAGCATGAGGCGCTACTCTGCAGGCTGTTTCGCCATCCCTACCTGCTGACGTCTCGCCTGGTGTTCAGCTCCTGCTGCCAGCTGTGGGTGCTGACCCCACTCATGACCTACGGTCAGTCTGCTGCCTCCCACAACGCTCTCCTTGAACATAACAGGCTTCGTCTCTCTAGCTCCATAGCATTTTCATTCCCTGAAATTGTTACCAATACAGTAACAGAGAGCAGTTCTTATATATAACGATAAAAAAATATTTTAGCCTATATAGAACGTTCCTAAATTAAATCACAAAGTGCCTTTGCTTTACATGAGCAAAAATTTACAATGGGTAACATGGAACTTTTTTGTTTTGTTAATCCTGCCGACTATAGAGTGTGGTGTCATCAATAATATATGATGTATATTTGTAATATGCATGTCATGTTATGCATGTTGCGTTACTTACGCTGGCACGAAACCTAGTACAGAATCGCCATTAAAGGTACCAAACCTAGTTGTGTTGTGTTGACATCCGTCTCATGAGTCATCTCAGAGGATTAGGTTAGGGTTATGTTGGTTAACCAGATGTAACTCTTGAGAGCGTAAAAATGAAAACAAATGTTTGGTTTCAAGTTTACACTCTCAAGAATTAAAAATAGTCATCATCTGAGGGTTTTATTTTCCTCTCCTTGTCCACAGGTTCTGCAGACTCTTTGCTGAGGACGTACTTTCCAGATGGAATGAGTGAGTCGCTGATAGCCTACCTGCTGTACGGTGTGCTGAAGGCCCTGGAATACCTGCACCAGATGGGCTACGTCCACAGGTCAGTGGAACTTTGTGGTTGGTTGGGGAACCTGCAGATACCATAATATGCAGTGTGTTGCTTGCGTTTTTTCCTAGAAATGGAGGTCTGGAAAAAATCGTTGACATGGTGAAACACAACTTGATGACATCATCAAGTTGTGTTTCACCATGCTCATGATTTTTCTTTGAGAGCTCTTTTTTTCTTCTTGTGTACAAATGGAACCAAATGGAACAAAATAATCATATGTACACTCAGAAAAAAATAATAAAATGGGTGGAATTCCCCTTTAAAGGATCAGATGGCCACTCTTCAACCTATCTTCATATAATTGGCCTTTCTCTAAGCCCCACCCTTAGTCACTGTCCAATGAAGTGCTAATCCTCTCTGTCCTTTCTATACCTTACTTATTTTTCTAAGTGCTGGAGTATGAAAGTGCTTGATATACAGTATGTCCCTGCAGCATGCCACCACCTGGTTTGAATTCTTCACACGTTACGGTTACAGAGGAGGTGGCGGGATGTCGCTTTGCTAAAAGCGAGCCCTTTCCAAACCCCCCACCAAAGGTCAACGAATATTGATTTGAAAGGAATGAGTTGTTTTCTGTCCTGTCCTCCCTGCCCTGAATGTCGTGTTTGTTTATTTTATGTTGTTTATTTATTTTTTTGCGAAAAAGGGGGGTGAAGGCCAGTCACGTGCTGCTGTCGGGCGAGGGTCGCGTCTACCTCTCCGGCCTCCACAGTGTTTACAGTATGATGCGCGAGGGGAAGCGGGTGAGGGCCGTCTTCGACATGCCACACCACAGCCCCGCCCTGCTGCCCTGGCTCAGCCCCGAGCTGCTGCGACAGGTCAGTCTGTTAAAGGGGAACTTTCAATATTTTACTATGTCATTGATGTACCTTCGAGGTGTTGGGTGCACATGATAAAAAAAAAGTTCCCCCATTTTGTGTTCCCAAGAAATTAACATGGTGAAACATCTTGATGACATCATCAAGATGTATTTTCACCATGTTAATGGTTTTTGGGGGGGCGTACAAATGGAACCAAATGAACCCGTTAGGGTTCATTTGGTTGCATTTGTACACTCTCAGAAAAAAAAAAAAAATGAAAATGATTGGAATTCCCCTTTTACTCTGTCGGTGGATGCAGGGAAGATGTGCTCACGTTTGGTACTGGAGTGAAAAGTATCAACTCTGCTATGTAAAGTATCAACACTGCTATCTAAAATACTACGTCCAGATTACAAAACATACTTGAGCAAAAGTACACAAGGTCTTGGTATTTTAAATGTCGCAGATAGTATATATTAATCTTTTAGGTTTTATAAATTGCACAACTTGCACCCAGAAAACCGGAATGTTGAACATTTTCTGTGCTTTGGAGTTTTTTGTGGGCTTTGGAAGGCTTTTGAGCTGCAATGAAAGCAGGCGAAACAGTGGAAACAATGCTGGCAAATTCCATTGACAAACAACTATATGGGATTTGCAGGCTGTGACATCACATTCGGCAGGAAAATTAGAGCACTTGTTTGAGCTAGAACTCCTCGGACCACAGAAAATCGAAAGAAATGTGAATCTACTGTTTAATTTCACAATCTCTTTAAAGTTTAAAAGACACAGCAAGGCTAGAAGTGGCAAAGCTAGTATGTATTATAGTTTAAATTTGACTACTTTCAGACGTTTGTTTTCTTCAAATGAAACTGTCCTTTCTTCCACCTTTCCATACCTGTCTCTCAGTCTCTCCCCCGCCTGTGTTGTCTTTGTCACCATGCAGGACCTTCATGGTTATGGGGTGAAGTCAGACATCTACAGTCTAGGTATTGTAGCGTGTGAGCTGGTCAGTGGCAGGGTGCCCTTCCAGGACATGCCTCCAACACAGGTAACTAAGCACAAAACGTCTGTTACTCTAACAAGATCACAAATTACATGAGGAACTGTACACTAAAAAACATGACATGAAACCCAAAGCATTTTCTGTTAAAAAATAGAATATAAGTAGAATAATTGAATACTTTTTGCAACAGGTGGTCCGGGGACCAGGATTCCAGTTGGTCCCCAGCTAAATGTAAAGTTGGTTAACCAGATGTAACTCTTTGAGAGCGTAAAAATGAAACCAAATGGACCCACAAGGGTCCACTTGGTTTCATTTTTACGCTCAAGAGTCATTTTTACGCTCAAGAGTTAAAATATTCATCATCTGAATTAGACCAAGTCTACACAACTAGAGAATGTAGAAGATTAATGTTCATTTTGATCTGTATGTTTGCCTGTTTTGTTTCCCAAATCCAGCCTGGAATTGTGGACAAAAGCAAAAGAAATCTTTAGTTTGGGGTCTGTGGGGCTAAAATGTCCTCAATTGGTGGTTTGTGGCTCAAATGCTGAATAAATAGTTGGCCCTGGCACCAAAAATATTGAAAAACACCACTGTACTAATCCAATCCACTGTCTTCTCTTCTTGTTGCTGTCCCAGATGCTGCTCCAGAAACTCCGCGGCTCCCACTGCTGCCTGCTGGACGTGGCTCCGTTCCCGCTGGGCGAGCTGGGCGGTCTGAAGGTGTCCCGGTCCGGCGTGGACTCGGGCATCGGGGAGAGCGTGGCGTGCACCACGGGCAGCCTGACGCACAGCGCCACGGCCCCCACCATGGTCACGGAGCGGCCCCAGAGCCCCGGGCCCAAGAACCACTCCGCCACGCTGCACAACCTGGTGCAGCTGTGTCTGCAGCAGCAGCCCGAACGCAGGTCAGTCACTCAGTCAGTCAGTCAGCAGTGGAAAGCAACTAAATCAGGGCTTGACACTAACACTTGCCCGCTTGCCCGGGGCAAGTAAAAAAAAAATGGTTGGGCAAGTGAAGACTGCTACCTGGTTGCCCGATCGGGCAAGTGTGCGACTTAGTGCACTATAACACTACACAAGATAAATTTGTCTTGAAGGCAGTCATTGCACTCTGCCTCTGTGTCTTTCCCTGCTTTCTAGCTATCTCTACCTATCTCTCTCCCAGGTTCATTTGGTTCCAAACTATCATTTTGCTGTGGTCAGGGACCACTGGGTCTGTGACCACTATGGGCTAATTAAGATGATGAATTTTAACTCTTGAGAGTGTAAAAATGAAACCAAATGGACCCGCAAGGGTCCATTTGGTTTCATTTTTACGTTCTCAAGAGTTACATCTGGTTAACCAACTTAGCTGGGGACCACCTGGAACCCTCTCAGGGAAAGCACCCAAGTAGGAAGTAAACTTAAATGCAAAATTTACAATATATTTTTGGGGGGCAAGTGACCATGACCTGAGGGCAAGTAGAACCTGACTTGCACTTGCCCGATGGGCAAGTGCCTCGGAGACCTTGGTGTCAACCCCTGTAAATACATTTACAGCCCTTTTTTTCCACTTTTATCCCCTGACTATGAAATGCCCATACTTTCAGATCTGCCACTGTGGCCCGGGAGGTAGTCAGTGTTATAATAGTTTGGGATTTTTCATTATAGTTTAGTTTTAGTTAGCTTTTACATTTTATTTTCTAATTCTGTTAGTTTTAGTTAGTTGTTGAAGTGGGTTTCTTTTATTTAGTGTTCATTTTGGTGAAGCGGCTTAGTTATAGTTTTAGTTATTTAGTTTTAGCCTTGGTTTATTGGTTGGGTTGTTCATAGGATTCAAAAAGATCAGAACAAGTATTATTTAGTAATTAAAAAAGACCCTCAAAGAAGAAAATTTGAATTTACCCAAATTGCTCCCGATTTGTTGTGCATTGCCTGCTGAAGTGCCTTGGTTAAAGGTGCTATATAGATGCACCATTTACCTTTTAACCTTGATTGATACAAAGGTTAGCATAAAGTAAAAAATGAATAACCAATAGCCTCTGTTTTGGTGGTGCACAGTGCAAAATTGCAGGTGCTTGATAACCATATAACCTCACTCTGCCACATGGGGGCGGTATTGATTCACAAGTTCACAATACAGACTGTGTACTACTTGACCATTTCCAATTTCCAGTTAACTTTCTACTCCATCTGGGATCCAAATGGAGAATGTTTAGTCCACACTTCATAGATTACTACAAACATTACTACAAAGCATACATTGACCACTTATACGCCCTATATACATTTCGGCCATTTGAAAATAGCAGAGCTACAACCTCACAATGTGTTGTGCTGCAATGCATTGTGAGCTTGTAGTTCAGCTATTTTCAAAAGATGTACGTATAAAGGTGAAATTGGACATTCGGCATACTGACTACTGCAGTATTGATACTTTTATACATTAAAGTTAAACTTAAAAACAGTCCCTTTTCCACCACTGAATGCAGTTTTCGCACAAGAAAGAATAATGTAAATCTCATCTCTGACACATTATTTATACAATTGTATGTATTTGATGTATTTGTTACGTAATGTTTAAAGGGCAATTCCACCCATTTTCACCATGTTAACCCTTTGTGTACTGAACGTGTTTTGGTGTTTTTAAGCTGTTGAAAAATAGCAGATCTACAAGCTCATATCGCGCCACCGAGTGGCGCGATATGAGCTTGTAGTTCTGCTATTTTTGAAAGAATTGTGAAAAGCATCAGAAACTAGAATCTGATCAGGACACAACGGGTTAAAGATTTTTGTTCAGACCTCCAGTTCTGGGAAAGGGAATGTGGGGAACTTTTTAATGATATCCACACAACATCTCCAAGCTATATTCATGACATAGTAAAAATGTTGAAAATGGGTGACATGAGCTATAATAAGTTATCCAAAGCAAATAAGAAATCTGCTCATAGATCTCATGGAGCTTGTATGCCGAATATATTCGAAACTGCGCCTCTAGCACACAACTAAAGCCTAATGTTTCTTTGCTCCGCAGGCCCTCTGCATCAGCATTGTTGACCCACGCCTTTTTCAAACAGGTGCGTCCCCCAGCAAAGAGTGGTGTAACACCATACGACAGCCTGTGTCCTGCGTGCATTGTAAACACTTTGTGTATGCAGTGCTTTTGTTGTGTAAATTAACTCGATGCCCTCGAGCAAGATGCTGGAACTCGTTTAGTTGGGTCACTTTTTTAATTATACCCTTTGTGTATGTGTACTGAACGCGTTTGGGTGTTCAACACATTATGTTACACTTTAGCTATTTAAAAAATATCAGACCTACAAGCTCATATCGCGTCACCGAGTGGCGCGATATGAGCTTGTAGATCTAAAAAAAAAAAAAAACTGGGAAGATTATGCACAAATCTAAGGATATATTTTATTTGGCACCTGATTGTAGTTTCTGACACTAGATTCTAATTTCTGACCAGTTACTAGTTTCTGTTTCTGATGCTAGTTTCTGACAGATTCTATTTTTTTTTTTTACATATTTCATGCCAAGGACCCCCAGAAGTATCTATATTTGACTGTGGACCGCTTGCCCCCCATCTGAAAATGTGTTGTTCTAGGGATCCCCTAGGCCTAGAAGCAACGTTTTTCGTTCAAAAATATTTTCTTCCGAAAGAATATATTCAAAGATTTGCATCACATTTTCACAATTTTTCAAAAATATCAGAGCTACAAGCTCACAGTGCACTCGGTGGCGTGTTGTGGTCAAAATGAACTGAGGAGGTCCTAATATTTTTGAAATAACAATTCAACAATACAAATTCCGTTAGTTTTGTGGATTCATTTATTTTTACTGCGTGGCCCCAGGGACCCCCACAAAATGACCAGAACGTACTTAATATTGACCAAAGCCAGAGCAGTTGAAACCACTATATTAAAGGACCACTTCACCACTTTTCAACGTATATTCATATAATAGGTCCTCACTAATGTACATGATAAAATACCACTATTTTTTTTACTACTCAGTCTCTCACAGGAGGGCTGTGGGTAGTTCAGAAACTTCTTCCAATGACATCATCAATGGTGGAATCCAAGCTAATAGAAACTGCAGGCTTTCTATTGCTGAAAAGGCGCAATGCAAAAATGGCAATAGTTCTCCCGCTAGTAAAAAATATAAATATTTTTTCAAAAACACATTGTTTTAAAAAAGAAAAATCTGCAAAATGATGATGTTATTGGAAGAAGTTTCTGAGCTGCCCACAGCCCTTCTGTGGTATTTTATCATGTTCATTAGTGAGGACCTATTATATGAAGATACATTGAAAAGTGGTCCTTTAATGGCAAGTATTTCATACAGCTTAACTTAAAAAAAATCTGGACTATCCCTTTAAAGTGTGCTGAATCGTAAAAATAAATAAATGTCAGCTAAAAGTTAGAAGGTGTGCGAACACAACCATGCTACTGTACACTGCGTTTTTGTATTTTGACCCGTACCGTTCTCTCTCTCACAGGTGAAGAGACACACCAGAGACTCTTTCCTCAGCCTCATGTACCCGGCCGTACCCCTGAGCAGCCCCGACGACTCCCCGGTGTCCTGCCCGCCGACGCCGTCCTGCCACGCGCAGCCGCCGCCCCCGTCGCCCCCCGGCGTCCTCGTCGACCCCGCCGACGGGGTGTGGGACTTCTCCTAGCACAACTTTCACAAAGAACAAACCCCTCCCTCCACCCTCCCTCTCCGACAACCAAGACTACCAAGCCAAAACACAAAGACAATCAAAAGCAAACGAGGCCAATTTCTACTGTGCTTTGTTTCGTTTGTTGTTGTTTTTAACCTCTGAGCCTTTTTTTTGTTTGTAGTTTTGTAGTATTTTTTTTTTTATATACGGACACAAATTGGGTTCATGGGCGGGGCCTGTGAGACGCAGCTCTGAGGTGACCAATCAGGAGGGTCAAGTCGGTGCCAACAACAATAAGGATCCCAGTAAGCCCCGCCCCCTGCGAGTGGGAGGCAGGAAGTGACCAGCTGCTGGACTAATTAATGCCTGATTCATGGTTGGTTGGTTGCACGCTAGCTCTGGTCCAATAGCTCTACTGCTTCTATGATTCTACCTTCTTGCCAGTGTTGCCAACTTGACGCATTTGTCACTATATTTAGCTTTTTTTTTTTTCAGAAAACTCCTGGCGGAAAATGTACTGTTTTTTTTTTTTTCCTGGTGAGTTGGGGCGAAATTGATTGACAGGCGCCAGAGATAAAGCCCTCATTTTACACCATTTTTCCTCCTATGTTAGTGGTTTTTCGACCAGTGGTCCCCAGGCTAAATGATGGACAGCTGGTTAACCAGATGTAACTCTTTGAGAGCGTAAAAATGAAACCAAATGGACCCTTGCGGGTCCATTTGGTTTCATTTTTACACCCTCAAGAGTTAAAATATTCATCATGTGAATTAGCCCAACTTAGTCTACACAACTAGAGAATGTAGAAGATTAATGGTCATTTTGATCTGGATGTTCCAGGCGAGCATCTAGCGCATTCTAGTGCATTTTGGAAGTGCCACTAGTGCATTTTGGATTTTGGCAGTTGGCAACACTGCTTCTTGCAATGCTTGGAGCTCTGTGAAAGACAACGCAATCTCTCGTATGGACCTCGGACCAGCCTCTCTTCTCTTGCTCCCCGAAAACAAGCTCCACTGCAAGGCAGAATCAAAGAAGCAGTGGAGCTATGGCGATAGCTGCGCGCCAGTGTTGCACACCCAAGAGATGGCAGATCTACAATGATCACAACAGCATGGCAGCACACCATGTTGTGAGATTGGCGATCGGCGGCTACTTCCGGTACACACGACACCCGCGTAGTGTTAACTGTTCACTGGATGCCTCAGGCTTAATACTTCCTCTGTGGTAAACAAAAAGACTTGTGTGTTTTAATCCATGTCTTCTCTTGGAATTAGACTGTGAAGTACGGCGGTGGGAGGAAAGTTAGCAATCATTGTGCAATCAATATAGAAATCATATACTGACATTCGTTTTTTTTTTATAATATAAGCATTAGCATACATTTCATGTTATGTGTTTGTTAAAAATGCCCACAAAATGTGTTGGTACTTAATTATGGCCAAACCAGTATACTGTGTAAGGATATATTTACACATGTGCTATTAATTATGTTGTCACTAGTATTAACATACGGTACAGATTATGTATACCCCTGGATCTCTCTTTCTCTCTCTCTCTCTCTCTCTCTCTCTCTCTCTCTCTCTCTGTCTACACATGCAATAGTAGTACATAATGTGAATACATATACAGTACAGAAAACATTGTGATAGATTTTGGAATATTACATTAGAGAACATTTATGGTATTTGTCACATTTGTCTGCTTTTGAACAAATGGATCGAGCACAGTGCAGATGACCATTGTAAAAGGGATATATATACTGTATGAACAATGAAGTATATAGACTAGTAAGCATCATTATCGAATAGGTACCATGTTAAAGGTAGGGTAAGTGATTTGAAATTCATTGTGTAGTGCCAGCCTGGTGCGCTAGGGGCGCCCAAGAGTAGCTACACTATGTGAACCTGTTGTTCGATCCTGATTGGAGGAGAATTCACCCTCCACCTGGGGAACTTTTATTAGCTCCTCTGCTAACGTGGGGGAGGGGGAAACTCCATATATGGTCTGCACACCTTTATAATAGAGCATTTTAACAGAATTTTTTTTGGGGTGATATCTGACAAAAGTGAAATCACTTCCCCTACCTTTAATGTCCCTGCCCTGAAGATCCATTATTCTTTAGCTAATATAATCATAATCGTATTCAAACATTTGCGAGATTAAGCCTCAGACTAGAGCAGTGGTTCTCAACCTTTTCAGACCGTGATCCAACAAAGTGATCATATTTTGAACTGGGGACTGATACATATTGTGTAAAAGGCAGATCTACAAGCTTATACGTGAGGTGTACCGTAATTTCCGGATTATAAACCGCACCTGACTATAAGCCGCACCAGGCTTATAGTCAGGTGCTTCATGTTAGAGCAGTGGTTTTTCACAATTTAACAACATCTTGGTTTTGTTCACAATTCCAGTGTTGATTTTCGCAAACAAAAGAAGCAAAACATCAAAATTAGACCAAAATGAACATGACTTATGACTTATTAATTAAGTGGTGCTAATTTAGATGGTGAATATCATAACTCTTGAGAGTGTAAACATGGTTTCATTTTTACGCTCTCAAAGAGTTACATCTGGTTAACCAACTTTCTATCATTTAGTCTGCGGAGCCCACCTGGAACCTGGAAAATCCATAGATTGGCCGCACCGTTGTATAAACCGCAGGGTCAAAATCATGTGAAAAAAGCAGCGGCTTATAGTCCGGAAATTACGGTAGATACGCTATTTTCAAAAAGGATGTTGCCTCTTCCAGTATTTAGGAAAGGTTTGACCAGTTTTTAGGTTGTTACTTTTGATGCAGTATGAATTCATTGCATTGTATGGTCTTACATTGACTCTTTACAGTTCATCCAGCTGGGACAGTCGTAGGGGTCCCTGAGCTAGCTAAGTGTCAATTCGGGGGTCCTTGACATGAAAATATCCACTGACCTAAATGTCTCAATGAGGAGAGCTGTGAGACCAACCTCGAGCCACTGCAGATGTGCCATAGTTATATCGTATTACCATGCAGGTTTTGTTAAAGAAATAACATTGTATTTGTTAAAATAATAATTGTTCTGGGTTGCAGCTGTTGATTTAACTCCGATTATGAAGAATCTTTCTACTGTGTTTTGTAACCAACACTACACTCCCAACACACTGCCTCTCTATGTTGTTGTTTGGTTTTCGTTTTTGTTGTTTTTGTTCATGGAAAATGAATACTGACTGGTGATGCTGAGATATCTGTAACTGTGATGAAGTGTACTGTGTATGCCAGTACATCAGACAAACATGGTAGCTATGTATGTATGAGCCTTATAGTTGCTAGAAATGAAATGAAGAAACAAATATATACATTATTAATTCATTTGTATAATGATGAATATTGTGTATTGGTGTGTGTGTGTGTGTGTGTGTGTGTGTGTGTGTGTGTGTGTGTGTGTGTGTGTGTGTGTGTGTGTGTGTGTGTGTGTGCGTGTGTGCGTGCGTGTGCTTGCACAATTATTGAAAACAGGAGGAAGTTGACTCGATCTGTAGTAGGCCATTTAATTATACATCTCTACATAAGCAGACTTAATTCATCAGTCTGTATTAATATATTTTAGATTTCAAGCAACTTCTAAACTAAAACATACTTCTGCAGTGTTGACAGAATATTTTTTTTCTGTTATTTTTATGATTCACGGTTTGTGTTTTTGTTGCATTTTGTGATACTAAAAAGCCAAGCTGCAACCTAAAAAGTTTGATCTACTGCAGTAAGCCCTTTTACACACACACACACACACACACACGCGCGCGCGCGCGTGCGTGCGTGTGTGTGTGTGCGCGCGCGTGCGTGTGTGTGTGTGGTTCATGCCCTTTGCCTGCTGGGACCATGGCTGGGACGCCCTTAGCAACCAAGCCCCGCCCTCCCTCCACATCGACAACGTAAAGCAGAGATCAGCTGTAGTAAAGACCTACATGTAATATTTATTCAATACATATTGAATAATTAATATGGAATAAATATTTATAGAACTACCATGAGTTTATCTCCACTTTTTAAAAATATATACAGTAAACAATGCGCACATGACTTATCGACAAACAAGGATTTCAAATAATTAGGCTACACAAGACTAGTTTGATAGGTAGACTAACAAATACATTATGAAGATTGTCAGTGTGTGTCAGTGTACAAGTACAAAAAACCCACCGAGCAGGAAAGGTTTGGACATTGCAAAAGTGCTTTTAACACGCTTTCCTCCCTTAAAATAGCAAATCGCGACGAGCCACTGAGCTTGTAGATCTGCTAAATTCGACAGTGCTGCTGCTGTAATCGGGCTGTAATGTTGTTGGAGTTGGTGGTGGGCAGGGTGGCCGCTGAAATCTCGCGCGGGTTTCACGCATGACGTTACGTAGCACGCCAACAGAGCCATAGAGTATATATCGAGTTACGACAACTCCGTCCACTTCGTGGGACCAGTCCATTGGCGGAACTTCTACTTAAACTTGCATAGAGAATGGGGACAACAATTAGGGACAAGTCCTGGACCTGAAGTAGGCAGAAATGCATTGGACTCAGGCAACAGCCCAGTGTTAATGATCTTAAAAATCGCTTTCTTTTAGATCAGGGGTTTTCAACAGGTGGTCCGGGGACCACCAGTGGTCCTTGAGAAGGTTCCAGGTGGTCCCCAGGCTAAATGATGGAAAGTTGGTTAACCAGATGTAACTCTTGAGAATGTAAAAATGAAACCAAATGGACCCTTGCGGGTCCATTTGGTTTCATTTTTACACTCTCAAGAGTTAAAATATCCATCATCTGAATTAGCACCACTTAATTAAGAAGTTCACACTGTTTTGTTGGCAAAATACAGCCTGGAATTGTGGACAAACCAAAATAATTCTTTAATTTTAGGTCTTTGGTGTGAAAATGTAATTAAATGGTGGTCCGTGGCTCAAATGCTGAATAAATGGTGGTCCCTGGAGTCAAAAAGGTTGAAAACCCCTGTTTTAGATCGTTTTTAGTAATAGCACAACATAACATTGTTACTGTATAATACCCCAGTTTGTCCTTATTCGGGCTGCATGAACAGCGCTCGCGCTTCCTGACCCCTCAATGTCGCAACTTTTCTACTAGAAGCAAGCCAGGGTGGCTCTCGCGAGAGGTTAGGTCGAAGCCCCAGTTTGCCCCAGTGTTTCTCTGTCACATGAACACTAAACACAGGAGGACGAGTCGAGAGCAGAGAGAGGGGGAAGAAGGAAAGAGGCAGCCAGCCAAGGAATTTGACAGTTTTTTGACAGTTCCTCCAGGTAAGACCGCCGTACAGTGTCCTCAGAACGGTCCGGCGTCAACGACACGACAGTCGGTACGCGGGTGACCATGCTAAACGTTATTATATTGCACCAGGAACTAAAGGAATGATGTGACAGTCAGACTAGTGTACGTGTGCCTTTCTAGTGTCGCCTCCTCCTCCTCCTCCTCCTCCTCTAGTATCTTATGCGTCTTGAGGCTGCAGAAATTTTAAGGAAGGTTCTTTTGCTTTGTCGTTGTGGTGGTGGTGGTGGTGGTGGTGGTGGGGCAACACTGTCAGGGCTTGACACTAACACTTGCCCACTTGCCCGGGGCAAGTAAAAAAAAATGGTGGGGCAAGTGAAGACTGCTACCTGGTTGCCCGATCGGGCAAGTGTGCAACTTAGTGCACTATAACACAACACAAGATACATTTGTCTTGAAGGCAGTCTATCTCTCCTATCTCTCTCCCAGGTCCATTTGGTTCCAAACTATCATTTTGCTGGGGTCAGGGACCACTGGGTCTGTGACCACTATGGGCTAATTAAGATGATGAAGTTTAACTCTTGAGAGTGTAAAAATGAAACCAAATGGACCCGCAAGGGTCCATTTGGTTTCATTTTTTCGTTCTCAAGAGTTACATCTGGTTAACCAACTTAGCTGGGGACCACCTGGAACCCTCTCAGGGACCACTGGTGATCCCCGGACCACCTGTTGAAAACCCCTGGTTTAAAGCACCCAAGTAGGAAGTAAACTTAAATGTAAAATTTACAATATATTTTTGGGGGGGCAAGTGACCAATTTGACCTGAGGGCAAGTAGAACCTGACTTGCACTTGCCCGATGGGGGACCTTAGTGTCAACCCTGATCAGGCTGTATAGCTTGTGTTGTAACTTGTTTAACATGCAGCCATGAAAAAAGAGCTAGTTTGATCTTTTGTAACGTTCGTTGTCGTCATTTTCCCTTTAGTAAACAAACAGACGAGGACTGCCCTGAGACAGTGAAGAGATCAAGAACTGTCCCAAACCGAGGCGTCCAGAATCCTACTGAAAAAAGTCCTTGGTGGTGCAGAGATCATTTGGAGGGGGTCTCCCTGGCTGCTGCGACCCCCGATCGAGGTCCCCCCCTAAAGGAAATGACCCTGTCAATATCATGACGATGGAATAATCTCGATGGAAGATTCTTTTTGAGGATTTTTTTTTGTTTTCACCTGTGGATTGTAAGAGGATAAGTCCAGCAGCAAGCAGGCGTGCGGGAGATGTATAACTCGGTCAGTCATGGTGATTGATGAAGAACAATCCTGGATGACTAGTAGTAGTAGTGCATGACACCTGCTGTGTGTGTGTGCTACTACAGCCCCGTGCGCGTGTAGGACGTGCACGCATCGAGCACCACCGCCACCACCATGGCATCCAATGAGAGATTGTACGAGGTGTGGATGCTCTATTGCAACAAGGTAAACATACATACGCACACACTTCTTCTCTCACAGCACAGTACAGTACAGTGACCCTGAAACATCATGTGGTATAATGGCCGATTTGTTTACATTTGCCATGGAGATGGTCTTCTAATGGACAGCTTTATGGCGCACAGACACACAGCACTGACAAGTTACAACAGGAGGACCATTCTATTCCTGGGTGTCAGTCAACAGGTGTCAGCTTAACAACGGGTCCATTTGGTTACATTTTGTACAAATGACAGTGCTGCTTTCTGGTTTCATTCTCATGACATAATGTTTCCACCAGTTTCCCAGAGTATTTGTAGAGGAGAGGAGAGGAGAGGAGGGGGAGTTTGGTTTGGATTTAAATTGCTGGGCAGTGGAAAGAATCTACATGCATGCAACATAAGTAGCACATATATGATGTCAATCCCTGTGAAAACCATTTATGCACCGCTCTGCCCCCCTCTCTCTCTCTCTTTCTCTCTCTGTTATTGTTTTGGGCCGGCTGCCACAATGGTGTCCTGTTGGGATGAAGTGCAGCCAGTGCAGACTTTCTTTCTTTCTTTTCTTTCTCTTTCTTTCCATTGGAACTTGGGCACGATCATACTGACAGTGCAAAAGTGAATCTAGGCAAACAAACAACAAACTGACACATTTTGGCCCGAAGCTTTAAATGCAGATATCTCTGTGGGGCCAACTTAACTTGTGGAAGATGATAAAAAATGTTTATGGTGGATTATCGAGCTGTGTGCTATTACAGTAGCTTAGATTATGGGCATGTGGCAGCCGCAAGAGGGGGGAGTTATTGGCAATGTCCTGAGGCAATGTCCCACCCGTGCGCCGGTGCTTTCAGAACCTGTGTTGATTCACACATCACGTCCTCTTATCTACCCTTGTCTTTCCGGTTTCTCTCGTTTTGCACTGCCCTATAAAGCGGATTGTTTGGTTTCTACTTAACCTTTCTTTAAAACCAACGGAACGGATCGCCGTGAATGAACAAAACACAACAACAGCAGGCGACAGCCACAATGCATTTGCCTTCAGAATTGAGATTTGTATCGAAGGTGTATCCCCTTGAGATGCAGCGTCTCGTTTTCAAGGGGAACACGTAAAACAGGAACTCTATGCATAGAAACATACGGTACACTGGCCTGATACATAGACAGATAGACACATACACACAGATGGCTTGCCCTCTTCCATTTCAATTCAAAGGACTTTATTGGTATGAGAAAACATAGGTTTGCATTGCTAAAGCAACAAAGCAGTACAATACAATGGCGCATTGGGAAGTGCAAATTCATCACAGTTAAATGTCACTGCTGGCACAGTAGTTGTCAGTTTAGATTAGATGGCATACAAGATGAGTCAAGATGTGTGAGTGTAGGCAAGTCCTAGCTAGGGATTTCCTAAAGCGACTGAATGTTGAAATAGATCTAAGAGACAGAGGAAGACACACACACACACACACACACACACACACACACACGCGCGCGCACACACATGCCATCGTCACGGATCGGTCTGCATTTTATTGGAAGAACTTGGCACCGTCTAACAGCAGCCTCAGTTGAGTGAGTGATACCCTAGCCGGGAGGAGGAGACAGCTTGCCTTGAGTCAGCTCCTGGGCCCATTTAATTCTCCTGGCTGATAAAACACACACACACACACACACACACACACACACACACACACACACACACACACACACACACACACACACACAATCCTAGGCGTCCAATCAAAGCGGTCGGCCTGAGCTGCTCCTCCAGCTCACGTGAGTCCCTACTGCGGTAACACACTTACTGTACTTAGGACCCAACTGTAATAATAATAATCCCCCCCTCCTCCTCGTGCACACACACGCGTGCACACCGTCACTCGTATGTGCGTATAACCCCCTCCCCAGGTCCTTGTGACTGTGAGCAATATTTGCCAACAAAGCTGCTGGCCCTAATGTTATACCAGGGGTTTTCAACCTTTTTTCATCCCAGGGACTATCATTTATTCAGGATTTGAGCCACGGACGGACCACCATTTGAGGATATTTTTTTAGCCCCACAGATCCCCAAATCTAAAGATTTATTTTGCTTTTGTCCACAATTCCAGGCTGGATTTGGGGAAACAAAACAAGCAAAACGTACATTCCCAAAATGGCCAATTCAGATGAATATTTTAACTCTTGAGAGTGTAAAAAAATGAAACCAAATGGACGCGCAAGGGTCCATTTGGCTTCATTTTTTTTACGTTCTCAAGAGTTACATCTGGTTAACAGACTTAGCTGAGGACCACCTGGAACCCTCTCAAGGTCCACTGGTTGAAAACCTCTGATCATCTGATGTACAGTATACAGATACAAGGATAAATTATATTTCCTCAAAAAGCCTACATTTTCTAACATAGGGTCACAAGCGTGCGCGCGCACACACACACACACACACACACACACACACATACACACACACACACACACACACACACACTCCTCCAATGATCCAACCATGTGCTGTAGTAGTTGTTTTCCCAGAGCATTGTGCCAGAGGCCACAATGCTCTAGTCTATGATAGCATAGTAGGTGTGTAAACGCAACACTTTTACTATATCTCTCTCACAGGTTTGGGTGAAAAACAAATGAGCAGCACACATACACAAACACCCTCACCCTGCCTTTGTTCTGGGAGGAACTGTGCGTATTTGCACTATGGCTGGGACTTTAAGCTCTCTAATTGAGATTAATTTATTACAAAGCTTCAAATTAATTAGATCAACATTTTTAATCGAGTCTCACCCCTAATTTGCACCCATGAAGCATACAGTATTATTCTCTAGGAGTGAAACTCAGAAGAACGGGGTACCTTTTTATGAACACTTAAATAGAAGTGTTTCTGAGACTGCCTCATTTTTTTTAATGAGGGGATTTCCTCATTTGCAATTCCTACAGATTACAAGCTGACCAGTTGCCCTCAATTAGATTAAACTGCCTGCAAGTTGTACTGTGTTTTTTCCCCTCTGTGTGCCAAAGGGGAAACCCAAATTTTGAAGAACGGGTAAAAATGCACTACAAATAATCAATGCACACTGTTTTATCACTCAGTCAGTGTCGTCCTCAGCTGGTGCTTCGCAGGGGCGGATGTAACATCCGGGGGGGGGTGGGCAGGCGAAAATGGTATGAGGGCGGCTTCATCGCCCGTGGCGCGAAGCCCCACGGGCGATGAAGCCGCCCTCATACCATTTGCCTTGCCTCTTCTCAGCCTATCCCATTTGACATATCCCAGTACAGAAGCAATGACGTGAACACTGGTTATTATGACCACCACACACTGTTGTCGCTGTATTGTTAGTTATATAATAGTGAAATTAAAGCGTGCCTACGCTGCAGCCGGAGGGCCGGAGGGCTAGACTAGGTTACATGACAAAAGACAGTCATTTTAAAATTGTGACACTGTGAAAGAGGGAGAGTTTGTTTGCCGTCGGAAGCGATTGCTTGACCACATTATGCTGTATCGAATGATCCACATGGATACTATAATACATGTATACATGTATTATCCACCACGTGTGCCTCTGACTGAGCAGAGGAATTGATTATGTGACACCATAACATTACAGAGGATTTGCCCAGGAGAAAGCACTTCTTCTCTAGCCTGGGTTCCGCACATCTGAAACGTCAATTCAGCTTGACCTGCGTTTCCCCTGACGTAGCCTGACGTTGTTTCTGATTGGATGTTGTTCAAACCAGAGCCTTCTATTGGGAGAGTTAGGATATTCCCGTTCACTCCTATGCGCCAGGGCGCTCCCACTGCTGGAGGAACATAGAGCCAACAGCACCCCATTCACACACACTGTTAGCAACTGACAATCTCGCAATACTACCTGCGAGGCTCTGAGTGCAATGTAGCAGTAGGAGTATGCAGAAATGCGTTGGACTCCGATATTTAATCCAGCTTTAATGACTTTAAAACCCTTGTTTTTAATAGTAGTACAACATAAACATGCATTCATCAGCTGCATTTCAACTTTCCTATGCCCAGCCTAGAGTACTTATAAGGGTGAAAATCATCACGTGACTCTTGTTGGTTGCAACCAAACCACCTAGATCAGTGGTTTTCAACCAGTGATCCGGGTACCACCAGTGGTCCCTGAGAGGATTCCAGGTGGTCCCCAGGCTAAATAATGGAAAGTTGGTTAACCAGATGTAACTCTTCTTGAGAATGTAAAAACGAAACCTTGCATTGACTGCAGAGCTCCAGTGCGAGCGCGAAGCGTGGGGCGCAAGCTCAAAGCGTGTCAGTACTTCTCCCCTATAGTACTCTAGCCCAGCCTACCTGTAGGGATGGATAGGAGGCTCCTGGCCAGACTGCAAACTGACATTTCAGAGGCGTGGAACGCAGCAAACCAGACTGGACGCCAGGCTACTTCCTCTCAGAGATGCGACAGCGCTTTGATGAAGAGCCTGCAAGAGATGTAGTTGGAAGGAAACGAAAGCACTTGACGATAAAGGACAAAGGACAATAATGAAAGCCTTTAGTGTGACGAAAGGTGACAATATATGTGTTAAGGATTATTATCATAGAAGCAGAGGGTAAAGTGTGTGTGTGCGTGTGCGTGTGTGTGTGTGTGTGTGTGTGTGTGCGCGCACGAACAAGGGTTGCTGGGATACATTCGTCAGTCAGGAGAACTTGCAGTCACATGTGCTGTATCAGCTCAGGAATGTTGGTGTGTGTGTGAGGCCCATTGCTTTTTCGGCATGTCTGCACCACCACCGAAGACCCCCCTCTCCCGTCCCGACACAGGGTTCCTTGTGCCGGACGGACCTCCAGCTAGGGTCAGTCGCAACGTTGAGCTCTTTCAAATTTAAGCCCAGCGCGTTTTTGACTCTTATCGGCGTCATCATGTTACGTACCGCGGACATTGCTGACTGACTATAGAGCAGGGGCGGATTTAGGCATGGCCATGGGGGGAGGCTAAATGCTCTGACTGCCCCACCAAACATGATGGCATGCAAAGATATTTCAAATTATTGAAATTAGTGCTTATATTTAAAATGATTTGAAACACTACTACTGCTAACTAACTACCTGTACAGCTGTGCCACCACTAAACCAACAGCATTTCATCATTGAAAACAGAAAACTCTCTGAGTCAGACCTTTAGCTTTATGCATGCTGCGTGTCTGTTGCAACTTCAACAACAACTGATGTTATCATTGATGTTTTACTTTCCTAATAAATGTCTAATAAATGTCATGCTTTGCATGAAACCGCCCCCCATACCATTTTCTCCTGCCCCCCCCAATTGGGAAATGTTATATCCGCCCCTGCTATAGAGGCATGAACAAGGAACTAGAGATGCGGCACAGAGCTGTGTGTTCAACTCATCAGGTTTTGATAAGCCGCATTCACACAGGGATATGCAAAAGATGCAAAGCTACACCCTATGTTTAGCTTTGTGTCTTTGTAGCTGAGGCTCAGTCGTTGAAGCTGAAACCCAGACAGCCAGTTTAGTTGCAGCCGTAAATGTCGTCTTGTATGTACTCCAGGGGCGTTTTTGCCATTAGGCAGACTAGGCAGTTGGAGCCTGGGGCGCCATGAGGGATGAGGGGAGGGAGCACCGGACGTGCTTTAAAAGGATCCCCAGGCTAATAAGCCTCATATGGATAAATACATTATACTTGCGCTCTATAACTGGAATTGAACATTTAAAACACATATAATATGTTCTTTAGTTTAAAAAATAATTAATATTTTTATCCCTTGGGGGGATATATTTTTGTCCACCTAGTAAGTTCACCCTGTTCGTTTTATAGTCCTTTATTTAACCAGTGGTGGTCGCCATGTTCATTACAGACAGAGCATTGTATACAGTATATGCCAGTGTTTTACGTTGCAATGCTGGGTATCATGGAACCAATTCATTCATTGAATTTCATTGGTGAGAGGGGGCTCCAGGGAAAATCTTGCCTGGGACTCCAAATTGCTTAGAAACGCCACTGACTGCCTTTCTGACAACCATCAGGAAACAGTAGGTCGGCTACCCAAGCATTTTAGCCCTCACGGTGTTGTAGCCTGCAGGGCAGGCAGTCACCAAACCAGGGGAACAACAGTCCAAAGTGCCTTCAGTCGGTCACAAAAGTGGGTTTGTCCCTGGCTTGTTTTCTTCCTCCTCGCGCTCTCTCTCTGTCGTTTTCCCTTCCTCTTTGTGTAATTATTAAAAGAGACTTGGGGAGAGACCAGGCAGCGTCATAAACGTTGGCAGGAGTTAACAGCTGAGGCGGGGCTTGCCAGTCAGACAGACAGTCAGTCACTGTCACGTCAGGTGATGATCTGTCCGTTGTTATGTTGACAGTAACAGAGCTTTACACGAAGCGCCAGGACGCTGGATCTGCTGGGAGAACCTGCTCGCCCGGCTCTGTGTTAGTGGCGGCCAGCCAGGGGCGGATCTAGGCATTGGCATGGGAGTGGGGGGGGGGGGGGGGGGGGGGGCAATGCCCAGTCTGCCCCACCAAACACGATGGCATGCAAAACAACCCAAGATATTTCAAATTATGTGCTTATATTTAAAATGATTTGAAACACTACTACCGCTACTAATTAACTACAGCTGTGTCACCACTAAACCAACAGCATTTCATCATTGAAAACAGAAAACTCTCTGAGTCAGACCTTTAGCTTTATGCATGCTGCGTGTCTGTTGCGACTTCAACAAGAACTGGTGTAATAGTACAGGCATTATATGGGAAAAAAGGGGTCAACCTGCAAGTAATTGCAAAAAAACCAAACTCAACTGATTTGGAATCTTTAATATGCCCAGAATAACATACAAAAAGTTGCCTGGAATTGTCTGGGGGGAAAGTTGTGAAAATAGCCTGTAAAGTATGAGACTACAAAAAACGTTTTTTGTCCCTTTCTGCTAGATTTCACCATGCTAAACCATATAACAATTTGATTGAATGGTTTACCAAACATTTCTCAGTTGTTCCATATGTATTTCATGCTGTAGAATCCAGTTCTGCAATGTATATTTTTGTATTGTGCATAATTATTGAATTTATCAGCATATTCACACATGGGCGGAAATGACAGGAAAAATCCTATAACAATTTGTTAAACGGGTTTATCATACTCTGCTCGGTTGATCAGTATGTATCTTTTACTGTAGATTCAATTTCTGCAATGTACAGTACATTTTTGTATTGTGCATAATTAATGACACTTAGTATATTTGACACATAGGCGGAATGAATTTGATATGTTGATGTGTATGTATAATTAGATTGTTTCAGTCCAGTAATAATGTCATTTGACCTTGGACTAATTGCAACTAAAAAAACCCTCAACTGATTTTGAATCTTTAATATGCCCAGAATAACATACAAAAAGTTGCCTGGAATTGTCTGAGGCGAAAGTTTTCAAAAATTGCCTGTCAGGTATGACCCTACCAAAAAAAATGTCTTTTTTTTTTTGCTAGATTTCACCATGTCAAACCCTGTAACAATTTGATTAAATTGTTTACCCAACTTTTCTCAGTTGATTGTTATTTAGACCTGTAGACTCCATTTCTGTAATGGCCATTTTGTATTGTGTATAATTAATAAGATAATTTGCATATGGCATGGGTGGAAATAACAGGGAAAACCCTATAGCAATTTGACAGTTTTGATAGTTTGGGAAATTTGATTTACCAAACTTTTCTCAGGTAATCTCTGTGTATTCTTCCCTATAGAATGCAATTCTGCAATATATCCTGAGCATATATAATTTGATAATTAGCATATTTGTCACATGGGCAGAAACAATTCGATAATATACTGTATATGGATAATTTGATATTTGATTTGAGATCAACTGACAAGTGTTATTAAAAGTCATTTGTCCGATGCATTAGTACAAAATCACTGTCACTCTCTAATAAGGAAGAAGATGTCTGAAAAGGATGTAGGATTTTTTTTTCTGCTTTGCCTTTTCATCATGAACTCTTTGACCTCTTCCCGGGAATCCTTAATCATTTTTGTCTTCTCCCTTCATTTCCTGGGAGGTTTTCTGTTCAGGCTTGGTGAAAACTCTGTGGGTGAACCAAACTGGGACAAGACCATTGACTGTTGTCTGTTGCCACTTGCAGGCATTGTCCTCTGGTGTACGATAATCAATATATATCTGAGTACACTGTCTCCAGATGTTTAAATTCCTTCAGATTTTCTGATCAGTTCTGTCTTGTTTTCATCACTATGTACTGTAGAAAGGCTGACTTAGCCCCTTCTTTTTCGTGTCAAGTTTTTTTTTAATATTATCTGTTACTATGAATATCACTATTTTGGTGTCATGCAAAATCAAACCTGACTATCTAGATAGCCCCCACATCTCTTCTAATGCAGTTTTTACTTTTGGAATCTGAATGGGTTTGAAGAAACTAACTTGATCTCCCCCGGCTCTTTTTAACCTGTACTATAAGAACTTCAACAGTCTTTCCTGTCTCTGTTGATTCTAACAAGCCTTTTACAACTTCTTCATCTATGGCTTAGCCAGTCTTTAAATGGCTTGCCACTTCTGATCCGAATTCATTCATGTGCATTGGACATCTATCTGGTCAACTTGTTAATTTTCAGCACCTTGGATAGTTTATTTTTGTTTTGAACTCGTCAGTATCAGTAAGTTCTCTTCAATAAGCTCTTCTCTAAGCCCCACCTTTTGGGGCGGGGTTTGTTCACTGTCCAATGCCAATCCATATACTTTAGCAACTGTTGCCATCCAGGTCAGGCTTTCCTTTTCAAGCTTTCCTCTTCCGGCATGCCCATTGAACACGGCCGGATTGGGGAGGGGCTTAGTGAAGAGCTAATTCTCTTTGGCCATGAGATTCTGCCTTGAGTGATGTACTGAATCCTCCTTGCATGAGACCACGCCTGACTTTGACCTCTCTGTTCAGTCACCTCAATTATGAAGTCTCCATGAACTGAGTGGAATGAATCTCCAGAAAAACTTTTTCCATCCTACAGGATTTGTTTGGTGCAAAGTTGCTAGTGTTACATTCAACACATAAATGTTGTTCTTCCAGTAATTGCTTTCTACTGAATTTATCAATGCGAGCTTTGTTAAATCATCATTAAGATACCCAATCGTTGTTGTTCTGACCAGTGTTGCTTAATAATAGCAAACAGTATTCTCAATTCTGGGTTCAAGATTGAGGTTCTTCTGAGCATAGGGCCAGAACAAACCATTTCCGTTTACAACACGCTGGTATCATCTGTCCCAACAGCCAGGAACCTTGGTGTTGTCCTGGACAGTCAGCTCTCGTTCAAAGCGCACATTACAGCTATCACCCGTTCTTGTAGATTGATACTTCAGACATCACCCTGTGCCTATTCCTAATGTGATCCTGGGCTCTACACACCCTCTGCCAAGCTGCTTCCTTCAAAGCATAACTCCCTCGTTACTGTTAACTACCTCCTTACTGGCCTACCATCATGCATACTTAAGCCTCTCCACTGATCCAACATACTACAGCTTCCTTGGTCCCTCCATTGGCTCCTCTTCTTGTCTAATCGCACCCTACAAGCCCTTCAGAGCATTCAGATTAGCCGAAACAGAGCCGAATGCGAAACAGAACTGCAGATTCGCTCCCAATCTTCAGCCACAGTCTGAAAACGCTCCTTCAGACTTCATCTTAGCCCATATCACTTGCCCTAGCCTCGACCTATGCTATGGAAAGGGTCAACTTAGTATGTTATTTTGCAGTTAGCAAACATATCGTTTACCATTTTTGTAAACATAGGACCATAGTGTTAATATATGCATATAGAATTTATATTCTTACATTCCTAGCTTATATTTCATTAATGGTGACTATGTTGTATGTTTATGATGTAATGCCAGAAGCAAACAATCACATTACACATACACATCAACATATCAAATTAATTCCGCCTATGTGTCAAATATACTAATTGTCATTAATTATGCACAGTAGGCTACTGTACATTGCAGAAATTGAATCTACAGGAAAATATACATACTGAACAACCGAGCAAAGTTTGATAAAACGGCTTGACAAATTGTTATAGGATTTTTCCTGTCATTTCCGCCCATGTGTGAATATGCTGATAAATTCAATAATTATGCACAATACAAAAATGTACATTGCAGAACTGGATTCTATAGGAAGAAATACATATGGAACAAATGAGAAATGTTTGGTAAACCATTCAATCAAATTGTTATATGGTTTAGCATGGTGAAATCTAGCAGAAATGGCCAAAAAAACGTTTTTTGTAGTCTCATACTTTAGAGGCTATTTTCACAACTTTCCCCCCAGACAATTCCAGGCAACTTTTTGTATGTTATTCTGGGCATATTAAAGATTCAAAATCAGTTGAGTTTGTTTTTTTTGCAATTAGTTGCAGGTCAAGTGATATTATTACTGGACTATAATTCTTGATGCTTTACTTGCCTAATAAAAGTCCTGTAATGGAAAATGGTATGGGTGCGGCTTCGCGCCACGGGCGATGAAGCCGTCCCCTTACTATTTTCCCCCCCCCCCCCCCCCCCCCCCCCCCCCAAATTGGGAAATGTTACATCCGCCCCTTGGACCAGCCATTGTACTGTGCTGCTGCCTGCCATCATCATCATCATCATCGACACCCATTCATGTCACAACACTGACTCAACATGGCTTGGTGTATCGTTTAACGATCGTTAGTGTTGGTTGCCCTAAAGGCAGCACACAGTAATTGCCTGGCTTTATCTATTCTGTATAAACGTTTCGTCTTCATTATCATCATACTGCAAGCCTCAAACGCTTGACATTGTCGACGCAACCCACACCTGCCATATCCCAGAATTGTGCCACTTTTATGGCTTTAATTCGCATATGCCAAACTCGAGGCCCAGGGGCCAAATCAGGCCTGTGACACCCTGGGAAACGGGTGCGCATTTGAGACTGAGAACGTTAGTTGCGGAAGTGACTGTATTTACAGTCCCCAGAGAAACAACCCTGTTCAGTCCTCACTAGCTACTTGACTTGTTCATTCTTATTTTCAGAAAAAAATGATTCCAACAAACAATGCAGTTGTATGCCAAGTGCACACGATTTCATCTTTTAAACATTTACAACAGCTTTGCAGAGCACAAAGGGAGAAATAAAATGTTTCTGTGGGGTTTTCGGGAGCACCGCATCGTGACTAATGGCAACTTCCAGCGGAAGTTAACTAACCGGAAGTCCCGACTTCCGTTAGTCGTTTTGGGACACCATTTTTCCAGGCTCTCATCTCGCCTGGAGACCGAGGCTAGGCCTGTGAAGGAATTATCTCTGGCCTGTGGGATGACACAGAATTAGGATTAGAACTGGCCCTTTGGCGTATTGCACACAATTTTACTATGAAATCAGTGCTTGTTGAGGATCATATAACAGGAAACTGGCCATTAATAATGCATTTCAGTTTTAATGCATGCAGTTTCCTCTTCTTCCCGGGAGTTCTTTGTAACGGGTGCCTGTGCATGCGGGTAAACACAGTCTGGCCCTCGACTAGTACTAATTTTTGGCCCGCTGTGCATTTGAGTTTGACATCCCTGCTCTAATTTATTCTGCTGGTCCTTCAGTTCCCTAATACAACGGTAGTTAGCACAGCACAGCTTGCATGCAGCATCCACCCACCCCCCTCTCCCCCGCTTGCTATTGTCTCAACTGTCAATTACCCAGACTGTTATTACAAGAACCGGAAGTGCTGGGAGGTTGAGTCAATGTTGGAAATTAATAACGGTGTTCGTGTTACTTAATCAAGCTGCCAATCAGCCAGGGGTTTGCTGCCGTGTCCCATTAGTATGTTGACTTGACAGCCAGGAAGGAATTGAGTAGGTGTGAGGGGGGAGTTTAATGTGGGTGACAGAAGTGTCGAGTGTACTAAAAAAATCGAACTTTGGAAATGCCTTTCTCCCCCATAATAATACCAAGGTATTGTGCAAATCGTTGAATATATACTGTATATTACGAGCGAATTGTCTTTAACTCAAATCTTTGCTTCTGGTGGCTTGGCCTGGAACAACACATTTTCACAAGGGAGTATGTAAGTGGTTCTTCACATAAAAAAGCTCTGATCAGGGAGCACCACTGATCTAGTAACAGGGCTTTCAGAAAAATCACATGATTCTGCATTCGTAGACTCGGCCTCAGGTCTCCATATAGCCAGTGTTGCCAACTACCCAAATCCAAAATGCACTAGCGGCACTTCAAAAATGCACTAGAATACGCTAGAATATGCAACATCAAATGGACGACCATTTGATGTTGAGTTTAGTCTCTCAGGCTAATTTAGGAGAAATAACTGGCAAAATGTTGGTCAAAATAGCTATTCTTCTACCATTTTCTAAATGTGTAGATTCTTGAAAATGAGGTAACTCATATGTTTGGAATATAATTTAACTCTTGAGAGCGTAAAATTTTACGATCTCAAGTTACAGACTGTATCATAGGAGGAAAAATGGTGAAAAATGAGGGTTTTATCTCTGGCAACCAATTTCGGATTTTCCGACAGGAGTTTTTCACTAATTTTGGCACTAGGGGGTCTGAAAAAGCGCTAAATATAGCGACAAATGCGGCAAGTTGGCAACACTGCTTATAGCTGACCAGATTGGACGCAAATTTCTCCCGAAACCCCCGTCGAACGCCTTCCTTTACTCTTGTGAGGGTGTGAGGACCACTGGTCCAGGCTTCTCAGTGTGGCCAGAGGTCGCAGACAGCAGCTATAAGACCATTATGTAACCCGCCTGGCGAACGTGGCGATCCTCTTAGGCGCCTGTCATCAGGTCCATGCCTGCTGGAGCTCTGGCCTTTGTTTGACGGCCACATTGACATACTATACCTGTGTGTATACTGTGTGTATACTGAATGTCCAACCCCCTCTCTCAAACTGTGATAGCTGGGCCGTAGTGCAGGGGCGGATGTAACATTTCCCAATTGGGGGCGGGGGCGGGGGGGGGGGGGGGGGGAGTCTCTTGCCCCAGTAACCCAGTCCAGTAACCATTTTGGTTACTGGACTTTTTTCAGGCAATTTCAGGCAATCAATAATGACATCAGCTGTTGTTGAAGTTGCAACGGACACGCAGCATGCATAAAGCTAAAGGTCTGACTCAGAGAGTTTTCTGTTTTCAATGGTGAAACGCTGTTGGTTTAGTGATGTATTTGTGGCTGTAGTTAGTTAGTAGCAGTAGTAGTGTTTCATATTTTAAATATAAGCACTTTAATTTGAAATATCTTGGGTTTTGCATGTTTGGTGGGGCAGACTGGGCATTTAGGGGCATTGCCCCCCCATACCCATGCCTAGATCCGCCCCTGCCGTAGTGTTGTATGCTGTGTTCACATGGCGTGAATGCAAAGATGCAGTTCACTGTTCATGTTCAGTGAAAGCTGCAAGATGCAACGATATATATCTGACGTTTGTAGTTGCTGCAAAAGTTGAGGTGGTTTCAACTTCAACTACAATGATACAAGCTACAATTGTGCCGCGTAGCTTTGCATCTTTATATTTTTTTTAGGTCTAATAGTAGTGTTCTGTTTGTGTTTGACATACACCCACAGAAATTATGGACAGCCGAAAAAAGCACCCCAAACATACTCAGTTTCAGGTGCATTTCAGGTGCATTTGCAGGTAAAATGGGTGCAATTTTCAGACCCGGCTTGAGAAAACCTATGGCCTTTGCCACCTGGTGATCTTGTGAGCTTGTAGATTAGCAGTTTCTTTGCCAGAGTGCATGCTGTAGCCACGTCACGCTCGGTACTTTGTAAGTTGTGCGTGGACCCACAATAAAAGTGCGTATCTGCCCGGTCAGGCAACCAGGCAGGTAGTAGACTATACTTGCCCTAGGATTTCATATTTACCTGCCCTGGGCAAGGTGGGCAGGTGTTAGTGTCAACCCCTGCAGAGTGCCATTCCGACTACATGGCTATGGCTTTAGGTTGGGTCAGGATTATGGACAGCCGCACAGGTTTAGTAGTTTTGATCCAGTCAGAAATGTCACACTTCAGAATTCCAGTGTGCAACTATCTGAATGCAACATTAGTCGCCGTTCTGAGAAGGTACCGTATTTTCCAGACTATAAGGTGCACCTAAAAGCCTTTAATTTTCTCAAAAATCCACTCTGCGCCTTATAATCCAGTGTGCCTTATATATGGATCGTTCGACTGCAGTAGCTTCTATGCTATGTTAACTGTAGTAGCTTCTATTCTCTGCGCCTTATAATCCGGTGTGCCTTATATATGAAAACAGTTCTAAAAGGTGCACCTTTGTAATCCGGTGCGCCTTATAATCCAGTGCGCTTTATAGTGCAGAAAATACGGTATTCCCATCAAATATCTTATCCATCAAAAGCCAGTTTCTAATACTATTCCATGGATGACTACCGGTAATTGAATCGCTGCCATACACAACAACCTTGGAATTTCCACTCTGGGCAAGTGGGCATCATTAAAGGTGCTGTCTATCTATTAAACCCCCTAAGATCTCAGCTGCTTAGATCTCAGCTGCTTAGAGAAATGCCTGTTCGGTACTGTAGCGCTGCTGCTGCTGACTAATGTTTAACCCATCAGTCGTTTTTTAAAGCTTAATGCTGTGTATTTAAGCCCTGCCAAATGGCACGCCAGTGCTAGCTTCTCTCTCTCTCTTTTTTTTAAACCGTCCGCGAAACCCACGGCTCTCCGCCGGAGGGGGATTAGCACACATGATGATCGCGGCCTGTTTCGCTCCAGCCTTTTCCCCCCATTAAGTGGCTGCTTGACTGGATGAGACTCAAACGATGCCGAGCGAATTAACACGGCCATAAAAGCACGCCTTTATGAGACCCTGGAAAGACGGGTGGCTAAACGCCGGGTAGGAAGAGAGAGGAGACGGATTAAGTGAGAAATAAATAAGGTGGTGGGGTGGGGAGGAGATGTGACTGTGCACTGACTGTGCTCTGGGAATGACGGGGGAGAAAGTGCTGCGGTTTGTTTCCGCATATTTACCCAAGTCGATTACTCAGGTCTTTTTTTTTTTCCGGCTTTGTCATTTGTTTCCTAGTTACGGGGCTAATCTTTGCAGACTCTCGCCCTCTCTCTCTCCCTCTCTCTCTCACACACAGATACACTTAGTCAGACAAGCTCGCACACTGTTCTATGCGCTGGCATGCAAACTTTGTTCCCTCGGGCTATAGCTTTCTTTCTCTCTCACTCTCTCTCTCTCCGGCTCTCCGTTTTCTTCACACACATTGCCTCTCTCTCTCTCTCCCTCCTTGCTCCTGAGTCTCTCTCTCCCTGCGCTATGAATACCCTCCAGAACAACAATGATGTCATTCAACATTTGCCGTCCCGGTTATAGCCCCTCCCCCACAGGCTCTATAAATGTACACCCTCCTCGCTTCTGGTGATTATGACATCATCACCGCATGAGAGGGGTGTGGTACTTAGGTCGATGGTCACGCAGTGATTGTGTGGGCTGCTGGCTGGAGGGGCTGAAGTAAACGCCGATCAGCCAAAACGGTTGCGGTTTACAGCGGCTCCTCCTCCTCCGTGGCCATTTCTGCCCCTTCACCAAACTAGGAGCCCAGTCGCCAGGGGCAGATGTAACATTTCCCAATTGGGAAGGCAGGAGAAAATGGTATGGGTGCGGCTTCATCGCCCGTGTCGCTTCGTGCCACGGGCGATGAAGCCGCCCCCATACCATTTTAAGTTACAGGACTTTTATTAGGCAATTAAAGCATCAATAATAACATCATTTGCTGTTGAAGTTGCAACAGACACGCAGCATGCATAAAGCTAAAGGTCTGACTCAGAGAGTTTTCTGTTCTCAATGATGAAATGCTGTTGGTTTAGTGGTGCCACAGCTGTAGTTAGTTAGTAGCAGTAGTAGTGTTTGAAATCGTTTTAAATATAAGCACTTTAATTTGAAATATTGTGGGTTGTTTTGCATGCCATCGTGTTTGGTGGGGCAGACTGGGCATTTAGGGGGGCTTTGCCCCCCCATGCCCATGCCTAGATCCGCCCCAGCCGGTCGCAGGAGCCAGACAGCTGGCTGACCACCTTGGCCGGCTGACAGACCACGCGACGACTGACCACGCCTGACTGTCTGGGAGGGTGGGGCGTTGGAGCGTCTAGCCCCGGTGGCTTTCAATCTTTTTTTCATATCTTGGCATGATGGCCCATATAGGCCTATTATTTATCCTGTCACAAAGAATGACCCACAAAGAATAGAGGAACCCCCAAGAGAGCTGAGCTCACCCTGGAACTCTCTTAATTCATTTACCGCGAGCGCGTGTTCGTTGTTTTCTGCTATATGACAGTGACATTGACACTTGTTTTGTTAGAGGGTCCAACAAAAATAGACAAAATATCCTAGATGCACGACTAATGGGAATGAAAACAATTGACAGGCGCGGCCCTAGACTCTAAACGGTTACCCCAACACCGAAGATGAAGTCGCGACAAGAGCTCTCACTGGTTTCCATTTTAGAAAAGCAAAATGTATCGATCTGTGTCACCGAGGAGGATTTTTTTTAGGTAGCTCTCCAAATGTTGGCTTAAACCGATCGTTGCAGACGTATTAATCAGCCTAAGAGCTTGTTATAATTATTATAATTGATCAATTATTGGCAGTGCGTGTTAAGCAGGATCACATGCACTTGATATATAGCCATGGTGGGCTTTCCGGTTAGTGGTTACTGCTTTGGAGAACAAGTTGACAGATAAGAGCAATGGCCATGCATGCTGTGCCTGGCCTAATGGGTACCAGAGAAGATACAGAGCAGGGGCGGATCTAGGCATGGGCATTGGGGGGGCAATACCCCCCTAAATGCCCAGTCTGCCCCACCAAACACGATGCTAACTAACCACAGCTGTGTCACCACTAAACCAACAGCATTTCATCACTGAAAACAGAAAACTCTCTGAGTCAGACTTTTAGCTTTATACATGCTGCGTGTCTGTTGCAACTTCAACAACAACTGATGTTATTATTGATGCTTTATACTTGACTAATAAAAGTCCTGTAACCGAAACTGGTATGGGTGCGGCTTCATTCAAAATGGTAAGGGGGCGGCTTCATCGCCCGTGGCGCGAAGCGACACGGGTGACGAAACCGCCCCCTTACCATTTTCTCCTGCCCCCCCCCCCCCCCCCCAATTCGGAAATGTTACATCCGCCCCTGATACAGACACACTGGCTATAGAGGACATGCTGCATACAACATTAGCCCCGAATGGATGATTGATGGTGTTATACCACCGGCACTGACAAATAACAGACCAAGTCCAGGGCAATTACGGCCATTTTGATTCGCCAAGGCCTATATCTGGGTGTGTCTGTCTGTGTGTGTGTTTGTCTCCACTAACGAGAACAGACGTGTAGAATCTGTTTAGAGCCATTACAAAAAGGACATCAAAAGACGCGCCAACTCGCCGTCCGCTGGACGACGTGCGATTCAAGTCGTCAGAGGGAATGAATCGAATGAGCGTCTTTTTTGGACGGCTTCTCTGTTGGTCAGCTGTAGTTATTATACGGAAATAGCCACACTTAAAGATGCAGTGTCATGACTTTTGTAAAAAAAAAATTCAATTTTGTACATGTTTAAGAGGTGACAGAATTTAATTGGACCCCTTGGTGTAGTTTTTATGTGCAATGATGTCTTCCCTATGTATTTGAGGTTTCTTCCTGGGGGCTGAAACTTTCCATACACACATGCCAATGCAAAAAACTGTAAACATAGCGACATCACACACCAGCCCCTCCCTAACTCCTCCCCCTTTATCATACAACTAAAGCTGTGGGTGTGGCTTCAGTTCCACCCATCACCACCCACCAGGCAAACCAGGCATATTTAATGAACTGGTGGAGGTGCTCTCATAAAAAACAACATTTCAACAAATGCTGTACACTTTTTTAAAACAATTCTTCCACCAATTATAACAATAATACCTCATGTTTATGTATTAG
>CM076988.1:3949060-4059060 GCA_039105355.1 Benthosema pterotum | reverse complement strand
GGGGGTCAGGGTTTAATCCCTGGCCAAGTCACACCAAACTAGGCTACAGTATAAACATGCTGCCCTATCCCACCCTATTTGGTATTGGCAGCATTAGGGGTTGCATTGGTGGAAAGGTCACAAGGCTTACTGGCGTCATGTGCAGGCTGCGTACTGCTCTGCCACGCGCACACACACACGCACGCACGCACGCACGCACACACACACACACACACACACACACACACACACACACCTTGTATATTTTGAACGAAGGCAGACAGCAATTTATCTTTGGCCACTGCGTTATTATGGATCACACCGCAGTTGTAGGAAAGCGTGTGTACATATACAGTAGACTTGGGTCACATGGTTTAGTTCCGGGGAACATTGGTTCACAAATCTGCTTACTTTTTTACTTGCATTGTGTGTTGCTCTTGTTCTTTAATCTCTAAAGGGGTTTTCAACAGGTGGTCCGGGGACCACCAGTGGTCCTTGAGAGGGTACCAGGTGGTCCCCATCTAAATTGCTTAACCAGATGTAACTCTTGAGAACGTAAAAATGAAACCAAATGGACCCTTACGGGTCCATTTGGTTTCATTTTTACACTCTCAAGAGTTAAAATATTTATCATGCAAATTAGCCCAAGTCTACACAACTAGAGAATGTAGAAAATTAATGATCATTTTGATCTGTATGTTTGACTGTTTTGTTTCCCAAATCCAGCCTGGAATTGTGGACTAAAGCCAAATAAATCTTTAGTTTTGGGGTCTGTCTGTGGGCATTTAATATCCTCAAATGGTGGTCCGGGACTCAAATCCTGAATAAATGCTGGTCCCTGGTGTCAAAAAGGTTGAAAACCCCTGCTTTAAAGGACCACTTCGCCACTTTTCAACGATTTTATTTCCAGTAGCACCGAGATCGAAAAGTGGTATATGGTATGCCGCTAGTGCCTCAGCGGCATATGCCGGTGGCTCAGCGGCATATGCCGGTGGCCTAGCGGCATATGCCGGTGGCATATGCCGGTGGCCCAGCGGCATATGCCGGTGGCATATGCCGGTGGCCCAGCGGCATATGCCGGTGGCATATGCGGTGGCTCAGCGGCATATGCCGGTGGCTCAGCGGCATATGCCGGTTTCTAGAGTGGTATGCCGCTCGTGTTCCACCGGTACATACCATTTCCCAACGGCAAATGCCGCTCGTTTTAGGGTTAGGGTTAGGGTTAGGTTAGGGTTAGGGTTAGGGTTAGGTTTAGGTTAGGGTTAGGTTAGGGTTAGGCATATGCCGCTAGGCCACCGGCATATGCCGCTGAGCCACCGGCATATGCCACCGGCATATGCCGCTGGGCCACGGCATATGCCACCGGCATATGCCGCTGGGCCACCGGCATATGCCACCGGCATATGCCGCTAGGCCACCGGCATATGCCGCTGAGCCACCGGCATATGCCACCGGCATATGCCGCTGGGCCACCGGCATATGCCACCGGCATATGCCGCTGGGCCACCGGCATATGCCACCGGCATATGCCGCTGGGCCACCGGCATATGCCGCTGGGCCACCGGCATATGCCGCTGAGGCACTAGCGGCATACCATATACCACTTTTCGATCTCGGTGTCACTCTTTATTTTTGTATTCCCCAATGATTATGCCACTAGTGGACGGGTTTCTGAACTGCCCACAGCTCTCCTATGAGACAGAGTAGAACCTTTTCTTTTTAGCATTTCATCATGAACATTAGTGCCAACAAATTATACCGCTATGAAGTTATGTTGAAGTTAAGTGTCGAAAAGGTTCTCTAAAGAGTGCATGCCTGTAGATAAATTGTAGTATAATCACAACCATGGTGCATCCCACTGTCTACAGACCCTTGTTCCTACACGGATATGGCAAACTGATTCCCAATTGACCTTAAATTTAAACATCAACACCTAAATGTGAAGGGTTTCTGCTGAGCTGAGCTTTAATAATGAGACCTAGGTCCATGCAAACTTATTGCATACAGTATGTTTTTGGATTGTGTTCCTTTATTCTACCCGTCAAAGGCATCCACTACCACAACTTTGGCTAAATTACTTCCTCTTCAAATTGTGACTAGAATCATTCTGTGGTCGTAAAGGGAACAGAAACTACACTCCTTCAATATTAAGTATTTGTAGTAGAACTAGGAAACAGTAGCACAATTTGAAATTTGCATCCTATACTGTATCATATGGCATAAGTCTGTTTGTTTGACTAGGGTTTATGAAAATGTTTGTTTTGTCCTAAACATTAAACGATAAAATAAGATCTCCCTGCAAGAGGCCCTTTAACTTTTGTTGTGTGACCGATGACCAAAAATAAGACAGCTGTGTGTAATTCCAAAACATGCAAATGAAACCAAAAAAACCCAGGCCAGTTTGAATTCCTGAAAATGTTTTTTTTTTTTCTGGGACATGGCACAGTGGTTTCATGTGACAGCGCGCACCACACACACACACAATGCACACACAGTCTTCATCCGTGTTTTTTCTTTTTTTTCCCCAGCTAAAGGCAGGGGCAGATGTAACATAACATTTGCCAATTGGGGGGGCTGGAGAAAATGGTATGGGTGCGGCTTTTGAAGCCTAGTTCTGCCCCTGTCTAAAGCGGAACAATTGAGCACCACATCTTCGCCAGAATGCAGGCTAGGCTACACCTACTGGTCACCAGTACTCCCCATAGCTAAAAGGAGAGTTGGTAACCAAGTCGGTAGACCTTTGTTGACAACAATAAAGTTCTGGACTGTCTGCAAGGCAAAGCAAGTGTCTGTCTGCAGGGAAACAGCTGCAGCATCAAAGTAGAAATGACAAGAGGGGAAAAAAGGCAAAAATATAGTTATATACAGTATACATTTCAATTTTTTGGCTAAAAAGTTGCCTATGATACCTTTAAATTATCAATTTGATTATTATTATTAAGATGAATCGTCACAGCCCTAAATGGCAACTAAGTATTCAAAGTTGTGAGTGTGAGAGGGGTAAATCTCATCAAACAGTATTTGGAGTCTGTGGCTCCAAATACTGAATAAATAATGCACCTTGATGTGAAAAGCATTGAACACCACTGTAATAATATTAAGTAATCCCCTCTGTTCACCTCCCCACTACTCCTTGACAGAATAGTGTGGGAGGAGGTGACTGTTGGCCCTATTTTCTTTCTCTCTCTCTCTCTCTCTCTCTCTCTCTCTCTCTCTCTCTCTCTCTCTCTCTCTCTCTCTCTCTCTCTCTCTCTCTCTCTCTCTCTCTCTCTCTCTCTCTCTCTCTCTCTCTCTGTCTCTCTCTCTCTCTCTGTCTCTCTCTCTCTCGCTCTCTCTCTCTCTCGCTCTCTCTCTCTCTCTCTAGTGAGAGATCAGGGGTGGATGTAACCATATTCCATTACAGGACTTTTATTAGTCAACATCAGTTGTTGTTGAAGTTGCAACAGACACGCAGCATGCATAAAGCTAAAGGTCTGACTCAGAGAGTCACTATAATTTGAAATATCTTGGGTTGTTTTGCCTGCCATCGTGTTTGGTGGGGCAGACTGTGCATTTAGGGGGGCATTGCCCCCCGTGACCATGCCTAGATCCGGCCCTGTGACAGATTATCCTGGCTGGCTGGGAGCTGGCTGGAATTCCTTCTGTCAAAGAGACTGAGCGAGTGAAGGGAAGGGAGCCATATAAAAACTAAATGCTACAGCGTTCATGTCCCATGTCCTGTGTGCGGCTGGGAGCACTGTATGGCCTTTGGTGTTGACTTTGTAAACTGAAACCGAGACTAAAATATATACTGTATATTGACATTTTTGACAAATGTCAACAAATAAAACACTAGACTAAACTGTTGGGGGGCGCCTAATGGAGAAGAGGAGTCATGAAAGTCATTTTATGCTTGGTTCTATATAGAAAATAGCTGATCTACAAGCAGGGGCGTTTTTTGCCATTAGCAGACTAGGCAGTTGCCTAGGGCGCCATGGGGGGCGACCATGAGGGGGCGACCACCAGACATGCTTTAAAAGGATACCAGGCTAATAAGACTAATATGGATAAATACATACTTGTCCTCTATAACTAGAATTGAACATTTTAAAACACATATAATATGTTCTTTAGTTTAAAAATAGTTAATTTTATCCCTTGGGGGGCCGCCATTTTACAGGAGATTTTTCCCAGGAGCCCCCCCTTACCAAATGGACCCGTAAGGGTCCATTTGGGGCTCCAGGGGTCATTTTACTTTGTTTAAGCCTGAAATGCTAATCTGAAGGTTTTCTGAACCAATCGGATCTCGCTTCTCTTCAGGCTATGGGGCGCAAAGACAGAGGGACCTCTGTACTCCGAGTTAGACTACGCGCAATGCATGGACTGTTTTACAATAATCGCTCAGCTCTTACTGCTATGTGGCTTTCTACCACATAATCTTTCAGATATATATTGTAACACAATGATTAAGTTTAAACGAGTGATACACTGTCTGGAAAACAGAGTATTTCTTACTCTAGTCAAGCCACCTGTGATTGTGGAGAACGATTCAGAAATGGTGATTTAAAAAAGGGCAGATTAATTTCTATTGGCTTCTATTGATGTGAGCCTCAACACGTCATCATGCTGGGCGTTTTCGGGGAGTATTTAAAGGGGAAGTCCACCCATTTTCAACATTCTAATATGTCATTAGTATACCCTAGAGGTGCTGGGTGGACAAGATAAAAAAAAAGTTCCCCCATTCTGTGTTCCCAAGAAATGGAGGTCTGAAGAAAACCACTAACATGGTGAAACATCTTGATGACATCATCAAGATGTATTTTCACCATGTTAATGGATTTCTTTAGACGGTTCTTTTTTCTGAGAGTGTACACATGGAACCATTTGGTTCGCATTTGGACGCTCTCAGAAAATATTGAAAGTGGGTGGAATTCCCCTTTCATAATCTGGCTTGAAGGACCTTTTTTTTTTTTTTTTTAAATACACTAAAGTGAAAATGTTTACTTTCTGGGGTGGCATGCATTGTTGGGTATGGCCATATAGTGCCCACGGATGTGGTCTAAAAGTATTTTTCAATTCACTGGTCCTTTAAAAGTGAATCCAAACTCTCTGTCAAAGTCAATGCTAGTGTCTGCCTGGGAGCACTACTAGTGAGCTCTGGTGGTTCAGAGCCCAGTGGCTCTGCTGCTCTCTCTCTCCTGCAGCGGAGAAGATTTAAGCAGTCACGGATACACTGTCACTGCCACATTCCCGGCATTGCAGTTTGTCAGCATTCGAGAGACGCATCCGTAACATAAAGGCAGAGGCAGCAGCCATCTGTCTGCTTCCGAAACTCTAGCTGTATAGTTTCAACAAAAAAAAGAAGACTCATGGCCTCATGTTCCCCTCCTTCCTCCCTCACAGGGGCGGATGTAACATTTCCCAATTGGGGGGGGGGGGGGGGGGGGGGCAGGAGAAAATGGTATGGGTGCGGCTTCATCGCCCGTGGCGCTTCGCGCCACGGACGATGAAGTCGCCCCCAAACCATTTTCAGTTACAGGACTTTTATTAGGCAAGTAAAGCATCAATGATAACATCAGCTGTTGTTGAAGTTGCAACAGACACGCAGCATGCATAAAGCTAAAGGTCTGACTCAGAGAGTTTTCTGTTTTCAATGATGAAACGCTGTTGGTTTAGTGGTGACAGAGCTGTAGTTAGCTAGTACCAGTAGTAGTGTTTCAAATACGTTTAAATATAAGCACTGAGATACTGTATCTTGGGTTGTTTTGCATGCCCTCATGTTTGGTGGGGCAGTCAGCCCCTGCCCCCCCCCCCCCCCCCCATGCCTATGCCTAGATCCGCCCCTGCTCCCTCAGTGTGTGCAGCAGTACATTCCCGTTGTGGTGGCGGCTTGGGTTTTGGAATTCACACCCGGAAGTGTGTTGTTACAAGTGGCAGCAGCAGCAGCAGCGGTGCCAAGCGAGGCCAACAGCCCCTGCGGGGTCCTGTATTTTTCTCTTCTCTTCCCGTTGACTTCCCTTTGGTTTGGGCATTGTTCCACTGGAATGAATGCAACCAGCTGCCACTGACGTCTTGTCCTCCCAACCCCACCCAGGGAACACAAGCTAGAATGCGGCCCAGCCTGTTTTCTGCCTCTGTCTCTCTCTCTCTCCGACAGGTGTGTGTTTTAGCGCTTTCCCACCCGCCCCCTCCTGCTGCCGATAAGCATCACACAGGCACCTGTTGGAGGACAGGGCGGATGTAAAATCCCCCAATTGGGGGGCAGAAGAAAATGGTATGGGCCCGTGTCGCTCCGCGCCACGGGCGATGAAGTCGCACCCATACCATTTTCTGTTACAGGACGTCAATAATAACATCAGTTGTTGTTGCAACCGACACGCAGCATGCATAAAGCTAAAGGTCTGACTCAGAGAGTTTTCTGTTTTCAACGATGAAATGCTGTTGGTTTAGTGGTGCCACAGCTGTAGTTAGTTTGTAGAAGCAGTAGTGTTTCAAATAATTTTAAATATAAGCACTTTAACTTGAAATATCTTTGAAATTTTGTGTTTGCATGACATCATGTTTGTTGGGGCATTCAGAGCATTTCGGGGGGCATTGCCCCCCCATGCCCATGCCTAGATCCGCCCCTGTTGGAGGTGTCATTCCGCACGGATGCCATTTTTGTTTAGGCCTAGAATTATGAGACAGGGATGGGTCGGTCGCTCAGTCTGTGTCGCCCTAATTGCGTGTAAGGATTGCTGCGCTGCCAGACAAGCCGTAACATTGACAGTCACTTGACTCGGTTAAACCCCTAACCCTATAGTTGGGAGGGGTCGGTCACACCAAATGCCTTTGCCGAAAATAGCTGATCAACAAGCTTTGTGGCACGTTGTGCTAGCTATTTTTGGCAAATATTCTATTTTTCCCCACCCGGGAGGATACAAATGTGAACCAAATGGACCCGCTAGGGTCCATTTGGTTCTATTTGTACCCTCTCGGGAAAAAGGGGTCTGAAAGAAAAATCATTAACATGGTGAAATACATAACATAAATACTTAATGATGTCATCAGATGTATTTCACCATGTTAATGATTTTTTTTCAGGCCTCCATTTTTATCTTGTCCACACAACATCTCTAAGGTGTATTAATGACATATTAAAATGTTGAAAATGTGTGGAGTTCCCCTTTAACACGTCCTTCTCCGTGTTTTCTCAGAGGGACCCTGACTACCTGAAGCTATGGCTGGAGATCTTCATCAGCTCCTACGAGCGCTGCCTCGATGTGGACTTCGAGAAGCCCCCCTCAAGGTAACAACAGCATGGATCTGGCACATACCTGGGCATTATGTGGCCCTTTGGCTGACTCTGACCGTCCCGCGAAAGGTACCGTGGTTTTCAACCAGTGGTCCGGGGACCACTAGTGGTCCTTGAGAGAGTTCCAGTTAAATATGGAAATCTGGTTAACCAGATGTAACTCTTTGAGAGCGTAAAAATGAAACCAAATGGACCCTTGCGGGTCCATTTGGTTTCATTTTTACGCTCTCAAGAGTTAGAATATTCATGATCTGAATTAGCCCAAGTCCAAAATTAATGGTCATTTTGATTTATATGTTTGACTGGTTTGTTTCCCAAATCCAGCCTGTAATTGTGGGTAAAAAGCAAAAGAAATCTTTAGTTTTGGCGTCTGTGGGGCCAAAATGTCATCAAATTGAGGTCCTCTGTGGCTCAAATTCTGAATAAATAGAGGGCCCTGGTGTCAAAAAGGTCGGTCTTACGCTTACTTTTATCTTGAAATGAAATTAATATTACGCAGACTTTAGTTCAGCCTTTAGTCTTCGCCCTTCACAATATTTTATGTGTCTCATTTGGCCCCTTGGGAAAAATAATTGCCCACGATTTGCCCACTGATCTGGCACAATAGTGGAACAAAAATGGGACAAAAAGCAGTATCCCCTTGAGGGATGTTATGAAAGCTCAATGGTATTCATAGGAGTTGTTCAATGCAGCCTTGTCTCTGTGACATATCTATGACACGTTACTCCATATTTGGTCAAGGTGCCTGTCAGGCTGCCCAGTGCCCAATCCAAACAATGCCATTATATCAAATATATATTATTTAAAATGCAAAGTAAATGAATAAATAATAAGTAATCACACCTGTGTGAAGTGAGTGGCACTCCTATCATTGCACTACCATGTCCATTTGCTCAAGCATACGACATGAATTCTTCACTCAATGTCAACAGGAAAAATAGCAGATTTTTTTCCCGCCCTAAATTCTCCATTTATTAGTAGTGGAACCTAATGTTGTGTAAGATGAAAATCTACACTGATCTGGGGGGCTAGTGCTCCTCAAAAAACGTGTAATAGAATATGACTGGGAGTGGGTAGTTTTTGTGCGGCGTGCACATGGAATTTGGTGCTGTACAGCTGTAGTGTTATTGGTCGAGCACTTTGTGAGATTAGTCCCGGACAAACATGCACGCGCACACACACACACACACAAAGACACGCAAACAGATATGCGAACACTGGCAAATACGTTTAGTATTGCAGAAAACGTCCTGTTTATCTGGCTGAAGCCATTTTGCTCTGGACATCATCGAGAGCAAAGTGACCGCCATAATGTGTACATCTGCATATTGGTGTAACATGGCCCAGTGTTTGTACGTGTGTGTGTGTGTGTGTGTGTGTGCGTGCGCGTCTGCGGCTCAATCTACAGACCGAACAACATCATGCCTCTCCTCCTTTGCGTCGCAAAATGCCAAAAATAGCACAGTTGCAGTCACACAGGATGCCTTTGGTGCAGAGGTCACGTTTCTGTGCGAGTGATGTCATGCATGCATACTATGCATGTGTGTACCGTGCATGTGTGCATGCATGCACAGCACGCATGCACATACACTCACACATCTAGCTCCCGTGCAGGCTGCATCCATCAGCATATTGCATTCTAAGGGAGGGAGGAGGAGGAGGTGAGCATGGATGGATGGATGGATTGGTGGTGGGATACCGGCTGTGATCACATGACATGAGGAGGAGGAGGAGGAGGAGAGGCCAGCGTGAGGTTGCATAATAACACTCTGTGTGTGTGTGTGTGTGTGTGTGTGTGTGTGTGTGTGTGTGTGTGTGTGTGTGTGTGTGTGTGTGTGTGTGTGTGTGTGTGTGTGTGTGTGTGTGTTGTCCCGTGCAAGAAGGAGCAGGGGGGAGGGGCAAACGAAAACCTCATTAGTACTGTACATGAGACTTGTGCTGTCACTGTGTCTCTCTCTCTCTCTCTCTCTCTCTCTCTCTCTCTCTCTCTCTCTCTCTCTCTCTCTCTCTCTCTCTCTCTCTCTCTCTCATTACCTCTGTGCTGCCATGCCATCGCATGTTTG
Organism: Benthosema pterotum; assembly: GCA_039105355.1. Lineage (NCBI taxonomy): Eukaryota > Metazoa > Chordata > Actinopteri > Myctophiformes > Myctophidae > Benthosema > Benthosema pterotum. The sequence continues at coordinate 4,049,745 of CM076988.1, read as the reverse complement.
ATCCCAATTCAACTCAATTCAATTCAAGAGGCTTCATTGGCATGAGAAAACATACGCTTACATTGCCAAAGCAACAAACAACACAATACAACGGTACATCATGAATACAAATTAAATACAATCAATATAGCAATGAATCAGAATCAATTCAATTCGCTTGATGCAAAGATGTTTTTTTTTTCTTTTAGGGTGGTTGTGTTTTGTGCATCGTTTGTTCTTCCCCTGTCACAGCAGCTAACAAATATCACTGCTGTGTTTGCACATTGTTGTTCCTCCCCCAATAGGCATGGGAGGAGTTTTTTGTCATCAGTAATGTTTTCTCTCTCTGCCTGTTTATCTACCAATATATCTACTCTCCCTCTGTTCTCTCTCTCCCTGCTAATGTTTCCCTGTCACTCTCTGCTCTCTCTCTCTCTACATTTCTACCCAGGGCGAATCTAGGCATGGGCATGATGACATGATGTCATGCAAAAACCCAAATTTTAAATATCAACTACAATTGAACACACCAACTACTTTAGTAGTTAGTCTACAATTGAACACTTAACTACTAAACCAAAAGCATTCCATCATTGAAAACAGAAAACTCTCTGAGTCAGACCTTTAGCTTTATGCATGCTGCGTATCTGTTGCGACAACTGATGTTATTATTGATGCTTTACTTGCCTAATAAAAGTCCTGTCACTGAAAATGGTCGCCCGCGTCGCTTAGCGACATGGGCGATGAAGCCGCACCCATACCATTTTCTCCTGCCCCCCCCAATTGGGAAATGTTACATCCGCCCCTGTTTCTACCTGTTCCTTTCTCACTTGCCATCTCTTCCATTCTCTCTTCCCCCACTCACTCTCTGTCTCTCTGTCTCTCTGTCTCTCTCTCTCTCTCTCTCTCTCTCTGTCTCTCTCTCTCTCTCTCCGTCTCTCTGTCTCTCTCTCCCTCAGCTGTGATGTCTGTTCCATTTTCCCACTGATATGCATCGCTGTGATTTGGCCATGCTCCACGCAGGGTCCGGCTGCTCTTTCTAGAGAATACATTTGCACACAAGCACACTGCTCTCTCTATAGATCTGCTGCTGGCTCGCGTGCACACACACACACACGCACACACACACACACACACACACACACACACACACACACACACAGACACGTCTGCGAGCGTGCATGGTGCAACTACAAAGATTGAAAATCACCGGAAGCTCTGCTGTGCACACTCGTGCACGCCCGCGGCACTGCCTCTGATAAGCGTCAGGCTTGCATAGCTGATGTAGCATGTAATCTGATACGCCTGGTGGTGGTGGTTGTGTGTGTTTGTGTGCACGTGCACCTCGAAAGATGCGGAGGGTGCTGTGTGCTTTGTTTGCGTTGGCAGTGTGTGCACATCTGCACCCCGAAGGCGTTGCTTGTTGTTCACTTTAATTTGTGTTTGTTCATGTTGCGCGTCATCTACAAACATCCACTTGTCCGCGCGTGTGTGTGTGTGTGTGCGTGTGTGTGCGTGCGTGTGTGTGCGTGTGTGTGCGTGCGTGTGTGTGCGTGTGTGTGTGTGTGTGTGTGTGTGTGTGTGTGTGTGTGTGTGTGTGTGTGTGTGTGTGTTTACATCCATTTGTGTGTGTGCACACAGTGAGATAACCACAGGTCACTCCTTTCCTGCCCTCTCCTTTTACAGTAGAATTTTCTGTTCATTTTCAAGACCTGAGCCTGATTTTGTAGTGCTTACTAAATCACGCATGTACAGTATATCTGCTATTTTTTGATTATCTGCCTTTTTAAAAAAAATGTATAAAATGACTGTTCTCCTCTATACAGTAGTTACTCGATCCACATATTACCACCAATGTTGGGCAGTAACAAATTAAATATTGCTGCAATATTTATTACCTTTTCCAGCAAAAATATAGTGTACCAATGTTCTGCCAAAACATGCCTCATTACTTATTACAAATGAGCTTGTTGTTGCATGATGCCAAAATAGAACAGTTTATAAGCTATCAACAGAGATGTGCACTTTCTGCACACATGATGTACACTACAAGTTGTTGTGAGTTGTCGCTAAACAGATTGTGTTGGCTCTCAGGGATCTTTAAATTAAAATAAAATGTCTGAAAATCCTGACAAGCACTTTGGGAAGGGTGTGTATTGCAATGTGCAAGCGGGGCTTTGATACCATTTGTCAACATTGACAACAACAGATTCTTAATGATGTTCATTTATTGCCATATTAATACTGCAGCCTCTCGATCTATATAACCATCGCCCAGTGTTTGATCAATATATTGATATATTGATAGATTTATATTGAATACACCACTAGTCTTAAGTAAATTCAATATATTACTCTCCGAAGTACCGTAATTTCCGGATTATAAGCCGCACCTGAATATAAGCCACACCAGCTAAATTTGGGGCAAAATTTCCTTGTATAAGCCGCACCTGACTATAAGCTTCATGTTAGAGCAGTGGTTTTCAACTTTCTCACAATTTAACAACGTCTTCACCCCACAGACCCCAAAACTAAAGATTTCTTTTAGTTTTGTTCACAATTCCAGGATGGATTTTCGCAAACAAAAGAGGCAAAACATCAAAATTAGACCAAAATGAACATGACTTAGTGTGACAACGTAATTAAGTGGTGCTAAGATGGTGAATATCATAACTCTTGAGTGTAAACATGAAACCAAATGGACCTGCTAGGATCCATTTGGTTTCATTTTTACGCTCTCAAAGAGTTACATCTGGTTAACCTTTTAACTTTCTAACTTTTCTAACTTTAGTCTGCGGAGCCCACCTGGAACCTGAAAAATCCATAGATTGGCCACACCGTTGTATAAGCCACAGGGTCAAAAGCATGTGAAAAAAGTAGCGGCTTATAGTCAGGAAATTACGGTAATCAAATAATCACAATTGTCCCTATGCTCCACTGGTGTGTTTTCGTATACAGCTGTGTGGCTTCGCAGAATATTTGCCTGTCATGTCATTGACATTTTGCCCCGGACTGTTGCACAGCAGTGGCAGCACACAAACAAATGAACGTCAGCGCAAAAAGGGAATCAGAGAAGACGTAAATCAACTATGACACACACATACACAGAACATCTGCGACATTATGTCGCGTAACGTTCCCACGTTACTTCGCTGTGGTCTCGACTCACTCAGCCTACAGATGGCTTTCGTTTCGTTTTCGAGTCGAGTTCATCATCTCTGACTGCCATTGATGTTTTAAAATCCCCAAATGAAGCCATATGTTGTTAATGTAAGCTAAAGGTGCTGGCTTAAAGGGTTAAAGGTGGGGTGCAGTGCGGTGAGCCTTTAAGCCTATAGGGAACAGTACCAGCCATTGTTGTAAATGATTGTTTAGTCAACTAGAGCTTCTGGTGTTCAAATGTTGCCTGAAGAACAAAGAAACAAAAACCACCCTGATAATTACTTTGAGCGTAGAAAACAAATATGGACGGTCGTTGGTTAATCTTTCTTTAAACTTGACCGTTGGCGACCGGGGCCAAGTCTTAACGAAGGGAATTATTTCAAATTGACATGTTGGTTGTTATAGACTCGACACTAGAGGAATGGCTATAAACGGCGAGAAGTTGAGAAAACAGGATTGAAAGGTTTACTTCTGTGTGCTCTTAACATTACACTTAGCTACACGCTAAGCTTTTATTTTATGTTTACATGTCAAATTCTTCTCTGCTAGCTATTGCAGACATGCTCTAGTAAGTGAAGAGTCTGTCTCTGTTATTTTCCCTGCCTGTGTTATTTGCCTGTAAGAAGATTAAAACATAACTTAATAATTTTTCTGCTCTCCTGAACAGTTGGTCTTTCCCCAATGTCTTAGCCTCAGTCACAAGTCGTGCCATGTCAATTCTCATAAACACTTTGGTTCATTAGTTAAAGTGGCTCCGCTGTGGGCGGTGCATGGTGCTGCCTGAACGCTTTTAACTCTCAAATGGCTAGAATTTGTGTAAAAACTGCAGTAGCCGAGACTTGTATGTAAGATCTGCAGTTGTGGGGGAGGGTCGTATTTGTTTAACAGGAATTGCAATGTTAAGCTTTGATGGGTTTTTATTATATCGCAGCATAATGCGTTGTGTCATATGGGGGCTGCTTGGCCAGTTCTGTCAGTGAGTTTGAGTATTGGAATGTGACTATTGACACTCCAACCCGATAAACATAAAAAAGTGGGCCTCTCCTTCGGCTCTGGGGCGTCTTGTATTCGAGAGGGGACAGACAAAGCTTTCCCGAGAATCTTCTACATGCGTCACAGAAGCAGACATTCGGTAGGGTCAATCAAAGGCTTGTCTCCCTTACTCCCAGCGGCACTAGCTTTGACATTTTATACGTTGGTTTCCTCATGCCAATAAAGCCTTGGACTTCACTGAATCAATGATGTCCCGGAAAAAATACGAGCTGTCATTGGCCAGTAGTAGTCACTCCCACTTGACCTCCGGCCTTCACTGATTAAACTGCAGCGACCAATGGGAAGGGGGGGTCTATTTCTTTAAAGGTAGGGGAAGTGATTTCACTTTTGTCAGATATCACCCAAAAAAATTTTTTTTTCTGTTAAAATGCTCTATTATAAGGTGTGGAAACCACATATGGAGTTTCCCCCTCCCCCACGTTAGCAGAGGAGCTAATAAAAGTTCCCCAGGTCACCACAATTCTCCTCCAATCAGGAGAGAGCAGCAGGTTCACATAGTGTAGCTACTTTTGGGGGCCCCTAGTGCACCAGGCTGGTACTACACCATGAATTTCAAATCACTTCCCCTACCTTTAAATATCTATGCCAGTGTTGCCAACTTGCCGCATTTGTCACTATATTTAGCTTTTTTCCAGACCTCCCTAGCGTTATGATTTGTGAAAAACTCCTGGCAGAAAATCTAGTGCTTTTTCTTTGCTGGTGAGTTGGGGCGAAATTCACCCAGTGCCAATTCCTAATGTGATCCTGGGCTCTAACACACCCTCCACCAACCTGAGGAGGCAGCCGACTGGCCTCATGCTTCCTTCAATGCATGAGGAGTCCAAGCTGCCTTCTTTTCACCTGACAGAGGGGAGTTTCCCTGGTTGGACGTAGCGCATCGTGAAAGGAACAGGTTATTCCAGCCATTCCATCGGGCGCCCCGGCTGGCCAGAGTGACAATTTAGAGTCCAGGATTACTGCATGTTTTGTGAGGTATATCTACCCTAGGGGAGAACATGCAAACTCCACACAAAAAGGCCCTTTTGCCTTACATACTGTACCCTTTTCGGGTATGTATGGGCACTGATGACGCGGAGGAGCAGACACGCCGTCAGCACCCCTAGCGGGAATCGAACCCGGGACCTTCTAGCTGTGAGGCGACAGCACTAACCACCAGGGGTTGACACTAAGGTCTCGGAGGCACTTGCCCATCGGGCAAGTGCAAGTCAGGTTCTACTTGCCCTCAGCTCATGGGCACTTGCCCCCCAAACATATATTGTAAAATTTGCAGATGTAACTCTTGAGAACGTAAAAATGAAACCAAATGGACCCTTGCGGGTCCATTTGGTTTCATTTTTACACTCTCAAGAGTTAAAATTCATCATCTTAATTTGCCCAGGTCTACACAACTAGAGAGTGTAGAAGATTAGGTCATTTTGATGTGTATGTTAATTTGCCTGTTTTGTTTCCCAAATCCAGCCTGGAATTGTGGATAGCTAGAAAGCAGGGAAAGACACAGTGGCAGTTCAAGACAAATTTATCTTGTGTTGTGTTATAGTGCACTAAGTTGCACACTTGCCCGATCGGGCAACCAGGTAGCAGTCTTCACTTGCCCGACCATTTTTTTTTACTTGCCCCGGGCAAGCGGGCAAGAGTTAGTGTCAAGCCCTGAACCACTGTGTGCCACCGTGCCCCTATATTTCCTGTCTAACCTGTCTCCATTCTTGTCCCTGTCCGTCTGTCTCTCCCCAGGCTGGAGGACGTTCCCCCGGTGCTCACCCTGCTGCCAGACAACATCCTGCAGGTGCTCAGACACCAGCTGCTGCAGTGCGTCCAGAAGGCCTCAGACGGCCTGGAGCCGGAGCAGCAGAACCTGGCCCTGCTGCTGCTCAAGTTCCTCATGGTCATCTGCAGGTCAGGAAGGAAAACCACACACACACACACACAGGCTTCCAAGTGCCAGCCCTTTTTTCATATTTTTTGAGGTAGCCAGTGCCAGCGATTTTCATCTAAAAGTCATATTTCATGTTTCGGTCCATGTTTCCCGTCGGACAAGTTAGTTGGCGACACACTTCCGGTTCCGGGTTGGTCCGTCCCTTATTTTGGTACGTTCTGAATGGAATCTGCGGTCGCTGCTCAGTGCTCACTGCCGTTATCATTGGGATCGTATCAAACCGGCGACGGTGAGGCATAGCGTGACGTAGATCAACCTAAGAGGCATCGGTCACAACTATTTTTCATAATGATAACCGGCGACGTAGCTCTATTGCAAGGGCACGCAGACTGTTAACCTGGTCTTAAAAATAGCAGATCTACAAGCTCATATCGCGCCACCGAGTGGCGCGATATGAGCTTGTAGGTCTGCTATTTTTGAAAAATCGTGAAAATGGGGCCCGACTCTTTGAATAGGCCTATATTATTTCGGAAGCAAACACACTCAAATCTTTGCTTTTCTGATGGGGCTCCGCAGCCAAATATGGATGAATCTAGGGGTCCATGGCATGAAATATGTTGAGCATCACTGACACACAGAACTAGAATCTACTATCAAAAACTTTACAATCTAGTGTCAAAATACTAGATTCTACCATTGGAAACTAGAATCTAGCACCAAAAACAAAACAAAACAAAACTAGAGTCTAGCGTCTGAAATTAGAATCCAGCGTCAGAAACTAGAATCTAGGATCAGAAGCTAGAAGCTAGAAGTTAGCGCTTGAAACTAGAAACAAGTAACGGGAACTAGAATTTGGTGCCAGAAACTAGAAACTAATGTCAGAGACGAGAATCTAGTGTCAGAAACTAGAATCCTTATTTAAACTCATCATAGGTTTATAGACCAGGGTTTTGGACATCATAGTTCTTTGAGAAATGAACATATGATTGCACAATGCTAATAATGATGCATTAACCTTTGTGTGTGTGTGTGTGCGTGTGCGTGTGCGTGTGTGTGTGTGTGTGTGTGTGTGTGTGTGTGTGTGTGTGTGTGTGTGTGTGTTTGTTCCAACAGGAAACTGTCGAACGTGGAGGAGATTGGAACCTGCTCCTACATCAACCACATCATCACCATGACAACCCTTTACATTCAGCAGGTCTGACCACACACACACACACACACACACACACACACACACACACCGCTCCCTCCCGCCTCCTCTCTGCATACCGCTGAATCATCCTTCCTTGAAGTTCCTTCTGACTGTTTATAATGGCATATTGCCGAATCACCCTCCTCTTCTTCTGACTGTTTAAAATGGCTGCACTCGCAGCCAGGAAGGAGCACTGTCACAACTATTGCATAACTAGATGAGATACGGTCACAATATGTTCTATTGCCTATGTATAGGCAATTACCATGGCCTGCGTTCAAATTAAATCAAATCAAATAAATCATAAATCGCTTCATGAGGACACTGTCTTGTTGCTCAGTGTCCGATGGCATCTCTATCGGACACACCATGCACTTACAACTAATGTTTCATGTCAGTAGTATGCTTAATTAATTGGACAATATACCGTACTGTGACTTTACAAGATGTCAATCGCATTGTTCAGTCACAATTTGTGACATGTCAGTTGTGTCTTCAAGAAAATGTTCGTGACAGCCCCAACTAGGGCATTAACCAAACACGTTTTTTGCTAGTTGAATAATCGAATACTTTGGTAGTCGAATAATTGTCGACTAGTCTATAGTGATATATATATTTGTTTTTTAGCCAATAAAATGTGTCTATTGCAACAGTGCCTATTACAATACTGTAACTCAGTTACATTATGACATGAAAAATGAGCAATCAACCTACTATTACTACTAACACCACAGCACACATCCACAATGCCTGCTGCAGAAAATTGAAAAAAAATATATATCAAAAATTATTATTACCGAATAACCAATAGAGAATTAATAGTCGAATAGTGTTTTGCTAGTCGGACAATCGACTAGTCGAATATTTAGTTAATGCCCTAGCCCCAACAGGGACACAACTAAAGCCTTGCAGTGTTTGCATCCAGGCACGCATCATATTTACACAAAATATTCATTCATTTATGTTATCTGGAAAATATGAGTGGGAGTAGTTGGCACATCCATCCACCTACCAGGGCCAAAGAAATGCTGAGGGATGAAAAAACTGCTGGTGTTACAGTATGTCCTGGGGTTTAAATGTGGTTCTTGACCTCCCTCTCATGTCATCCTGTCTCGTGTGCACATGCATGCATGTGTGTGTGTGTGTGTGTGTGTGTGTGTGTGTGTGCGTGCGTGTGTGCGTGTGCACGTGTGTTTTGTGTCGCTGCAGTTGAAGAGTAAAACGAAGGAAAAGGAGATGGTGGACCAGACCCAGGCTGAAGAGTTTGTGCGCCACGCGCTGGCCTTCTGCGAGAGCCTCTACGATCCCTACCGCAACTGGAGGCATCACACCTGCGGGTAATCACGCTGCTCTTGCTTGTGCAATTTCCCCCAATCATTTTCCAGTCAGAGCAGATGTTAGAAAGTTTAGCTCGTACAGTCATTTTTCACAGTTGTTTGACAGCGGGGGGAAAAGTCTGTGAATCCATAAATTGGATCCTCACACGCTTCTAATACGATGGTGTGTGTGTGTGTGTGCGTGTGTGCATGTTTGTGCGTGCGTAGGGAGCAGCTGGGGGCAGTGGAGCGAAGCAGACAGAAGTACAAGGCCGCACCGCTCACCGTGGAGTTTGTCCCGTTTTTCTACCGTAAGTCTCTCTCTCTCTCTCTCTGCTCTCTCAACATGTAGCGCACGGAAGGAATGCGCTATTCCGATCAATCCTTTCCAGTTCCCCAGCTGGCCAGGAGGAGGCAGTCTAGCAAACCCGATCACTGCATGATGCATTTTTTATTTTTTTGCCATGGTACATGCAAACTCCACACAGAAAGGCCCTTACCAACCACTTACTGCAGGGGGTTTCGAATAATTGTGAGCCAAGGGACCCTGACTAAGAATCATCTTGGGACCACCATCCTGACTTAAAATCAGCCCGGGGACCATGGCCCTGACTAATAACCAATACAGCCGGGGATTGTATTTTTATACCACAAAACGTTGTTTTTTTTAAACAACCAGAACTATAAGTTAAGATAATTTTTGAATGGTGCTCCATGAATGGACACTCTCAGATTGTCCTATTTGGTGATGTCATTGAAAATACCAATTTTAATAGGCTACAGAGTGTATTAAAAGGCAACACTTATATTATGTACAGTATTTGGTTTTAAATTCATGTTTGGGTCCCCATTTAATTCATGCAAGCTTTCATTAAACTCAGATTAAAGTAGACACTTGAGGATGTGATTATACTTTTGGGCACATTTCCTCCTAAGAACGATGACTGAAGGATCAGGGAAGCTTTCTCGAGAATCTAAACCCTCCCCTTGATGTGGAATTTCTTAATCCTCCCAGCAAAAATCTTCCCTACGAAATTTGCTAATGAATAATATAAATGCATTTTCAGGAACCACATGCAACACCTTCGTAGACCGCCGGTGGTCCACTGACCACGTGACACACACACACACACACACACACACACACACACACACACACACACACACACACACACACACACACACACACACACACACACACACACACACAGGTCTCGACACGAGTCGAGACGCTTTTCCAAACTCCCAGAGGCTGGTGTGGTTTTCATGGTTTCCAAGCAAGCGAGTGAAATGACAGCTTCCTCAATTAGGGATTTTTACTGCTTGTACGACTGCCGATAAAGAAGCACACACACACACACACACACACACACACACACACACACACACACACACACTGCATTGTGAGTGATGCTTCCGTTGTATCGTTATTAGATCTTCAGTCCTAAATAATTAACGTCCCCCGCGGGAGGGACAAATCTGTCAAAGAATTTTACGTCCACAGTTCATTGAACTCTTCCCTTTAAAAATGAGCAACACAATTGTAACACACACACAAAACACACACACACACCAGGGGCGGATGTACCATTTCCCATTTGGGGGGGGCAAGAGAAAATGGTATGGGGGACGGCTTCATCGCCCGTGTCGCTTCGCGCCACGGGCGATGAAGCCGCACCCATGCCATTTTCAGTTACAGGACTTTTATTAGGCAAGTAAAGCATCAATAATAACATCAGTTGTTGTTGAAGTTGCAACAGACACGCAGCATGCATAAAGCTAAAGGTCTGACTCAGAGAGTTTTCTGTTTTCAATGATGAAATGCTGTTGGTTTAGTGGTGCCACAGCTGTAGTTAGTTAGTAGCAGTAGTAGTGTTTCAAATCATTTTAAATATAGGCACTTTAATTTGAAATATCTTGGGTTGTTTTGCACGCCATCGTGTTTGGTGGGGCAGACTGGGCATTTAGGGGGGCATTGCCCACCCATGCCTAGATCCGCCCTGACACACACACACACACACACACACACACACACACACACACACACACACACACACACACACACACACAGTCCCTGTGTATATGTCAATAGCCCTCAGCGAGTCTACTGTTACAGTCTTTAGTTTGCATGTCCTGTCTGTCTGTCTGTCTCGCTTGTGGAATCTGCTTTTTCCCCCCTCTCTCTCTCTCTCTCTCTCTCTCTCTCTCTGTCTCTGTCTCTGTCTCTGTCTCTGTCTCTGTCTCTGTCTCTGTCTCTGTCTCTGTCTCTCTCTCTCTCTCTCTCTCTCTCTCTCTCTCTCTCTCTCTCTCTCTCTCTCTCTCTCTCTCTCTCTCTCTCTCTCTCTCTCTCTCTCTCTCTCTCTCTCTCTCTCTCTCTAATTAGCTCTCTTACTTCCTCTCTCTTTCTTCCCTTCTCTGAGCTACATTGTGCCGCAGACTGTTCCCTGAAAGCTGCCATGTTTTTTAGTTCTCTCTCCCTCTTTGGATCCAGATGAATCCAGCGTGTGTGTGTGTGTGTGTGTGTGTGTGTGTGTGTGTGTGTGTGTGTGTGTGTGTGTGTGTTGTGTGTGTGTGTGTGTGTGTGTGTGTGTGTGTGTGTGTGTGTGTGTGTGTGTGTGTGTGTGTGTGTGTGTGTGTGTGTGTGCGTGTGCGTGTGTGTGTGTGTGTGTGTGTGTGTTCCAATGCTCTGATAGAGCACGGTGTCTGTCTGGTCTCTCACTGTGAACAAACAGCAGGCTCTCTCTTCTCTATGCAGTCGTGTTTTGGTGTATCTGAGCCAATCGGTTTCCGGTACATAAAAATAGCCATGATAATACATAAATGCATTCCCTCTGTGTTTTTTCGGGTTTGTTCATTTTAAAACGCTGCAGGCTTCTTTGTCAAACGGGCGAGATTTGATCCGTTCAGTGAATTGGGACGATTTGGGGAGAAAAAATAATAGTCACAACACTTACACATGCTCTGTCACAGTAATATCTAATTATGAACAAGAAGAAAAACCGGCAGGATACAACAATTTTTCTTTGTTTGCTTAGAAATCATTTAAAACATTGTGTATGTTGTCATGATTTGTCACGAGTTGGCGTGGTCCGCGGGGTAATCGCCTTCATATGAATCATTTTCGAAAAAGTCGAAGGAAAATGAATGGGGAATCCATTTCTGGGGCCATTTCTGTGTAATATGTGACTCGAAAAAATAAAAGTATATGACTTGAAAAAATAAAAACACAACAAAATACACGGATGGGGGGGGGGGGGGGGGGGGGTTGCCCTGTCTGTCAGTGACCTGTGGGTTGGCCTACGCTTCCAGTCGTCCATTAACTCATCTGTCAACATATCATGGCGAGGGCAGCGGAACACGTGAGCTTTTTTTTTTTGCTCCGGTCGGTCTGTTTTCTCCATCCATCCTTGCCTCCCACACACACACACTCACCCACACACACACAACCTCCCACTGACTCCACTGCCTCTAAACTGCAAAATAGAAGAACTCTGCATCGGGATCCCGCGGGAACACAAAATGTTGCGGGGCGGTAGTTAAATAACCCACGGGCGAGAGCAGGCGGTCGATAAGAAAGCAGCAGGACCCCCGCAAAGTCCCGCATCCTCACGCATGTCGGCCAGATACAGAGACACAGAGTCGTTTTGGTCTGTGTAATGTAAGAGACATAATCCTCCACTACCAGTCAAGGTTACCTAGTAGTGTTGCGCGGGCCGGCCCGAACCCGGCGGGCCCCGCGGACCCCCGCGGGGGGCGGGCGGACGGGTTCATGATTTTTAAGTAATTATCACCCCGCGGGCGGGGCGGGCTGACCCCGCTGCACATGCAAAAATAAAACAAAGAAATCACATGCTCTCGTTTTGTTTTACCCTCTCAGTGGTGGTCCTCAGACCACCTGTTGAAAACCCCTGAAATACTGACGAAAAGGCCTAAATTGACAGGTAATTAGTGATGACGGCCAGAACTTGCATTGAGAAGACGGAGAATGTTCATGGAGTGGGACACACCAGACCTAGTACAGCATTACCTACAGCAACACTTCACCGTGGAACAGTGCCAGGATAACGCCAAATTAAATTCTGGAGCCCTTGATTCCATTCTTTTTCTGCACAGCGCAGCCGGCCGTCGCATTATTAAGCCGTATGGTTTCGTATGTGCGAGAGAGAGAGAGAGAGAGAGAGAGAGAAGCTGACAGCGCGTCTCAAATGTGGTCTTGTATATCGCATAATTGGGTTATCTGCACATCAAGAGGATACGATGGTAGAACGCGCCTCAAAAGTACTATTGTACATCGCGTAAGATACGATGATTGAGGCTGATGATCAAATATTTGGTATGGGCATTTAATAGCCTACTATTGATTGCAGCTGCGTTTCCAGATCATCAATGCAAACGAAGCGCTGTTGACTACGCATGTTTTAGTCGCTGTCTTACATAACAACAAGTTACGGGATGCAAGTTATATAACTTTTTTGTATATATATTGTAATATTGTAATATCAATAGCCTCGGTGGACATGGGGGAGAGACAGAGACAGAGAGAGCGCTGTGGTGTTTTTTTTTTTTTTTTTTTTTTACCTGTGTTGTGAGTTATTTCACATTGCAATGCTGAGTGGCCGTGTTATATAGGCTACAATAAGTTGTAGAACAGGGACAATCCGTCGCGAGGAAAATAAGTCCATGCATGCAGTATACTATAGGGAAGTCCAACGTTCTCTTAGTCTTCAGACGTTCATATTTTTGCTAGTGTAGGCTATATAAGCTGGTCTGCATCTGATTAAATGAATGAAGGAGGATGCGGCATTCGTGCGGTCCATAGTTTGTTTTATCGTTTTCGATCCATCACCGACAGCCGCCTTTTATTTATTTTCCATGCGTCTTAGAAAGACATAGGTATTTAGAGCCAAGACTGCGATTTTACTGTCATTACAGAACCATTCTGAACAACATGCTTGTTTATTCAGCCCATGACAATATCATTTATATAGCTGCTATAGTATTTTAAAGCTTGGGGTACTCACAAGAACATGCACTAATCATTATATCATTTTTCTTTAATTTCGGGCTGCGGGCTGGGGCGGGCCGTTGATTAAAATTTTGGGGCGGGCTGCTGCGGACGGGCTGGGACAATTGGCGGCGCGGACTGGGGCGGGTTGTGAAAAAAAGCCGGCCCGCGCATCACTATTACCTAGTATAGCTTTAATTCAAATATCACTTGACCATGACCATAAGGAGTTCCTCTCTGTCCCCACTGAACTGTAGGACTAAAAAAAAAGTTACATTTTGGCTTTTGGAGACAAAGCCTTTCCAGTCAGGAAAGAGGAGGGCTTCTTCCAATCAGGATTGAGTGGGGCGGGCCTTGGTGCACATGCTGTTGGCCTGTTGTTGAGTGTAGACTGTGTATATGGTGATATTGCGGTTTTGTTGTCATGATTTGTCACGACCCGAGCTGGCGTTGTCTGCAGCATAATCGCCGTTATAGAAATCATTTCATCTATGATGAAAATGAACTGATCTTCTTCTCGCAGGGCTATTCCAAAGGCTTTTGTTTTTTCAGAAATGGGTGTATGTGGGTAAACCTGGTTGATCTGCTCATTTTAAAAAAAGTGTGGGCATGCGGTCAATGTTTTTCCTGGTTTGCCCATAGTGTACTGTATACAGTACATAACTTGTCTGGCCACAGTTAACAGTAACCCGATTCATATTTTCTGATGTCACGGTCACTGTGTTGCCATACACACAGCAAACAAGGACAAAATGTCATGGCCACTGGGGACATCGTCTCCAGTGGCCATGGGGAAAAAAATAACTAGGACGTAAGGTTTGCACTTTCACCCATGTGACGTCATTCATTGGAGGAAACCGGAACGTTAAACCCCACAACAAATATGCTGACGTAATCATGACACTTCTTTGTAAGAGGTTTGTGTATGTTGTGTATGTACTGTATATCGCGTGCGTGCATTTCAGTATGTGAAGGAGTGAGGAATTCCACCCATTTTCAACATTTTTTCTGAGAGCGTACAAATGCAACCAAATGAACCCTATTGGGTTCATTTGGTTCCCTTTGTACGCTCTCAGAAAAAAGAAGCGTCTAAAGAAATCCATTAACATGGTGAAAATACATCTTGATGATGTCATCAAGATGTTTCACCATGTTAGTGGTTTTCTTCAGACCTCCATTTCTTGGGAACACAGAATGGGGGAATTTTTTATCATGTCCACCAAACACCTCTAGGGTATACTAATGACATATTAGAAAGTTGAAAATGGGAGGAATTCCCTGTAACTACCGTCAGCTGCCAATGCAGCCTTGCGGTGCGGTCATGTTATATTTGCTTAGCCAACAAGTGTGCCTGCAATGTCAAATAACGTGTGTGTGTGTGTGTGTGTGTGTGTGTGTGTGTGTGTGTGTGTGTGTGTGTGTGTGTGTGTGTGTGTGTGTGTGTGTGTGTGTGTGTGTGTGTGTGTGTGTGTGCGTGTGTGTGTGTGTGTGTCTGTGTGTGTCTGTGTGTGTGCGCGTGTGCGTGTGTGTGTGCGTGTGTGTGTGTGTGCGTGTCCAACCCTCCAGAGTGCTTCCAGGAGAGTGAACATCTGAAGGACAGCCTGAAATGCTGCCTGCTGCACCTGTTTGGAGCCATAGTGGCCGGTGGACAGGTAGGCAGTTAGTCACTATTGAACTTTGCCTTGACACAGGGCGGTCCCTGCAACTGAAAAGTGCAGAAGTGCAAAAGGTTTGGTCCCCTGCACTGCGGTGGCCACTTTGTGGCAGCTACTTTTTCCACTCTCTTTCCCTCTTGTCTGTATTTGGTCTGTCGATCTACAAGCTCATAGCGCACCATCGAGTGGCGTGCTATGAGCTTGTAGGTCTGATATTTTTGTAGTTCTGTTATTTTTGAAAAAATGTTTTCAGATGCGGGTCTGTAGCCAGACACAGATAATTCTGGGGGTTCTTGGCATTAAATATTTTGGGCATCACTGACACAGAACAGAATTTTCAGGGGAAAAAAATAGAATCTAGTACCAGAAACTACAATCTAGTGCCAGAAACTAGAATGTAGAGTCAGAAACTAGAAATCTAGCGTCAGGAACTAGAATCTGGCTTCAGGAACTAGAATGTGGCTTAAGAAACTAAAAAACGTCTGGGGGCACGGTGGCACAGTGGTTAGTGCTGTCGCCTCACAGCTAGAAGGTCCTGGGTTCGATTCCCGCTAGGGGCGCTGCTGTGGGTGCTGGCGGCGTGTCTGCTCCTCCACGTCATCAGTGCCCATACCCGAGGTGGGGTTGATGAAAGGGCCTTTCTGTGTGGAGTTTTCATGTTCTCCCCGTGTCCCCTAGGGTAGATACCCTCACAAAAACATGCTGTAATCCTGGGCTCTAAACTGCCTCCCCCTGGCCAGCCGGGGCGCCTGATGGAGGGGACTGGAACTGGTTGGAATAACGTGTTCCTTCCACGCGCTACGTCCAACCAGGGAAACTCCCTCCTGTCAGGTGAAAAGAAGGCAGCTTGGACTCCTCATGCATTGAAGGAAGCATGAGGCCAGTCCGCTGCCTCCCCAGGTTGGTGGAGGGTGTGTAGAGCCCAGGATCACATTAGGAATTGGCACTGGGTGAAAAAATGGGTTACAAAATTGTGGGATAAAATATTAAAAAAAAAAAAGAAACTAAAATCTAACGTCTGAAAATAGAATATGGCTACTAGAATCTAGCATAGAAAAATATAATCTAGTGCCGTGAACTACAATCTGGTGTCAGAAACTAGAATGTAGCGTCAGAAACTAGACTCTAGTCAGGACACAATGGGTTTTAAAATAACTATAAATAAATAAAATAGATCTAAGTGTATTCTAATTCCTCCTCCCTCCCTCCCTCCCTGGCAGAGGAACGCGCTGCAGGCCATCTCTCCGGCCACCATGGAGGTGCTGATGCGCGTGCTGTCGGACTGCTCCACCGGCTCCTCCTCCTCCTCCTCGTCCTGCTTGGACTACGACTACGGCGAGGACTGGGACAGCCAGGCGCCGGACCGCAAGGCCCTGCTGACGCTGGGCTGCCTGCGGGAGGTGGTGCACCGGCTGCTGGCCGCCAGCTCCGACCAGCGGCAGGTGGAGATCGCCTCGGTGCTGGAGAACTACTTCAAGCTGCTCAACTCGGACCCGGCCGCCGCCGCCTCCTCGTCGTCGTCCGTCTCCTCCTCTGTCTCCTCCCCCCAGCAGCAGCAAGCCAAGGGACGAGCGCCAGTGCTGGGACACAACTGGGAGAGCCGCTTCGTGGCGTTGCAAGTGCACATGCTAGGTAAAAAAAAAGAGTGCTGTGAGCTTATAGGCTAAACCTGAGCTATAGGCTAAACATAATTAACCCATTGTGTCTTGACCCTCGATTCGAGTTTCTGAAACCAGATTATACAGTAGTTCCTTTTGACACTAGAATCTACTTTGTGACGCTAGAATTGAGTTTTTAACACTAGATTCTATAGTTTCTGACACTAGATTCTAGTTTTTCTGAAAAATCTGTGCTCCTGTGTCAGTGATGCTAACATATTTCTAGCTAAGGACCACCAGAATTATCCATATTTGGCTGCAGACCGCCATCTGAAAACATGTTCTTCTCGGGGTTCCCCAGAAGGGAAAAATTGAGATGTCGCGCCACTCGGTGGCGCGACATGAGCTTGTTGATCTGCTATTTTTCAACAGATAAAACACCAAAACGCGTTCAGGACACTAAGGGTGTCTGAGCAAAAAGTTCCGGGTCAAAAGTCAGGAAGTGACGTCTAGCCCTAGTTGATCTACCCAGAACATGGCAACTTGAACACATGAAGTTGCCATGTACTGCTGTACTTGGAGATATTTTGATGCGAAACCTTAACCTATGGCTATGTTCGGCCCAAGTAATGGTTTTGTGGCAAAACTACAGTAATGCTTGGAATGAGTTCGGAAATCGAAATCTTGAAAAACCTCTTGTTTGACATGTCACATGCTATCATAAAGCATGATGAATTTCTGAAGAACTTCCCTTATTTGGGTTGTTAATGGTATAAAATGGATTCATGAACAGTTTAGACACTATACTAAATTTCTCACTTTAAACAAAATAAAGCTGTTGCCAGTAACGGGAAAAAGCTTTTTAAAATGTCTCTGAAAACATTTGAGGAGACCTGATTTTAATGTTTAATCCTCAACGCCTAGTTGGTAACATTAGAAGCAGCTTCAGCCTCGGCTTTGTTTCGTGAATCCTTTACACACAAACTGTGGCTGAACTGTGGCATCAATGGCTTTGCTTATTTGTTTTCATACCACCGAGGCTAGGTGTGGCGACTAATTATACCCTGCCTGATGACATTGTAGGACACACACACACACACACACGCGCTATGACCTTATAGCCCTGGGGTAATATTTTTTAAGCACGATCGTGTTCCATTTAAACAAGCTATTGTTTATTACCGGTCTTAATTCTTGCAGATGAACTTGATAAGACATCATTGTTGGGACACTTGACACGTTATGTTGGTTGTTTTGTGTGTCAGCCACATGAGAAGTGAGAATCAGGGTTATTATAGTTATGGATTTTTCATTTTAGTTTAGCTTTAGTTAGTTTTAGTTTAGTTATAGTTTTAGTTTTAGTTGTTTTATTTTTTCTGTGCCTTGGTTGTCAGGTATAGGATTAAAAATGTGCCAAAGTAGGAAACGGTTGGTAATCAACCCTTGCTTTGAGTTTCTTAGTTTCTTGCACTCTCCCACAAGAACACATTTTTTACCCCCAGTGTTATGGAACTCAGTAGTGGATAGAAGATAGATAGAAGATCTAAGAAGCATCTCCTCCTCATGCTGGTCACCAAAACAGTTCAGTTAGTTTTAGTTAGTTTTCAGTTAGTTTTAGCTAGTTTTCTGAACCCACATTACAGTTTTAGTTTATTTTTTATTTTTATTTATTATTTATATATTTTAGTTTTGATTAGTTTCAGTTAACTCAAATATTTTTTGGGAATTTTAGTTTTTTTAGTTAGTTTTAATTAACTATTATAACCCTGGTGAGAATGCGACTTATTTGTTGTTTTTGGTCGTTTGTTTTTCCTCGTCCCAGACACCATCAGGGACATGTTCCTGTGCTCAGACAGGCCCGTCCTACAAGCCATCTTCCTCAACAGTAACTGTTTTGAGCACCTGACCCGACTGCTACAGAACAGCAAGGTAAGGCTATGATACACCACTGGTTCACAAACGGAAGCAGTCAAGACCCAATTGTGGGTCGTGGACATGTTTATTATGGGTAACTTGTTTTTTTCCCCCATACACTTTGTTTTTAACTATTATTTCTGAACATTTTCCAAAAAAACCCCAACATTCCCACATTTTTTCATGAATGTAACAAATGCAATCCCCCACTCCAACCCCCTCACACACACTCCAGTAATCTCATTAAAGGGGAGTTTTTTTTCTGAGAGCGTACAAATGCAACCTTTTGTACACTCTCCATCCATTAACATGCTGAAAATAAATCTTGATGTCCCAGGCGAAAGATATTTTTGAAGAACCGCTGGGCTATACGTTGTGCTATTGGTTCTCGTATTCCTGTTTTTCATGTCCACCTGTTTGACTTGTCGTGTGGTTGTTGCTGTGTTTGTTCATGTCCAGCCGCCACACGGAAAGACAGTCAACTGTAATGACATTGAGTTATTATATACCTTGTGGGCCGTCATGTCTTGAATATCGGACCTGTTTTTGCTTTGTTCAAGAAGGGATTTATAAGTGTTTAAAAAAAAGATTTAGTCTGTCGTAGTAGTATTTTTCGTAGAAGTATTTTATTGATTCTGACATTTTCTATCTATGCCAAAGAAAGGGGGCGTGGTTGAGACATTTGACTCTCATAGATTGAAAATGTCAGAAGTGATAAAACCATACAACCATTTCTTTTGTAAGGCATATCTGCTATTTTATTGAGACATTATATTTGAAAACCTTCTCATTTGAGGCTTTCGGCGCCTTCTTGTGTAGTCTCTGATGTGTTCTCTGAAAGTCATCCCCACTTTGGTCCCAAACAAAATGCGTACAGATATAGAATTTGCTCTCTATGTGAACGCTCCCCCGGAGGAATCCTATTGAATTTTGGTGACCCCATGGCCTTTCCTCTTAGAGCCACTCATAGTCCAACAGCGCTTCCATGAAATATCTTAAAATGTCACTACAGGATCGCCATTACTCTGAGACTTCTAGGGGGGAGGGGGGTGGGGGCTTTTTAGGCTCTGTAGTATTAGCCGTTGTTTTTTCTCCTCTGCTTTGGTTTGGTCTGGTGTGGCCTTTATGTTTCGTACTGAGCATTTTGGTCCTCCTTTTTTTTGCATGATAACCCCCCCCCCCCCCTTCCACACAGCCTTGCTGGAACACCAACACACAGCCAGAGCCCCCCACCCACCCCTCCTCCTCCTAGGACCATCGCCTTTAACCTCTCACCCCAAAACCTTCCCTCCTTCCTTCCCACCCCTTTTGTCGCCCCCTTTTTCTTCTTCTCCAACCCCCTCCCATGTCTTTCTCTCTCTCTCTCTCTCTCTCTCTCTCTCTCTCTCTCTCTCTCTCTCTCTCTCTCTCTCTCTCTCTCTCTCTCTCTCTCTCTCTCTCTCTTTCTCTCTCTATCTCTCTCACACACACAACACAGCCTTTGGATGTGTAAATAAAAGCTGACACGTTTTGTTGTTGCCTTGTTGTTATTGTCATCGTTGGTTATCAGCTGGTTAACGCGAGGCGCACGGCGGCTGACAAGGACCAGAAAGATATAACCAACAACATGTTACTGACAGGCGAGAGGGACGCTCAGGTACCGCCGAGAAACACCACCTACCCACCCACCCTAAACTACTGCTCCCTGACCACCACCACCACCGCCACTCTTCTACCCCCTCCCTCACCTACCTGCTACTGCTGTTGCCACCACCACCCACCTGTCGTCAACCCCGCCCACCCACCCCCCGGCGCAGAGCCGATGGCTACTCCACAGCAAGACCCACGTTGCGCTGCATTGCCATAGTTAATTTAGGCTTTGTTTGTCGATAGGGCTTGTAAGACAGTGTTTTTCAAGCTTTTTTTCATACCAGGGCCCACTAATTATTCAGCATTTGAGCCACAAAAAAAAAACTAAAGGTTTCAATTCCAGGCAATTCCAGGCTGGATTTCGGTGAAAACAAAACAGATCAAAATGACTAATTAATCTTCTACATTCCCTCCCTAGTTGTGCAGGCTAATTCAGATGCTGGATATTTTAACTCTTGTGAGTGTAAACATGAAATCAAATGGACCCCCAAGTGTCCATTTGATTTCATGTTATACAAATATATGAAATACAAATTTGACACTTCTTAAAGTAGTGAAGTGGGTCGCAGTGTAGTGTAGCGTAGTGGCCAACAAGCCGCACCAGAAGGTCATGTGGACATGTTGTCATCGGTTTAAGGAGCCTAGTATCGTATCTTTTCGCGAGGCCAAGAATTCCCTGCTTAGAAGAGGGTCATCAGACATGTATAGCCTGGCGATCCTGATATGGAAAAAGACCAGCCTTCACAAAGTCAAAGTCGCATTATTTGTCGCTACGTTACCGCAGCGAAATTGGTTCTCCGCTTTTGACCATCACTTGGAGCAGTGAGCTCCAAAGAGCAGTGAGCTGCGGCTTGCCGCGCTCGGGAATCATTAGTTGATTTTGACCCCCAATCCATTCCCTTTGATGCTGAGTGCCAAGCAGGGAGGAATTGGGTCCCATTTTTAGAGTCTTTGGTATGACCCGACCGGGAATCGAACCCGGGCATCCCAGTTCCAGGGCGGACACTCTAACCACAAGGCCACTGTTCTGGCTCCACTTGCATATATGCTTCTACCTTTTTTAACCTGAGAGCCCCCTTTTGTCCCGCTCAAATTCCCTTTTTAACGGTCGTCTCGTTACTTAATGCCCTCCTATAACTGGGGCCTTGACCGAATGACTGGGGATATTTGTTTGCATAGACACTGAGCCTCGGCTGTCTTGTCTCTCACAGTGTCTTGTCCCCCCCCCCCCCCCCCCCCCCCCCCCTAGTGAAAAACTCCTGGCGGAAAATCTAGTGCTTTACTGGTGAGTTGGGGCGAAATTGATTGACAGGCGCCAGAGATAAAACCCTCATTTTTCACCATTTTCCGACAGTGGTTTTCAACCAGTGGTCCCCAGGCTAAATAATAGACAGCTGGTTAACCAGATCTAACTCTCTAAACCAAATGGACCCTTGCGGGTCCATTTGGTTTCATTTTTACACCCTCAAGAGTTAAAATATTCATCATGTGAATTAGCTCCAACTTAGTCTACACAACTAGAGAATGTAGAAGATTAATGGTCACTTTGATCTGTATGTTCCAGGCGAGCATCTAGCGCACTCTAGTGCAGGGGTTTTCAACAGGTGGTCCGGGGACCACCAGTGGTCCTTGAGAAGGTTCCAGGTGGTCCCCAGCTAAGTTGGTTAACCAGATGTAACTCTTGAGAACGTAAAAATGAAACCAAATGGACCCTTGCGGGTCCATTTGGTTACATTTTTACGCTCTCAAGAGTTAAAATATTCATCATCTGAATTAGCCCCAAGTCTACACAACTAGAAGTTGGACAAAAGCAAAAGAAATCTTTAGTTTTGGGGTCTGTGGGGCTAAAATGTCATCAAATGGTGGTCCGTAGCTCAAATGCTGAACAAATGGTGGTCCCTGGAGTCAAAAAGATTGAAAACCCCGGCTCTAATGCATTTTGGAAGTGCCACTAGTGCATTTTGGATTTTGGCAGTTTGGCAACACTGGTCTCTCACCTGCCCGCCCGGCTCACCTGTAGAACCGGGGGCTGAATGGGGTTAGTGTTTAGTAATGGAAACTAATGGGCTCCATTCTTCTGGGATGTGCCACAAACCCGTTCCCTCTCTGTGCAGTTATTCAGGTTTTCTGCACACAAAAGGGCCGCTTTTATAAGATGTTAATCCTCCTATTGATCTGGTTAACCCCGTGAATGCAGGTGGACACATGCAATAACCTGCACAGGCATATTATATATGGACGTGCGTACACACACACACACACACACACACACACACACACACACACACACACACACACACACACACACACACACACACACAGAAACAAGCGTGTGTTGTGCAGCAGCTGTAATTGGATACTGCAGGGGTCGATGCACCATACTAATGTGGTTGCCAGGTAACCAGGACTGGATAGCTTAGTTGACGAGGCGTGCTAAGTGAGGAATCAAACGTAGAACTAACTTGGCATCTAGTCGAGTTAGGGAAAAAATGACTTTCGTGATGTTAATTTTCATTCATTTTTATTTTTTTGTTTATCTTTTTAGTTTTTACGATCTCAATATACTCCCAGAAAACCAGAACTTGGACCATTGAGTTGCTTTTCTGTGGTCCCGGAGTTTTCTGTGGGCTTTGGGGGGGCTTTTGAGCTGCACTGTAAGCAACAGGTAAAGCAGATGGAGACGGCAAAAACATCTGCTGGCAAATCCCAAATTGACATGTATAGGGGATTTTGGTGTGTCATCACATTCAGCAGAGCGCTTGTTTGTGCCAGAAAACGCCACAGACCACAGAAAATCTACTGGAGGGTGAAAAATGTGGCTTTTTTTTGGAGGGGAAATTGAGCTCAGAAAACTATTTGAAAAAAAAGGAGAAATGGCACAATCCCTTTAACTCTATACGAGCCAAGGACGAGTTTGGACGAGTCAGCCCCGCCCCCAAAACAAAATGGCCGCCTTTAAAAAAAAATGTCTGGGAAAGATGGAGAGAGGGATAGAAAGAGACGAGAGAGACAGAAAATTCATTAAAAAAAAACAAAATATCACAAGAGAGAAAAACGGCAATCCAGCTTGGGTCATTGCTGTAGAGTTACCTCTCGGGTCTCCCAAGGGCCAACCCCTGATCCACCACCACCCTGCCCCCCACACACACACTTGTTTGACTTCCTTTCCCCCCCCTCTCTCACACCCCATCACTCCCACCAATCACTCTTCCCTCGCTCCCCCTGGTTTTTCCTGTGGTTTATCCCATAATATTCTCTGGGGGAACTGGGGGTTCCATTTTTTTGGGAATGCTGTCATGCTGTCAAGCCTGGCTTGTGTTTCTTCTCACTGCACAGCAGTCTGTCTGTGGCTTATGATCATGATGATGATGATGGCGATGGCCTCCTGGACTTGATGACGATGATCATGGTCTTGAGTCCCTCCCTATTTTAATTTCACCTCACCGTCCCACAGTTTCCTCTCCAGCTAGTCCGTGCCACGATGCTTGATTAAATAGCTTCTTCTTCTTCTTCTTGATCACTGACCGTAGTATACGCACAACACCAACAACGAATCCTCGGGGGTTTGTCTTATATAGCGACCTTCCAAACACTGCTGAACGGTGAAGGACGGAGCTGGACGGGGCCGGCGCTGTGTTTCTTTTCTGTTCCGTTCTGTTCTGTTTGTCGTTATTTTTATTTATTTTTTTCTCGTGTTTTTTTTTTGTTTGTTTATTTGGTGTCTGTGGTTCTAACGTGGGCTGCATTCTACATGTTGTGGGTGTTTGTATTATTAAGACAGAGAGGCTTTTATTTTCGGCCCCTGTTTTGAGAGAGGTTTTTGTGTGTTTATTCGTGTGGAGGTGTGTGTTACTGGGTGTATTTTTTTATTTTTATTTTTATACACTGTATATACTTTCACCTCTTGTTGGATGATGTGTCGGGAAGGGAGAGCATCTCAGAAAGTATAGGCCTGTCACATTTTATGTCGAATTGTCAATCGCTTCTGTGTTGGATACAACATGTCCATACAAAATAAATAAATAAATAAATAATAATAATAATAATACAAAGCAGAACTAGTATGGGCTCCATTTTTGTCACTGCTGAACCCCTTCCTTGCATTTTTTTACCGGTACTATAGTGAAAAACAATTTTGAATAGTTATAATGGCCAGCAGACGAGTTCACTCGTGTCAATGTAGATCAGCTAGTTGGACCATTAAACAATGTTTTTAAATTAGTAAAAAGTTAGGGATGATGGGTTTAGCGTGTGATGAAAATGGAGCCCTCAATTTAGTTCGTAGTCAACTATTTATCGACTATTTACACCATTTTTTTAATCATTATTAATCATTATTAATCATATCTGCCTCATGGGATTTGCGATTACCAAGCAGAATTATTGTAATGTTCCAGTGTTCAATGCACAAAAGAAATTGTTAATTGCATTTATCTGACATTTCATCGTCAACTTCAATCTGTAATTGTGACAGCCCTATCAGAGAGTCTCCCTCCCTCCAATCACAACTACTGTGGGTTCAAACTGCTACCGCAGCCTCCATCCAAACCACCAGCACCCATAATCTGGGATCTAAGGAACACTGATGATTTTCACTCACAGGGTCTCACTCACCAATAAGCCCACACACGTCCGATGTGCATGGAAGTCTCCTTTTTTTATTCCTGCAAAGCGTGGCTCAGGGTTCCCACGGTCATGACAGTCCTGGAAACATTTTAAAATTAGGGGGGAAAAAATATTTTTCCAGTCCTGGAAAAAGTGTTCTGGAGAAAATAGTTGGCTGCAGTGCAATGTTTTGGGCAATTGATTTGATGTTCATGAATAACTTTTCCCACAAAACTTGTATACGTTTTCACGGAATATGTTGTTTGGCCAAAAAGGGCAGCATGATTGCAGACAAAAATAACAAATCATATTATTGTTTATTGTTGCTCCACTGCCTGATTTTGGGCCTTGCACATACTGTAGGAGTAAGAGATTAATTATTGGGCTGAATTATTGTTATATAGGCCTGGAAATTATGTTAAATATTCAGGAAAAGTTTTGGAAATTCGTTGGTAAAAAAAAAAATATGTGGGAACCCTGGCCTGGTAATTGCATGCTGTGAGCTATGCTGTTAATTTATTTTATTGTTTTTAATGAATACATTTCATTATTATTATTATTGTTTTTACCATGCAAAGGCATTAGAGCGTTAAAGGGGAATTCCACCTGTTTTCAAAAATTTCCTGAGAGGATACAAATGTGAACCAAATGGACCCTAGCGGGTCCATTTGGTTCCATTTGTACCCTCTCAGGAAAAAGGGGTCTGAAAGAAAAAAATCATTAACATGGTGAAATACATCTTGATGATGTCATCAAATGTATTTCACCATGGTAATGATTTTTTTAGACATCCATTTTTAGGAAATACAGAATTGGGGGAATTTTTTTTATCAACACCACACAATATCTCTAAGGTATATTAATGACATATTAAAATGTTGAAAATGGGTGGAGCTCCCCTTTAAGCTTTGTGCATGCCATCCAAAGTGCTGTGCAGTGAGGAACATAGTCATAGAGGGGATAAAAAGGAGACTTCATTCACGTCCGATCACACTGCTGTCACAACCTCCATCGCCATCCATCCACTGCTCTGGCAACAGACCAACTGACCGGCTAGTGACTTGAAAATGCCATGCTCTTCCTCCCCTTCCCCTCAGGTGTTTCAGGGGCGTTTGGACTCTCTCGCCATAGCAACCATCAAAGCCTTGACGACGGTCATGCATAAATCACCAGCTGCAAAGGTAAGTCATCAACGATTACCGAGTTAATCGTTTCACTGAATCATTGGAGTTTGAGAGATGTTCACATCCAGCGTCTCGAGGCATCACTAGCGGAGCCGCATTCTCTCTCAGGAATGTTTGCGAGTTTGAATCTGTGTGAATACGTTCACCAATTCCTCCGCAATTATGACCTCTATCTCTGTCCGTTCCATACAGGAGGTGTTCAAGGAGCGCATCGGTTATAATCACCTCTACGAGGTGCTGCTGTCTCTGGGACAGCCGTCCAGACACCTCCTCAAGGAACTCATGAACATGGTGAGAGAGAGAGAGACAGGCCTGTCTGTCTGTCTGTCTGTCAAAATACATACAGTCATATATTTTTTTTTGCTTTTTTGTCGCTTTGATGCTGCAGCTGTTTCCCGGCAGACAGACACTTGCTTTGCACTGCAGACAATCCAGAACTATTATTGTAGTCAACAAATCCTGTTTATTGGGCTCATAACAAGGTGTTGTTAGAGTGTGTGTGTGTGTGTGTGTGTGTGTGTGTGTGTGTGTGTGTGTGTGTGTGTGTGTGTGTGTGTGTGTGTGTGTGTGTGTGTGTGTGTGTGTGTGTGTGTGTGTGTGTGTGTGTGAGCTCAGTTTCTCCATTACATGGCGGCAAATGGGTGTGTGCACCGTAGCATCGAGGCCACCAGCGGCTGCCAGAGAGCACAGAATGAGTTAAAGCGGAATTCCACCCATTTTCAAAAGGGGTCTGAAAGAAAAATCATTAACATGGTGAAATACAACTTGATGATGTCATCAGATGTATTTCACCATGTTAATGATTTTTTCAGACCTCCATTTTTAGGAAATACAGAATTGGGGGAACTTTTTTATCATTGTCCACACAACATCTCTAAGGTATATTAATGACATATTAAAATGTTGAAAATGCGTGGAGTTCCCCTTTAAAAACACTTTCACTGCTTTAGGCACTCGCCTAAAAAAATAAATGCTTTGGCGCCCCCTAGTGACCACAAAAAGGCGGGAAAGGCGGGTTTGGCACTAAAACCGTTAATATGCACTTGTCCTGTATTAAAACCATGTGCGGCGCAGGCGGTGGAGGGCGAGCACTCGTCGGTGGGCATCCTGGGCATCAGCAACGTGGACCCGCTGCTGCTGCTGGTGCAGTGGCTGCCGGAGCTCGACTCCGCCGAGCTGCAGCTCTTCACCGCCGACTGGCTGCGCCGCCTGTGCTGCCTGAACCGCGGCACGCGCGCCACCTGCGTCAACGCCGCCATGGCCCTGCGGGCGCTGGCCGCCCTGGAGGAGGGAAACCACGACGACGCCGGGCGGCGGCGGCGGCTGAGCCGCGCCTGTGCCGAGAGCCTGCTGGCGCTGCTGGGCTCGCTGGGCTCGCAGTCGCTGGGCGCCCGCGAGCTCCTGGCGCTGCTGCGCCTGCTGCGCCCGCCTGAGGGGGAGGAATCGGAGCCCCGTAGGCCGCACCCCTACGTGGGGCCGGCGCTGCGCGCGCTGCTGGCCATGGTGAGGAAGCAGGGGCTGGAGAGCGCCATGCAGTACTTCGACCTGTCGCCCAGCATGGCGGGCGTGGCCGTGCCCACGGTGCAGCGCTGGCCCGGCTCCGCCTTCAGCTTCCTGGCCTGGCTGTCGCTGGACCAGGACCAGCTGCAGGGACCGTCCAGCAAGGGGGACAAGAGGAAGCAGCTGTACAGGTGAGTGAGAGGCGTGGCACTTTTATGTCATCCTAATAGAACTGGGACAACTGCACGAAACAGCTCTCGAGCGCTCGGTTTCTGACCCCTCAATGTCGCAACTCTGACACTAGATGGCTTTTATTTTTACGTCTGACTGTAAAAATAAAATGTTCCAGACTGTTTATTGCACTTTTTTTAGGTTAATGTAAAGTGGCATTAAAGCTCACCTCCCTTCAACGCAACGCAGTGCTGTTGAAAGCAGCAGCATCACAGTAGTAACAAATAATATTAGTAGAAGTAACTAATATTATTACCGCTTCGTTGCACATAATCTTGTTATATTACTTTGACAGAGAAAGTAATGATATTACTGTGACATTATTTTATCACTCGAAAAAGAAAAATATAATTTTAAATAAATAAATGAATATCATGAAACCAATGAAAACGTCTTCTTGCCCGATTTTGACAAACACATTCATACTGTGTTTGTCACTCCAAATGTAGCACCGAGGCTCTGTGTGCTTGTCATCTTTGGCGAGCACACACACACACACACACACACACACACACACACACACACACACACACACACACACACACACACACACACACACACACACACTATAACAGTGACATGTGACAGTGACACACTATTTTTGGCTAAAAGACTTTTTGTAGACGGTAAAAAATGGCTCACATGATACAGTTCAGCTCTGGTTCGTTTCACAGAAGCGAGAGGGTTTCAGTGGCTAAGAACGCTGTAGCAAAAAAAAAAAGTCCTTTCTGTCAGTGTGAAGTTTGCATGCTTGCGCTATATGTTGTAAGCTTGTAGATCAACTACCGTAATTTCTGACTATAAGCCGCACCTGAATGCCTGAATGTAAGCCTCACCAGCTAAATTTGTGAAAAATACATTTTTTTCCTTGTATAAGCAGCACTTGACTATAAGCTGCACCAGGCAATAAGCTTCATGTTAGAGCACCGTTGGTGACCGTTACCTGTAAAAATCCATAGATTGGCCGCAACCGTTGTATAAGCCACAGGAAAAAAGTAGCGGCTTATAGTCTGCAAACTACGGTATTTTCAGCACTTCTTAAATATCCGTTGTAATTTCTGCAATTCCGTACATTTTTCCTTTAATTTCTTCATGACATTACATGACAAAATCATTGAATGTTTTCATATTAAATCATGATCTAGAAAATAAAAAAACTAAGGACATTAGACAATAATAGACAGTGGGTGAAAAATATGGGTTACAAAAATTGTACGCTAGGCGTGTTACTTTATCATTTTCACGATATCCTCTCTCTCTCTCTCTCTTTCTGTCTCTCTCTCTCTCTCTCTCTCTCTCTGTCTCTCTCTCTCTCTCTCTCTCTCTCTCTCTCTCTCTCTCTCTCCTGTGTAGCTTCTTCACTCCGGGGGGAACAGGCTTTGAAGCGTTCATCAGCTCGGCGGGAGTCCTGGTGGTGGCCGTGTGCACCAAGAAGGAATACGTCACCGTCATGCTGCCCGATTACTGCTTCTGTGACTCCCTGTGGGTGAGTCATTAACGCCGTTTTACTAGGAAACCACACCAGATTCTACAAAATGTCTCCTAAAATCCTGAGCTTTTTTTCTGGATCTCTCTATTTTAACGCCATGGACGTATAATCGTTGATGCATTTGACTGCCTGGTTTATATGACGTCGCGAACCAACCGTTGCTTACGAAATGTGTTTGTTTCAGCTCGGCATTTGTGTGTGATATGGCCAGTTTGGCCACTTAAAGGGCCACAGAGTGGCGCGCTCTGAGGCGTGAACGCCTGCTATTTTTCAATAAAACTCCAAACTTACAGTACAGAATGGTTTCAAAGCATCATTCTCTGCATGTAGTTAACGTGTGTGTGTGTGTGTGTGTGTGCGTGCGTGCGTGCGTGCGTGTGTGTGTGTGTGTGTGTGCGTGTGCGTGTGCGTGTGCGCGTGTGCGTGTCTACAGCACAGCATCGGCGTGGTGCACGTTCCCGGCAAAAGGCCGTTCGGCCAGAGTTTGGTTTACATCTACGTGGACGGACAGCAGAAGCTCTCGGCTCCGCTCAAGTACCCCACCATGACCGAGGTGAGACCCCCTGCCCTGCCCCCTGCCCCTGTTGTGTTACAGTGTATTGTAATGTGTTGTCGTCGAGGCGATACATTAGGGGCGTTAAAGCTATATCGGTTAACCTTTTCATTGAGACAAATCTTTAATTTGATATACAGTATATTATGGCTGGCAAAATTGGTCACATAACCCAGAGACTCCCTGAATTTCAGCCCCTAAAGTCTGTTCAAAATATCTGTAACCCTATCAGGCCGTGAATCCATTTTTGGATTCTGTACAGTATGTACAGTATTCCACAATTAACTGTTTTTTATGCTGATGTATAAATATTTCAAGTTTTTCAGAAACCTTAGGTCAGGCCTAAATGGGTTGAATATGTTTTCTATCCAAAGGTGATGAGGGTATACCTGTATCTCATTTTTGTGGAAAAGGCATGAATTTGGGGGGAAAAAAAGTTTGCAAATCAATAACTCCTCCCACCATGTGGAATGCAGTAGGGGTCTAACCACTCATTATACTCATGGTGATGTGAAAAAGGCAGTGCAATTGAAACTTTAAACAACCGTATCTCGATTTTTGTGGAAAAAGCTTCATCGCGGGAAAGGCTTCTGTTGTAATACCAGCAGTGACTAGCAGGGAAACTACCCAGTATTACTTTAGAGGGGAATTCCACCTATTTTCGATTTTTTTTCTGCGAGCATACAAATGCAACCAAATGAACCCTAATGGGTTCATTTGGTTCCGTTTGTACGCTCTCAGAAAAAAAGAAGCGTCTAACGAAATCCATTAACTTGGTGAAAAATAAATACATCTTGATGATGTCATCAAGATGTTTCACCATGTTAGTGGCTTTTTCAGGCCTCCATTTCTTGGGAACAAAGAATGGGGAAACGTTTTTTATCATGTCCACCCAGCACCTCTAGGGTATGTTAATGCCATATTAGAATGGTGAAAATGGGTGGAGTTCCTCTTTAAGTAAAATTGTCAATAGTCCATTGTAGATGTGCTCAGTTGTGTGATTACAAATCTCTCTCTCTCTCTCCCCACCCAGCCGTTCACGTCGTGCTGCATCGGCTCGGCGGGCCACCGCACCACCACGCCGCCGCCCTCCCAGATCCCCGACCCTCCCTTCTCGCCGTCGTCCGCTTCCTCCTCCTCCTCCTCCGGCTCCTCCTCCTACAGCGGCGGCGGCGGCGGACGCTCCTCTCTCGGCGGCATCCTGTCTCCACACGCCTGGGGCGGCCTGCTAGGCGGCGGAGGCGGCGGAGGCAAGCCGGAGCCGCTCACCAAGCTGATCTCGGCGGGAACGCAGGACAGCGAGTGGGGCAGCCCCACCTCGCTGCAGGGGCAGCTGGGCAGCGTCATGGTGTTCCACGAACCCCTCCAGCCCCAGCACGTCAAGGCCATCTGCAGCGCCGGTGAGGGAAACACACCATTATACCGATTCACTAACTATCCAGATATCAAAAGAATGTTTAGATTTTTGTTCTATTGCAGCGCTGCCCAAAAGGTAGATTGTGATCTACCAGTAGATCACATAAGCCATGCAGGTAGATCCCAGCACTTGGACCCTTACGGATCTGTAACTCTTGAGAGTGTTAAAATGAAACCAAATGGACCCTTACGGGTGCATTTGGTTTCATTTCACGCAATTAGAAAATGGAGAATAACTGTTATTTTGACCAACGTTTTGCCAGTTCTCTTTCCCAATTGTGGACAAAAACGTGAAAGTTCTTAGTTTTGGGTGCAGGAGACTAAATTCAACATCACAAACTGTCAACTCAAACCTCAAATACTGCTTTCAAACGTCAGTAGTAGCATATACTGTACAAGAAAATCTTCCAATTCTCCCCCTCCATTGTTTCATTATAAGTGCATTTATTCTTAAACACTATAACAGTAAGTAACACCATCACAATTATTTCAAAGTCAAACTTTCTAGGGGGCCTTGAAATGGATTTTCAGTGATGGAACAATCACATTTTTGATTGTAGATCCTGTTGAGATGGCCATTTTGAAAGTAGCTCTCAAGTCAAAAAAGTGTGAGCCTGATTCTTCAAATCATGCTGTATATCTCTCTCTCTGTCTCTCTGTCTCTCTCTCTCTCTCTCTCTCTCTCTCTCTCTCTCTCTCCCTCTCTCTCAGGCCCGAACTGTATCTCTCCATTCCAGGAGGCGGATCTTAGCGACCTCTCAACCAAACTGCTGCTACATTATTCACCAAAGGTGAATGGCACACACACACACACACACACACACACACACACACACACACACACACACACACACACACACACACACACACACACACACACACACACACTCGGCGGCCCCCATGAGTCATCTGTCCCATTTCCCCGCTCACACACCAGCAGCTCTCTTGGCTGTATTCCGTAGCGAATCGGACCCCTATAGTGCCGGCCGGCTGACCGCGGAACAGTATTATTAGAATGTAAATGCCATCAGGAAAACCACAAGACAAGGACATTAGCCACGGACAAGGACATTATTTGTTATTTTTAGAAGCGTTATTGCATAACGTCTTGTGTTATACAACGGTGCTTGTCCAGCTGTAGGTGTGTGTGGAGGCAGGCCTCGTTATTGTTTCCACATTGAAAGACATTTGCAAAAATGTTGGAAATGGCTGATCTATAATTGCCAAACTCATCACAATGTGACACGATTTTATCTTATAGATCAGGGGGCGGGAACCTTTTCAACTGAGCCATGAACACCACATACAGTATTTTTAAACAAATTCTGGGAGAGCCATAACAAAAATTTAAAACCTCAAATACAAGTAAATTTGTGCATTTTATATAAGAACAAAACTCCTTTGTCCTTTTTTGTTTTAGCCATCGTTTCAAAAGGGATTAGTTTGTTGGACGGAACTTCTTGCACATGCGCACATCAGCCACTATATTGACAACTAGGTGGTTTTCATGATGCTGAATCCATTGCAAGCATTAGTTTTGCTTGGTTTTCTGAGAAAAAAATAAATACGCTATCAGACACCATTAGAAACACAATGGTGAAGAAATGTCTTTGTAACAATTTAGTTCCCATACCAAATGCAATGTAGCCTGTAATACAACTGTAATACAAACAAATAATGTCAATATACAGTGAGCTGTGCGACCGTTGACCCAGAATGAGTTCATATTCATATCTGGCCTGTTTGCTTTATCTTTTGTTTACTAAAGCCTAAAAGCCAAACAGAAATACAGTACAATACGTTATTTATTTTTAATAACATTCTTATCCTATTGCTATTTTATCATTGCATACAGACACACTGCAGACCCTGCTCTCTCCACAACAGAAAATTCCTCTGTCCATTCCTGCTGAAACGTATGATACTTTTTAGTTAAAGTGATTAGTTTGTCGTACGGGACTTCTTTCACATACGCACATCGTCCGTTATTTTTAACAGCAGATCAACATACGTCAAACGGCTTTCTAGTCGCCGGTGACTGGCTCAAACCAGTCTAATGACACTTTTATATAAAGATTTGTCTGTGAGCCAGATGCAGCCATCAAAAGAGCCACATCTGGCTCCCGAGCCATAGGTTTCCTACCCCTGGTTTAGGGTTTACCACGTCTGACTAAACGCTCTCTCTCTGGACGCCCATTCTCCAGGCCTGCCGGAACCCCATCTGTCTGGACCTGTCTCCTAACCTGCTGCACGGACGACTGACCGGGAACAAAGTGGTCAACTGGGACGTCAAGGTATGGAACACACACACACACACACACACACACACACAGGGGCGGATTGGCCATCTGGAGTACAGGGAGTTTTCCCGGTGGCCTGCGCCACCTAGTGGCCTGGACAAGATCCAAAATGCACTAGTGGCACTTCCAAAATGCACTAGAATGTGCTATAGATGCTCGCCTGGAACATACAGATCAAAATGACCATTACATTCTCTAGTTGTGTAGACTAAGTTGGGCTAATTCACATGATGAATATTTTAACTCTTGAGGGTGTAAAAATGAAACCAAATGGACCCGCAAG
Source organism: Benthosema pterotum (assembly GCA_039105355.1). NCBI lineage: Eukaryota > Metazoa > Chordata > Actinopteri > Myctophiformes > Myctophidae > Benthosema > Benthosema pterotum. The sequence continues at coordinate 4,015,808 of CM076988.1, read as the reverse complement.
GGTCCATTTGGTTTCATTTTTACGCTCTCAAAGAGTTACATCTGGTTAACCAGCTGCCCCCCCCCCCCAGGGTGGCCTGGCAAAGGCAAAATTGTCCCGGTGGGAAAATATGTGCCAATCCGCCCCTGCACACACACACACACACACACACACACACACACACACACACACACACACACACACACACACACACACACACACACACACACACACACACGTCGCTCACACCCACGTGTTTGTGAGTCTCTCGTGTGTTTCAGCGGGGGCTGCTTCACCCGGCTACGGTCATTGAGGTCAGAATATGAGGTCACACACATACAAACACAAGCACACACACACACACAGACAAAAGTTCCACTACAGCCAGTACACCCATGAAGTAAATGTAAATGTGCTCGTTTTTCTTTTTTTTGTTATCAATTAGATACAAATGTGTTCAATGAATTAACATTAACTGCCTAAGCCTTACACAGAATATAAAGATAAAAAAAAACAGACACTGAGGCCCTGTATTGCGAGGCTATTGTCTGTATTTTTTGAAAACATTTTCTTTCCATATCAAAAGTTTTGAACATTTTGAAAAATACGTATTCCCCAAAATATTCATCACTTATTATTATGAATGTACAGTAGTCATTAGTAGTCATAAACATAAACACCAAATGGAACCGCAAGGGTCCATTTTTACGCTCTCAAAAGAGTTACATCTGGTTAACCAACTTTCGCTGGTCAACCATTTAGCTGGGGACCACCTGGAACCCTCTCAAGGACCAATAGTGTTCCCCGGACCACTGGTTGAAAACCACTGGTATATTGTACCGGGAGGTGTCGACTGAGACATTGAGATATGATGCGAACACACAATATCAAACAATTACTTAACCTATTGTTCCTTTATTGTTGTCCCCTTGCTGGTAACTGGGGGTCTGAGACTTTGGCATGAGTGGAGTGGGTGGATTTTTTTTTAACAAATCGCTGTAGCCTTGTGGTTAGAGTGTGTGCATTGAGACTGGGGGGCCAGGGGGGATGGGTGCTTCAATAATCCCCAGAGTCATACCAAAGACTATTAAAAAACAATGTGAAAAAGTGGTAACCAATGCCTGAAGTGCTTGGGTTGGATTAGGGGTAAGTCCCTGTGACATACAGTACTAGCATCCTGACCAGGGGGGTGTATATACTGTAAGTGTACATTAAAAAGCTATACCTCATGCTAAGGGGATATTTAGGAGAAAAGTCTCCTGAGCTATGGACCACATGGGTTCGGGGAACAGTTTGGTTCCCAGGGCTACATGCTTAACATTTTTAATAAAAACACATTTAGCTATGGGTCCAGTCTCGTCGTGAACTATCCACTCATATTGGGTCTCATATGATGGCTGTGGACATGTCCAGGGGCTGTTGTAACATTTCCCAAAATTGGGAAAATGGCATGGGTGCAGCTTCATCGTCGATGAAATACCATACCATTTTCGGTTACAGGACTTTTATTAGCCAAGTAAAGCATCAATGATAGCATCAGTTGTTGTTGAAGTTACAACAGATGCAACAGAAATGCTGTTGGTTTAGTGGTGACACAACTGTAGTTAGTTAGTTAGTAACAGTAGTAGTGTTTGAAATCATTTTAATTATAAGCACTTTAATTTGAAATATCTTTAAAATCTGGGTTGTTTTACATTCCATCAAGTTTGGTGGGGCAGTCAGGGCATTTTGTCAGCCCCCCCCCACCCACCCCCCATGCCCATGCCTAGATCCGCCCCTGGACATGTCGGAAACGCGCCTACTCTTCGAGGTTCCATTATAGCAGGCTAGCTTTCCTGGGATGGAACGCCTGCCGTTCCCATTAGCTGGGAATGCCTGTTGATGTTGTTACTGGTAGGTGGTATTCTGAACGGCCCACAGCCGTCCTCTGAGCAGACAATAATGAGCATTCGTAAAGATATGATGACGGGTTAAAAATGGATGAATCGAATTGAATCAACAGGGAATCATTGTGTAGGTGCCATGCTCCAATGTTGCGCTCTATGATGCCAGCCCGGTCTCACAGATAGTAGTACACTACCACCACCTACGAAATGCGTGCATACACAACTAGTTAAAGCAAAAATCTGTGAACATGTACTTTTTGACAAACACGGAACTGGCTAGTTGGGGGTGGGGCAGTTTGGGCTTTATAATATTTACTATTCTGTCCCTAACACATCGCAACTCGGACGCTGCTGAGTCGGCTCTGCGTCATTTTCGGAGTATATGCAAGTCTAATATGCACAGATTTTTTTTGTAGGCGAATATGCACGGATTTATTGTAAGCAAATATGCACAGATTTTTGCGTTTTCTAGGCGAATATGGACGGAATGGCACCTCCGTGCATATTTGCCTAAAGCTCATGAGACTGGGTTGATGATGCCTGTGTGTGTGTGTGTGTGTGTGTTCTCAGGACGTGATCAACTGCGTGGGGGGTCCCCCGGTGCTGGTCCCCATCCTGGAGCAGCTGACCCTGCTGACCCCCGAGCAGCAGGACAGCTCCTCGGACCCCGCCCCGCTGGGGTCAGAGTTCATCACGCCGGACGTGACCTCGCCCGGCGCCGAGGGAGACTGGGTCATCCTGCCGTCCAATAGGGCTTCAGGTGTGTGAGGTGCTAGGATCTACTTTTTGGCACTAGAATCTAGTTTCTTGACGCTAGAATCGAGTTTTTGACGCTAGATTCTATAGTTTCTGACACTAGATTCTAGTTCTTCTGAAAAATCTGTGTTCCTGTGTCAGTGATGCTAACATATTTCGAGCCAAGGACCACCAGAATTATCCATATTTGGCTGCAGACCCACATCTGAAAACATGTTGTTCTAGTGATCACCCTAGAAGCAAAAAAATGAAAATTAATGTATTCAGAGATTTGCTGCACATTTTCACAATTTTTCAAAAATAGCAGAACTACACGCTCATATCGCGCCACTCGGTGGCGCGAGATGAGCTTGTAGTTCTGCTATTTTTCAATAGCTAAAACACCAAAACGCGTAAAGTACAGAAAGGCTTAATATACCTTAGAGATGTTGTGTGGAACTGTGGACATGATAAAAAAAGTTCCCCAATTCTGTATTTCCTAAAAAACGGAGGTCTGAAAATATATGGTGAAATACATCTGATGACATCATCAAGATGTATTTCACCATGTTAATGATTTTTCTTTCAGACCCCTTTTTTCCTGAGAGGGTACAAATGGGTACCAAATGGACCCTAGTGGGTCCATTTGATTCACATTTGTATCCTCTCAGGAAATTGGGTTGAATTCCCCTTTAAGGATAGAATAATTTAATAGTGCTACAGTACCACCCATGCCTTAGTATCATGTACTTGAAAAAATGTTCGTATATCAATCATATCTTTGTGTGACACTATGTGCAACAAAATCAGAACATACATGTACATTCCAAGTGTTTCAGTAATAGTTACTGTCTTGTCAGTAATGGATGTAAAATGTGTTGTTGTTCTTGTCTTGTTCCTCCTGTGCGTTGTTCTACAGAGGCGCGTCTGGAGAAGAACCTGGTGGCCACCTTCCTGCTGGTGCTCAAACACTTCCTGCAGAGACACCCCATCAACCAGGAGAGTCTCCTGCACTCGCACGCCCTGGCCACCATAGGAGCTCTGCTGCAGAAGGTAAGAATCCCCATCATCATGCCCTGGTTTACCATAGGAGCTCTGCTGCAGAAGGTAAAGGCCTGTTCATACTCTCTCCGACGTCCGAACTTTTGCTCGGAAAGATCACACTTTTAATTTTAATTTCCGAACAAAACTTTCCGAACACAGATGATGTTCATACTTCACCCGTTCTTGTTCGGAAAAAGCGAGACAGATTGATTAAACACTGCTAGAGCTGCTGACATAATGGGTGGTCCGCAGGCTAATTAGTATCGTTTTGGGGGTCCATGACATGAAAAAGGTTTGGGAACCACTGCTGTACAACATCCTCAGCAGGCCAATGAGGAATATAAACAATATGAACGCCAGCAATCTGGCAGCTCACCTGATGAGTCCAATAGAACCAAGCTGCAGCCTCGCATATCCCGCAAGTGTGCTCTGCTAACCTCTGTTCAAACGGCTCCACTCGGCCCGCAGACCACCGACATTAAATACATGCCAAATATGCCTATAAACGCGGCTTTTATATGTACAAAAAAGGCTGTTTCTCAACTGTCTTATAACTCATACTCTTCAAATGCTGTGTAAATGGAGGGCCTTGGTATGAAAAAGGTTGAAAACGCCTGATCTGGCACATTCTAGTGCATTTTGGAAGTGCCACTAGTGCATTTTGGATTTTGGCATTTGGCAACACTAGGATAGGATAGGATAGGAAATTCCGAAAAGGGTGATTGTCCTTTTTCCTGACTTGACTGACACTGTGTGTGCGTGTGTTTTCTCTCTCTGCAGCTCCCAGCAGGCCTGGTGGACGTGAGTGTGCTGGTGTCGGTGCAGCTCCTGGTGGAGCAGGTGACCCACGAGAAGAACCAAGCGCTCCTCCAGCAGCTCTACACGCACCTGCTGTTCAACTTCAACATCTGGAACCAGGGAGACTTCCCGCTGCGCATCGGTGAGCAGCCCCGCCCCGCGGGCCGAAAATGTTCACTATAATGAAGTTAATTCAGTGTGACGCTTGCGTGCACACAAGGCATGTCATACAGCAAGTCGTTTTGAGGAAGCGATTTGATTGGTCGGAATGGCCGTCTAGACACGCTTTCCCGTCATTAATGCACACCTGTGTTAAGCCAGTTCCGCAGGCAACGCAGAAGTAAAAAGCAAAGGACAATTCCAAACCCAGAAGGCTTCCACCTATTTCAATCGTTCTAAATTGCATTTTTCTTTTGCTATATATTGTCTAGGCCCTACCCGGCATTTTACGGTCGGGCTTTGGCCTAAAATGTATGCAGATCAGTAGGGCTGGGTCTAGGGCTCCATGAAAAAAGCCATATGTATTGAATTATTTATTTATTTATTTTATTATGACAAAAATAATAATTCTGTTCTGTCGGTTTATGTATTTACCTCTTATGAAGATGGCGCTGATTGGTATTTTCACCTTTGCTCTGTGTCAAATTCTAACCAAACCCGACCAGGCCCGACCCAACCCGACATTGTAGGGCCGGGTCGGGCCTAAAAACTATGCTAATAGGTCGGGCTGCGCTGGGCTTTGGGCCTGATCAGTTAGGGCCGGGCCTCAATTTTCAGGCCCGTTGAGAACTCTCTAATCGTGTAATGCTTCGGCTGTCACGTTTGTAAGCCTAGTTTGCTGTATACGTCCGTTTGTGTCCAATTTTTGTGTGTGTGTTCTTTGGCTGCGGCATGCAGGTCACATCCAGTACATGTCCACCGTCATCAAAGACAACAGGAAGCAGTTCCGGAAAAGATACGGAGTCCAGTTCCTGCTAGACACCATTCGCCTCTATTACGGGTGAGTACCCACAATGCACTGCAATGCACTGCACTCGCTTTGTCGCCTCGAGCTGCTAATAGTGTGCATAGGGCACTGGTGCCAAACATACCGATGATTTACTGTAATTTACTGTAATCCGGCCCAGGCTTATAGAGCAAAAAAGTCTGAGTCTATAAAAAAAAGTAAGTCTCTAGCACGTTCCTATCAAAAGTTATGATCGTTTAAAGAAATGCTTCTGAGTGCTTCTCTGAGCACTAGTCCGATAGCGTCACAGCTGAGAGTACGTACAGCTGAGAATGTTCGATGATCCATCACTTCAATAAAAAGCAGGTCTGCATAAAACCATGGGTTGTGTAGCCATTTACAAATTTCAGCTAAGACACTATTTTAAATTTAAATATTCTATTTTTGAATGGTTTATTGGCACACTATAAATAAAAATAGCATCTCTCATAGCAAATGTCTTAATCTAGGCTACAAGCATACAACCAATGATTAAAGTCATTAATAGCTATTAATAGCTATTCTTAATAATAAATATGAGTTGTGTGATATACTGTAGTGTATAAGTTACAGCTGTGTATGTAAACATGCGTGTGCATGCTTGCAGTCTGTGACTGGTCTGTGACTGGCACTGTGGCGCTCCGGCCACAAGTCACATTAAGTCCAATGCGGCCCCCACCCCAAAATGAGTTCGACACCTCTGGCATATGGCATGTCTGTGTTTACAAATGTTATTTCTTTTTTTAAAATCATCCCATTATGTACGTTTTCTTTTCTTTTCTTCTATTCCAGAAAGAACGCGAACAAGGAGAGCGAGCTGAGCGAGGACGACGTGCGCACCATCCGCGCCTCCCTCTGCGGCCTCCTCAAGTACTACATCAGCAAGGGCATGTCCCAGGAGGAGATGCAAAGCATCCTGGGACACATCGCCGCCATCGGGGATGAGGAGCAGGTGAGTGGAGCGGAGCTACGTAGTGGTGTAGCTCTCTGGTCCAGAGCTCCACTGCTTCTGAGTCTGACTTGCATTGGAGCTCTGTTGGTCTCCGTGCATTCGGCCATTACTCCACCCGACCAGCCTCTCTTTTCTAGTGGATATATAAAGAACGTTTTACCTACTCACCAAAATAAACACGTCTTGTGTCATTAGAAAGCCTACTTACCTTAGTGGAAACACTCTGAGCCCCCCACCACACGGATAAAATGGACTTTTTGGCCAGAACACGATCGAAGGAAAAACATTTCCTATGGAACTTTTCTATTGGCAATATCGGTAGAGGGCGCAAATCCTGGTTGTTTTTTCCGCTGAAAAACGATCACGTTCTGGCCAAAAAGTCCATTTTATCCACTAAGGTAAGTAGGCTTTCTAATGACACAAGACGTGTTTATTTTGGTGAGTAGGTAAAACGTTCTTTATATATCCCCTAGAGAAGAGAGGCTGGTCGGGTGCGGAGACGAGCAGAGCTCCAATGCAAGTCAGACTCGGAAGCAGTGGAGCTCTGGACCAGAGCTAGCTTCAGTAGGAGAGTCTTAGCAAGTCAGCTGTTTTGCAATTCCCTTCCTTCCTCCTTCCTTCTTGTCCTTCCTCTCTGTCTCTCTCTGTCTCTCTGCCGGCTGTTTTGGACCAGGGGCGGATCTAGGCATGGTTATTTAGGGGGGCAATGCCCCCCCTAAATGCCCAGACTGCCCCACCAAACACGATGGCATGTAAAACAACCCAAGGTATTTCAAATTAAAGTGCTTATATTTACTACTGCTAATGACTGACTACAGTCGTGGCACCACTAAACCAACAGCATTTCATCATTGAAAACAGAAAACTCTCTGAGTCAGACCTTTAGCTTTATGCATGCTGCGTGTCTGTTGCAACTTCAACAACAACTGATGTTATTATTGATGCTTAATTGCCTAATAAAAGTCCTGTAACCAAAAATGGTATGGGTGGGCTTCCTCACCGCCCCCATACCATTTTCTTTTTCCCCCCACCCCCCCCCAATAAAATATTACATCCGTCCCTGTTTTGGGCCCATCCAGGCTTGTTTTTTTTCCTTTCCTCTTGTCACTGTCCATATCCCCTTACTATATTCCCCGGTGTGGTTTACTATGCGGATGCTGACCATCCTGTCGGACACATATGGTCAGTATAATCCTGACATGCTGGTTCCTCTGTTGGCCTGCCTGCCTGCCTGCTCTCGTCTCTCTGCTTCGTCACGTTAGTTCCTCGGGACACGGATGTCGCTGACGTTCTGTACATCTGTGGTTATTGGAAAAAATATGCAATTATGTATATAATTACTGATTGGAAGTGTTAAGGCACTGACGTCTGTGCTGTTAACTCATTCGGTCCTGTCTAGATTTCTAGTTTCTGAATAACATATTATTCAAAGATTTGCACCACGTTTTCACAATTTTTCAAAAATAGCAGAGATACAAGCTCATAGCGCGCCACTCTGTGGCGCGCTATGAGCTTGTAGATCTGCTATTTTTCAATAGTTAAAGCATAATGCTTAGAAAAAACACCAAAACGCGTTCAGTACCCTAAGGGAACTCCACCCATTTTCAACATTTTAATATGTCCTTAGAGACATGATAAAAAAAAAAAAAATCCCCCAATTACGCATTACGTTTGCGATTAATTGATTAACGATTAACTTCAGCATCCCTAATCCCTAGTTCAAAGATGTTTCGAATGGTCGCGGCTCGGAAAAAGGTTGAGACCCACTGAAATGGATAACTTGTGAATACCCTAAAGTTATTTATTACCCCTATGCAGTGTTGGGCAATATTACTTAGGAGAGTAATAGGGGATGTAATAATATTATATTACTTGTTTCGAAGAGTAATATGTTCCATATTACAGCATTGCATTCCCAAGTTCCCCCTCCTCCCACCCGCAGAGGAGTGTTTTGGTGGAGTAACATATTACATATTCCCCATTTTAGGAGAGCAGTGTTGTTACAAGGTAATGTCACAGTAATATGTAAGTTGTTACTACGAACACTGAAGCTATGTAGGAAGATACTGTCGCTATCGTAGGTGCGCTCATTCTTTGTGTGTGTGTGTGTGTGTGTGTGTGTGTGTGTGTGTGTGTGTGTGTGTGTGTGTGTGTGTGTGTGTGTGTGTGTGTGTGTGTGTGTGTGTGTGGTGTGTGTGTGTGTGTGTGTGTGTGTGTGTGTGTGTGTGTGTGTGTGTGTGTGTGTGCGTGCGTGCGTGCGTGTGTATTCCAGCTGTGCAGCTTACTGGAGCTGTTGATCGGCCTGCTCCAGAGCAGCCCAGCCAAAGACCAGCTCTTCCTGCTGTTCTATGAGCCTGGCGCCGCAGACTCCTGCTACGCTCTGCTGCTCAACAACAAGCACTCGGACCGCCTACGGGAGCTGGTCTTCAAGGTGGGCCAGGGCTTGACACTAAGACTAAGTAAAAAAAATGGTGGGACAAGTGAAGACTGCTACCTGGTTGCCCGATCGGGCAAGTGTGCAACTTAGTGCGCTATAACACAACACAAGAATTTGCGACCTGGGCTAATTAAGATGATGAATTTTAACTCTTGAGAGTGTAAAAATGAAACCAAATGGACCCGCAAGGGTCCATTTGGTTTCATTTTTACGCTCTCAAGAGTTAAATCTGGTTAACCAACTTAGCTGGGGACCACCTGGAACCCTCTCAGGGACCACGTGTTGAAAACCCCTGCTCAACAACAAGCACTTGGACCGCCTGCGGGAGCTGGTCTTCAAGGTGGGCCCTGGTTCCGTTTTTCCACACGGCTCCAGAATCGTAGCCACGCTGAGACCCTATAATGTCCTCACACCTCACACTCACACACACACAAACACACACACATCCTTTAAACTCTTGGGACTCAAGCACAAAGCTGTTTACACCCATATTTTGGGTGTACGTTAGTAATGTACAGTAGATCAGGGGTTTTCAACCTTTTTCTTCTCAGGGACCACCATTTATTCAGGATTTGAGCCACGGACCACCATTTGATGACATTTTAGCCCCCACAGACCCCAAAGATTTATTTTGCTTTTGTCCACAATTCCAGGCTGGATTTAGGAAACAAAACAAGCAAAACATACATTCCAAAATGGCTAATTCAGATGATGAATATTTTAACTCTTGAGAGTGTAAAAATGAAACCAAATGGACCCTTGCGGGTCCATTTGGTTTCATTTTTACGTTCTCAAGAGTTACATCTTTAACCAACTTAGCTGGGGACCACCTGGAACCCTCTCAGGGACCACGTGTTGAAAACCCCTGCTCAACAACAAGCACTCAGACCGCCTGTGGGAGCTGGTCTTCAAGGTGGGCCCTGGTTCCGTTTTTCCACACTTTTCCAGAATCGTGGCCACGGCGAGACCCGGGGGGCCAAATGAGATACATAAAATATTGTGGAGGGCCAAGACTAAAGGCTGAACTAAAGTCTGCATAGTACTGTATTAATTTAATTTAATTTCAAGATAAAAGTAAGAATAAGACCAGTCATTTTGACACCAGGGCCCTCTATTTATTCATTTGAGCATCACTATTTGATGGCATTTTAGCCCCCCACAGATCCCCCAAAACTAAAGATTTATTTTGGCTTTTTGTCCACAATTCCAGGCTGGATTTCGGGTAAAATAAAACAGTCAAACATACATATTAAGATGACCGTTAATCTTAGTTCTCTTGTTGTGTAGACTTGAGCTAATTCAGATGTTGAATATTCTAACTCTTGAGAGTGTAAACCATGAAACCAAATGGAAACATGAAACCACATGAAACCATTTGGTTTCATGTTTACACTCTCAAAAGAGTTACACCTGGTTAACCCAACAGCCCATCATTTAGCCTGGGGACCACCTGGAATCTTCTCAGGGACCACTAGTGGTCCCTGGACCACCTGTTGAAAACCCCTGATGTAGATGACCAAATAGTAGCCCGGGGGCTGTTATGAAAAATCCATTTGGACCCCCCCAAAAATGATGAGGATTAGTTGTTTTTTAATAAATTAAAAACATGCACCGTGCAATAACAGAATGCTTTGTGTCCTGCGTTGCAGCTGTTTGAGCGCATGCTGCGCTGCGACCGCGTCTATGAGAGGAACAAGCAGCGTCTGCGGCTGAGGGAGGCAGGATACTCTGGCCTGTCACTGCTGTTTTCAGACCTGCACATCACCCCCACCCTGGTGCGCTGCCTGCTCAACCAGGTGCTACACACAGGTGAGGCTTTGTCTTGCGGCTGTCTTTGACAGTGTTGGTCTATATTACTTAGGAAAGTAACTTCTTTACTTTACTCATTACACCTTAGACAAAGTTATATCATTACTTTACTTATTACTGGAATCGAAGGGTAATATATTACATATTACGTTATTACTTTCCCAAGTTCTCAACTCCCACCTTTGAAAAAATACAGTAGAGATGTACAACATAATCTGTTTAGCGAGCTCTTTTTAGAACTGAATCCAATTTATTGGAATAATAGTAGTCTCCAATCCCACAAACTGCACCTGAAAACAAAGCCAACAAAATCCGACATTGTAAGTCTCTTTCTTAAATGAAAACAAATAAAAATCTACATTCTAGATTCTAGTGCACATCTCTGTTGTTACAGTACCTGTCGATAGCTTGTAAATCTGTTCTATTTTTGCATGCAATAACAAGCTCATTTTAACCAAGTAACTTGGCGTTACTTGCAAAGTAATGCATTACTTATTACCCATTTTTGCAGAGTAATCTCGTTACTTTACTTTTTGGAGCAAAAGTAATAATATTACAGTAATACGTAACCTAAAATTAGTTACTGCCCAACACTGGTCTCTGAGTTACCAACCCAGTGTCATGAGGTTTAGGCGAATATGCACGGAAGTGCCATTCTGTCCACACTTGCCTAGAATACGCAAAAATCTGTGCATGTTTGCCTAGAATAAATCTGTGCATATTATACTAAAATGAATCTGTGCATATCTTACTAGCATATACTCCACTGAAAATGGCGGTGCCGTCTCTGCCGACCATGAGCATTGTGAAGCGCCACTGAGCGAGGCGTTAGCCGAGCAAATTGCCGCGCTGAGCATTGCGATGGTCGGCAGAGCCGACTCCGAGTTGCGATGTGTTAGGGACAGAATAGTAAATACCAAAATAACCCTTTTTTTCCTGAGAGTGTACAATTGGAACAGCTAGAGTCCATTTGGTTCATGTTTGTACACTCTCCGGAAAATATTGAAAATGGGTGAATTCCCCTTTAAAATAACACCAGTTTAAGACACTTGGTTTTGTGAACCAACCTTAGGCAAAAAATAGAATTAAAAGCCAAGTCAGTAAATAACTTGCACACGCACACGCACACACAAACACACACACACACACACACACACACACACACACACACACACACACACACACACACCCCCCACACACACAAACACACACACTAGGCTTTAACCAAAAAATCGATACATCGATGCATCGATTTGCATAACACGTGTCGACTCCAAAAAGCACGAGTCGATAAGTTGTTTTTTTCCCTTCCTCCGAGGGAAAGGAGTAAAGAGGAGGAATTAAACATTTACCTTTGTTTTCCCCTTTTTTCTTTCTCTATGTGTGCGACGCGTGTGTATATAATTCAACTGTAATATTGGTTACTGTCACTCACGGACAGAAGTCTCCTTTGAAGTCTCCTTTGCAACTCTATCGGAGTTCAGCCTTAAGGCTTACCAATCTTACGCAGCGCGATCTTGCCCTCTGGGCGCGCGGTGTTCCACTGATCATTGCGTACACACGGATAAGATCGAACAGCAAACAGTGTCAAAGGAATACAGGACTTCATCAACCACCACCCGTGCGTAGTACGCACGGGACGCATGCTTCTGTCCGCGTCATTCTCATTAATTTACTGAATAGAACAGAAAAGAAATGCGGCGCGATATGGTGGTGGAGGAGGAGGAGGCTTCTTGTAAATGGATCGTATTCTGATGTGGCTGCTGTTAGAACGATCATGTCTTCTGTTGCGTTCTAATGTGTGGGCTGCTCAGTGCTGTGTATTGATAATGTTAGCCTATGTGTTTTTATGGCTGGCCTGGGAGTGGACGCTGCGCTGTGTGCCAATATTGTTTTCATATGTATTAAGCTTGCACATGCGCCATGCGTAGCCTCGCGATGTGTTTTGTATAAGCACTGCGCCGGCATATAGCGGCACCATTTGATCCCCCCCCCCCCCCTCGGGGAACCACCACGACGGACCCCCCCCCCCCCCCCCCCCCCCCCCCCCCCCCCCCCCCCCGCGCCATAAAACGATAAATCGATACAACTTCGACTTGACTGTCTGACAAGTCGACTTGAAAAAAATTCAAGTCGTTAATGCCCTAACACACACACACACACACACACACACACACACACACACACACACACACTCACACACTCACACACGCAGCGGACTAGCTTGGGAGTTGGATTTACCGTTTTGTCAATACCAGTGTTATATTATAAAGTTTATTGTTGCGGTCAGTGCAACTGTCTCCCTCTCACAGGGAGTTAATCAGGTATGTGTGTGTGTGTGCGTGCGTGTGTGCGTGCGTGCGTGCGTGTGCGTGTGTGTGTGTGTGTGTGTGTGTGTGTGTGTGTGTGTGTGTGTGTGTGTGTGTGTGCGCGTGCGTGTGTGTGTGTGTGTGATGCTCAGATAACGTGGTGAACTACAAGGACCTCATGGCTCTGGTCCAGCTTACTCATCGGGCTGGAGCCAACGTGCGCCTTATTGTCTGCAAAAGGGTAAGCACACACACACACACACACACACACACACACACACACACACAGTCCGATGTTTGGGCTTAATTTCACATAGATTTAGTGAGCGAGTGAAATTCTCACATGCCAGGAATGGTTTGACTAGTTCCATTCGGTTTTGGAATACACACACATGCACCAATCGTTCTCTCCTATGACAGCCCCCTTCCCATGATACCTATTTCTGTTTTGTTTGTTTGTATGAAAAGTCATCATTAAATATTAAAGGCGACTTCCTCAAGTTGCCATGTACTGCTGTAACACATTCTATATCAGTGGTTTGCAACTTTTTTAATAACGGGGCCAAATTTGTTTTCATTTTTACGCTCTCAGGTTAACCAACCTCTGGTTAACCAACTTTACATCATTTAGTCTGGGGACCACCTGGAACCCTCTCAAGGACCACTGGTGGTCCCCGGACCACTGGTTGAAAAACCTCAGTTCTATATCATTGGCAGAAATATACGTGGGTTTCTTGATTTTTGTTTGTTTGTTTGTTTGTTTTTGTTATTTTGTGATCTCAAATGTTAGTGGTTTTCTTCAGACCTCCATTTCTTGGGTACGCAGAATGGGGGAACAGGGGTAGACATTAAGGGAAATTTGCCACTGGCCCTTCGGGCCAGTGGCTTTTAAGAATCACTGGCCCCACAACTGTAACCACTGGCCCAGGTAATCGATCCCCATAGTCTGCAAAAAAGACCACCATTTATTAATGCATTAAATGCATTCAAGTTAACAGCACTCTTTTCATGGGGGTCAAAACCAGTAGACCGTTCAGCATGCTGACCCATATACAACGCAGAATGCCTAAAATATTTTTTGTGCTAATAAACAAAATATAAATAAAACTTAAACAATTACAAAACAACACCAACATATTGTGAAATAAAAATAATAATACAATATGTATATCAGGGGTGCGGTTTGTACAACAAATGTGCAGGCGCCAACGAGGGCATTTTACCACTGGCCCCATCGGGCCAGTATAGGGCGCCATCTGGTGGTCCGCACGTGTTTCCAAACCTGTTTCGGGCCATCGGGCCAATTATAATGTCGACCCCTGGGGAACTTTTTTTTTATCATGTCCAACCAACACCTTGAAGGTACATCAATGACATAGTAAAATGTTGAAAATGGGTGGAATTCCTCTTTAATTTCATTCTAACTTCTAACCCTCCCAACTCCAGGTGCACCAGCTGCTCCAGTCGCAGCCGGAGGCGGCGTCTCAGATCTCGCGGCAGCAGTGCTGGCAGGACACCCTGATGAGGCTGTTCCTGCGCGGCGCGCCCAACGAGACGGCCTCCACCGCGTCCTTGTCGTCCTCCTGTCGGGTCGCGGCCCCGGACTCGCTCAGCACCTGCAGCCTGGACCTGGGCCTCCCCGGCGGTGCCTCCTCCTCCGGGCGGCCGCGGTCGCCCAGCAACCGCCTGGAGCTCCCCCTGGAGGCCAGGAGGGGCCGGGCGGGCAGCGCCGACCGGCTGAGCGTCGGCGGCGGTGGCGACACGCGCTCCGTCGACAGCCTGGACACCACCGGTGAGGCCTGCTGTTGTTGCATTATCCACTACACGCTACTCTTGGGAAATATACCGTATTACCGTTTAACGCGATATTGGAAGCCAATACAGAGTCTCATCAAATACCGACATTATACTGTATACTGTATTCTATTAAAATCTGAGCAATGAGACTTTTAATTGTAGCCATACAAACAATTTTCATGTTACACACATGGCTCAAATAGCCCTTATTTGGGCTAGGCCTTTTGGAAACAATGTATTTCCAACTCCAGTTTTTCCCTATTTATGCTGCTTTGAACAGCAGAGTGCTCAGTTTCTGACCCCTCAATGTCGCAATTCTGAGAACTAGGTGACTGTTGGAACGTGGGGGGGGGGGGGGGGGGGGGGGAGTAGTAAATAGCAGATCTGCTGGATCAACCATAGATATATATAAGAAAGCTCATAATATTGCAATCCGTAATGCAATCTGTTTGTAAATCCGTCAAGTTTTGAGCAAGTTGTAGCTGTTTTCGTTTGGGCTGCCATACAACATATAGTGCATTGAGTACCTCTCACAAGATGGCCGCCGTGAATGACGTCAGAGGCTCCGCCTCAAGACATCTAGCTTTCTTATATATATATATATATATAATATATCTATGGGATCAAGTTTTTCCGCTAATTTGTGTTTTATAAAGAAATGATTAAAGGGGCATGCAGTGATTGGGTGATTTGGAAAACAGGCCTAAACAGCGTCATGCAACCAAGGCCCACCCCCACTCGATCCTGATTGGAGGAGGGCCCCCCCTCTCCTCCTGATTGGACGAAAGGCTTTTCTCCCAAAGTCCCACACTGACACTAGTGTTTTTTTTAACCCCAGGGGGCTCACTGGGGTCAGGGAGGAACTCCTTATATGGTCAGCAGACTCAGCACCCTCTACTGTATACTGTATTAAGGAGATTGGCCCAAAAAAAAAAATAATAATAATAACAATATTTGAATTAAGTGAATTCACTTACCATGCCTTTAAATGCGTCAGTGATTTTTTTTGTTTGGTCAAACTTCACGACTAGTTGTTTCCACGTGTTTCTTGATTCATGGGGAACACATCTGTCACTTTGACCAGTAATCCCCAGATTTTTTTTTGACATTTTGAGCACGTTGGAAAATACTTTTACCTGAATTTCTCCCTGGAATATGATCACAAAGCATAAGAGGCAAAAAAAAACCTAAAACAAATTTATAGCAACATGTGTTAATCTTCAAACTTCGATCTTGACACAGCCCTGGACAACGGAGACGTCATCTCCCTGCTGGACACGCCGTCGTCGTGCGCGTCCGTGGAGCCCAGCCTCAGCACGCCCTTCAGGCAGCGGCCCGGCGGTGGCGGCGGCGGCCTCAGCATCGACCTGTCCTACCTGCAGGAGTCGGACGGCGGGAGCCAGACGCCCGGCGGCGGCAGCGCGCCCAGCACGCCGTCGCCCCTGGAGACGGCCAAGCCCTTCCCCCCGCCGGGAGGAGGAGGAGGGGGAGGAGTCTCGGCCAACGCCTCCTCCATGGACGACAGCTTCCTGTTCAGCGACAACATCTCCCTGGGAGAGTCCTTCAACAGTGTCGAGGTAAGCAGACAGTGCGCCATAACGTTCTCCTCCACTCCCATCGGGATCCATTCAAAACAGAAATGTCACGAAATAATTAGAGCTGTCAATCGATTAAAACAATTAATCGCGATTAATCGCATGATTGCCCATAGTTAATCTTTGATTAATCACAATTTAATCGCATATTTTTATGATTTCTAAATATACCTTAAATGATGTTGGCATCATTAGGAGCGAACATGCACATTTTGTAGAAAGTTTTCTACATTCTGTAATTGTGTAGACTTATTTTAAAGTAACGTAACTGATGCAAATATTTAACAATTATTCACCTGCATTTGGCGAAATTGAACCAAATAGAGCCACTTGGCCTTTGGTTTTACTGTGAGTTAATCTCGCACTAAAAAAATTAATCGAGTTAACGGCTGAGTTAACTCGCGATTAACTAGTTAATGCTGACAGCCTTAGAAATAATCCATTGTTTCGTGAAAAGCACCCTCCGTTTAAATGTGATTTGTGAGTGCATTGCGGGGCAAAATTCCACCATTTCATCCGAGAACAAACAAAACAACCTAACTCCTGCAGCCGTGTTTACTTCTTGTTTCACTCTCCGTGGAAAAACACTGACTGTTTCCGATATGGGAGTCCATGATAGCACGCCATGTATGGACCCATGGACTACACAGAGTGTATAAAAACTAAAAAGGTATTAAAAGGCAACATGTATATGATGCATATGATTTTAAATTCATGGTTGAGCCCCCTTTAACCCATTATACGTTGTACATTATACAGTAGTCCCTTACACCAGATTATAGCTGCAGCAACATTCTAGCTTTTGACGCTAGATTCTACAGTAGTTTCCAACACTAGATTCTAGTTATTGGCACTAAATTATAGTTTCTGATGCTAGGATCTACTTAGAATCTAGTTTCTGATGCTAGAATTGAGTTTTTGACACTCGATTCTATAGTTTCTGACACTAGATTCTAGTTTTTCTGAAAGATCTCTGTTCCTGTGTCAGTGATGCTAACATATTTCAAGCCAAGGACCACCAGAATTATCCATATTTGGCTGCAGACCCCCATCTGAAAACATGTTGTTCTAGGAAGCAAAAAATTGAGATAAAAATGTTTGCGTCCAAAATAATGTATTCAGAAATTTGCAGCACATTTTCACAATTTTTCAAAAATAGCAGAACTACAAGCTCATGTCGCGCCACTCGGTGGCGCGATATGAGCTTGTAGATCTGCTATTTTTCAACAGCTAAAACACAGAAACGTGTACAGAAAGGGTAAAGCAATGGCTTCAGTCTTCTGTCGTTGTGGGGAAACGTCTATGCCGAAAATAGCCGAAAAATACAAATATCTGTTCACTCTTATATGAGTTCCAAATGGATAAATCAGCACTGAGAACGTTATGGCGGTGTGATCTCACGTTTTGGAATCCAAACAACGGCCACTAATCATACAGTACTACACTTTACCGTGTGCTCTCTTCTTGTTTGGAAAGAAAAGATCGAACCACTAATCATAGGGCAGTAAAACCATACGATCCACAAAGGGCAGATTGCGACAGGTGCCTCTGGCTCGGTTTGCTGTGATGTTATCAGGGTCGGATTCACCATTGGGCATACAGGGAGGTCTCCCGGTGGGCCACGACCCATAGGGGGGCTGGTGGTAACATGGTATGATTTAAAGCACTGGTTTTCAACCTTTTTCATCCCAAGGCCCACTATTCATTCAGAATTTTCAGCCACGGAACACCATTTGATGACATTTTAGGCAGCCCCAACAGACCCCAAAACTAAAGATTTATTTTACTTTTCGGTCCACAATTCCAGGCTGGATTTGGGAAACAAAACAGTCAAACATACAGAATTAGACTTGGGCCAATTTAGATGAATATTTTTTAACTCTTGAGAGTGTTAACATGAAACCAAATGGACCCGCAAGGGTCCATTTGGTTTCATGTTTACGCTCTCAAAGAGTTACACCTGGTTAACCAACTATACCAGGTAGAACAGGTCCATCACACACTGGTTGTTGTGGGCCGATCTAGGCCAAATCACGCTAAAAATGTCCGGGCCGATTTTTTTGCCCAGTCCACCACTGGATGTCATCATTCACAGTGACAGATTCAATGCTTTGCTTAGCTTTGCGGCCGTGACTAAGATCACTGGACAGTATTGTATCTTTTGCCAACTTGTTGCAGACAAACATCTGTCAGGAACACATCAGGAATGTGTCTTGCATTGTCCTCAATGGATAATATTCAAAATACAAGGGCTGCAACCATGAATCAATTAATCTTAATTCTTAAAGCGCCGTTCTCGAGCTGCTCGTGGACCTCCCGTGGAGTCCCCTCCGTCAGTCACGCGGACGGCTCGTATCACGACGAGATGTAGATTTCATTCTTTAATCCAACTATTAGTCCCAGCGCATCGTCTGATGATGATCCCGTTGCTCGCTTTCATTTGGAACAGAATTGAGCGACAACTCTCTTTTTTTTGTCCCATTCACTCCCATTCAATCCAATGCATTCAAACGGCTCTCCTGTGTTTTCGCTCTGAATGGGGTTGTCGCACTGGTGAATCAACTAGCGCTACACGGCTCTTCCTGACTTGTGACCCGGATGTATATGGGCAGATCGCCAGATGATCGATTAGGCAAGACAACAGACACAGCATAACAGAAACAGCACATCCTGTTTAGGAGATCTGAGCTTCAAAATAAGGGCTTTTTTACCGATCGAACTGGTTTGAGCCGCGGCAATGGAGAGGAAACAAAGAAAATCCGATCGCGCTGAATGAGTTAATCATATCCATAATTGAATTAGTTGTCAACCATAAGTACCAATTCATTTGAGTGGCAACTAATCACTGTAGTGTTTCCCGCTTAAAGGGAAATTTCACCCATTTCCAACATTCTAATATGTCATTAGTAGTATTAGTATATGTCATTAGTATACCTTATAGGCACCTATTCATTGGATTGAATAGGTGCAAATGGGACAAAATAAATAAAATGGCCGCGCCCATTCTGTCCCAAATGAGAGTCAGCAACTGGATCTTTATCAGACGATGCGCTCGGACTAATAGATAGATTAAAGAATGAAATCTACATTTCGTCGTGTTCTGCGCCGTCCGCGTCTTCGGCGTGCTTTATCCCACAGTAAGAGAACGACGAGCGCGACTCTGCCAGTCCATGTGTTAATAATTTATACTGTCTATCTAAGCTGCTGTTCTGCAGTAGGAAACTCAGAAACCATGTCTCTTTTTTGCTTGCCAGTAATGCTCTCTCTCTCTTTCACAATGTTGTGATGCCCCCAGGAGTATTCAGACAATTGTTTTTGGAAAGGAGAACATTTGAGAACAGAAACATAGCGGATTATGAACGCTTGCCACAGCTGACATCATCGAGAGAGAGGCTGTGGCTCTTTTACTTCCTCCTTACTCTGAGGAAGAGCTATTTAAAACGTTCCAAAAGGTCATCCTTTGGCGCCGGGGCGAAAAAGGAGAAAAGATCCTAGATGTGTGTGTGCATTTTTTTCAGTTTCTCAGTTTGAGACGATTACATAAAGGTGACATCATTCCCCCTATGAGACAACATTCCTCACGTCGATATTCCACTGACATCACTCTCTCTCTCTCTGTTTCCGTCTGTCTCCCTGGTTGTATGTCTGTACAGCCTGTAAATAAACACAGAGAGACCCTACGGTTGTGCTGTTTGTGAACAAATAAGCTTTGAGAGACCTTACGGTTTGTGGAACGGGCCTCTAGTCATGCAAAGCCCTTTAACTCATTCACTGCGACCGCGTGTTCATCATTTTCTGCTATATGCCCCGGCTCAAGCCAGCGCATTCAGTAAAAAAAAAAAAAAAAATTGAAGCGCCAGATCTCCTAAACAGGATGTGCGATGACGTCATGCTGTTTTTGGTGTCTTGACTAACCTGTCCTCTCACGATCCGAGCAAAAAGTTCCGGGTCAAAAGTCAGGAAGTGACGTCTAGCAACAGACAATCCACCCGTGGGCCACGACAACGACATTGGAGATTCCCAAGAATGCATTGGATTGAATGGGTGCAAATGGGACAAAAAAAATTAAAATGTCCCAAATGAAAGTCAGCAACAGGATCTTTATTAGACAATGCGCTCGGACTAATAGGTGGATTAAAGAATGAAATCTACATTTCGTTGTGTTCTGCGCTTTCATTATGATCGGCGTGCGTTATCCCACGGTAAGAACACGACTGCCGAGGGGCACGGTGGCACAGTGGTTAGTGCTGTCGCCTCACAGCTAGAAGGTCCTGGGTTCGATTCCCGCTAGGGGCGCTGCTGTGGGTGCTGGCGGCGTGTCTGCTCCTCCGCGTCATCAGTGCCCATACCCGAGGTGGGGTTGGTGAAAGGGCCTTTCTGTGTGGAGTTTGCATGTTCTCCCCGTGTCCCCTAGGGTAGATACCCTCACAAAAACATGCTGTAATCCTGGACTCTAAACTGCCTCCCCCTGGCCAGCCGGGGCGCCTGATGGAGGGGACAGGAACTGGTTGGAATAACGTGTTCCTTCTACGCGCTACGTCCAACCAGGGAAACTCCCCCTATCGGGTGAAAAGAAGGCAGCTTGGACTCCTCATGCATTGAAGGAAGCATGAGGCCAGTCCGCTGCCTCCCCAGGTTGGTGGAGGGTGTGTAGAGCCCAGGATCACATTAGGAATTGGCACTGGGTGAAAAAATGGGTTACAAAATCGTGGGATAAAAAAAGAATTAAAAAAAAAAAAAAAAAGAAAGAACACGACGACCGCGACTTTGGCAAAACTATTAATTCCTTTCCTCCTGCCAATGTGGCATCAAAATGTCACTCCCTATCTAGAGATATGAAATGGGTCTGTTTTTTGTGGTAAAAGCGCACAAACGTTCTTCTTTACTGCCTTGATCACCTTGCCCTTTTTTGTGCATAGTACACATTTTTCCTGAGAGGGTACAAATGGAACCAAATGGACCCGCTAGAGATCCATTTGGTTCCATTTGTACCCTCTCAGGAAAAATGGGTCTGAAAGAAAAATCATTAACATGGTGAAATACATCTTGATGATGTCATCAGATGTATTTCACCATGTTAATGATTTTTTTCAGACCTCCATTTTTAGGAAATACATAATCGGGGGAACTTTTTTATCATGTCCACACAACATCTCTAAGGTATATTAATGACATATTAAAATGTTGAAAATGGGTGGAGTTCCGAGTTCCCCTTTAAGCACTGAATTGTCCCTTTGTGCATGTACTAAGGGACTGATGAACTAGAACTATGACGTGACAATGAAGATGATTTTGATTCCCTCTCTCTCTCTCTCCGGTGTGTTCAGCGTGCGGAGGAGGAGCTGTGCAACATGCTGCTGGACATCGTGCTGTGTGTGATGTGGCGCGGCGTGGAGGGCTCTGACGACGGCGCCTGGCTGGAGAGGGGCCAGGTGTTCTCGGCGCTCACCAAGCTGGGCACGGCTAACGAGCTGCTGCTGCCCATGGACCACATCAAGCTCAGGTCAGCGGCAGAGCATCGAGTTCATACTAGGCTTCAAGCATTTCTAGAGTAGACGCGCAAAGAGGCTGTCCACACAGCACCAAGAATGACAACTGTAACAGGCGCTGTCGTTCTTTTCCTGCTGGGGGCATGTTATCTCCTAACCAAACCCTGGGCAGGGTTGGTGAAAGGGCCTTTCTGTGTAGCCTCGGTCTCCAGGCTTAACATCTGTGCTGTGAAAAGAAAGCTTGGGAGACATGGTACCCCAAAGAGACTATCATAAGGCGGGTCTTCTGGTTTGTTAAGTTCCCCTAGCCTGACCTCTGAATTGTCATATCGTTTCACTTCATTATACATTCTAAGAATATTGGGAAAGCAGACGACGTTAGGAACAAAGTGAGTGACAGGGCTGTTGGCCAATCAGGTGCTGGGATTGGATTTCCAATCCGCACAAATGGCCCCAAAGGCAGGGAAGCTAGTCCTTGAATCAAAGGGAAAAATTAAGCTAGTATTTTTAATGTGCTGTTTCTGGGCTATGAGCCAGGCTAAACTTCCCTCGGAATTTTTGGGAAATTCCCATTTTTTTTCAGCCGATCATGGCAATGTGCTCCTGAAAATGTATACCCTGTGGGAACATTATTTTTTCTCAGTTTGAGCTCGCTGGGGATTTTAAATATAGGCCCTCCAGAAAACCGCGATTATGCGATCGCAGAATCCATTGCATAATCAAGCAAAAGGTGCGCATTATGCGACCATCAATTTATTTCTAAAAGGGCGCGCAATTCACGCATATTTTACGTATTTTGCCTATTTCCGCGCAAAATATGCGCATTATGTTGGCATCGCGTGATTTCATAATCCTCGCATATTTTCGCATAAAGTTTATAAAGTTACAACCTCACTCATTTCTTCACTTTCACACAGAAGCGCAGTGGTGATAAGCGCCGCTGCCTCTCTCTCTCTCTCTCTCTCTCTCTCTCTCTCTCTCTCTCTCTCTCTCTCTCTCTCTCTCTCTCTCTCTCTCTCTCTCTCTCTCTCTCTCTCAGCATTGTGTGTGTGTGTGTGTGTGTGCGTGCGCGCGCGCACGCAGCGCAGCTGCGCTGCTGCTTCTTACTTCAACACATCCTGATATCGCATCGGCTCGTTAGCTGTTTTTGCACGCGCGCAGCGCAGCTGCGCTGCTGCTTCTTACTTCAACACATCCTGATATAGCATCGGCTCGTTAGCTGTTTTTGCGTCTCTGTACTGTGGAATACATCCATCGATCCATCCATACGCAGTTTATATTACCGTCGGAAAGCTTCCAAGACTCAGCCCAGGTGACGGCAATGATAATCAGTGTAGCCTATTCTTAAAGCATCAAAAAAGCTCCGCTGAACGGGCAGTCGTTATAGCCTAAAGTTTACAGCTGGTTCAGTGTGCATCGTAGCCTATTTCCAGGGGCGGATTGGCCATCTGGAGTACAGGGAGTTTTCCCGGTGGCCTGCGCCACCTAGTAGCCTGGACAAGATCCAAAATGCACTAGTGGCACTTCCAAAATGCACTAGAATGAGCTAGATGCTCGACTGGAACATACTGATCAAAATGACCATTAATCTTCTACATTCTCTAGTTGTGTAGACTAAGTTGGGCTAATTCCCATGATGAATATTTTAACTCTTGTGTAAAAATGAAACCAAATGGACCTGCAAGGGTCCATTTGGTTTCATTTTTACGCTCTCAAAGAGTTAAATCTGGTTAACCAGCTATATATATTTGTCTGTGTGGATGCCCAATTGCCCATCTGAAATATATTTTTGTGTGAGCTTGTAGATGGGCCTGAAAATAGCCCATGGCATCTACTGTACAAGCTCACACAAAAATAGGCCTAGGCAAATGCCTAGGCCTATTTGAAAATATAGTTTAAATATATTTTTATATTTATAGATTTTTCTAAGGACCCCCTGGAACCCCCTCAAGGACAGCACATTAAGAACCAAATGCCTATAAGGTGTAAGAAATCGCCTTTTTAATCAAAATGCATTTTTAAAAATGTCCCCGCATATTTCGCATTTTCCCGCATAATTTGCATTTTCCCGCATACTTCACATTTGTTCCGCAACTTTTGCAAATTTCCGCATTTTCACCGCATAATTGCACCTAAAAACCCCGCATATTCCATCGCATAATCAAGGATTTTTGCCCGCAACAATCACGATTTTAGCCCGCATAATCAAGGATATTTCCCCGCGTTTTTCTGGAGGGTCTATAAATACAGCAACTTCCACAGCTACCGTTAGCACCCCATGTGTTCATTCCACGTGCTCACCGGGTCAGGTGAAAAAACTCCTCAGCGGGAGTGTAGCACCCACCCAGGACTAATTTAGATAATTGGCACTGAGTGAAAAAAGGGTTTCTAAAAGGAAAAAACGAAAAGAAAATGAGAGCTAAAAAGAATATCTAAAACGATGATTATGTCAAATGTGTAGATATACTGTATATTGTGTATATATAAGTATATACTGTACAGTATGTATGTCTTTAATGTTTTCCATGAACTGAAATTTGAGCACCAGATGTAAAACAACTCTTGCTTTTTTCCAGGTTTTATCCTCGTATCCTTGTATTGACTTGCGCTTTCGTTTAAAAACAGGGGTTTTCAACCTTTTTGACTCCAGGGACCCCCATTTATTCAGAATTTGAGCCACGGACCTCCACGTGACGACATTTTAGCCCCACAGACCCAAAACCCAAAGATCTCGTCTTTTTTATTTTATTTTAACAGGGGTCCATTTGGTTTCATTTTTTACGTTCTCAAGAGTTACATCTGGTTAACCAACTTAGCTGGGGACCACCTGGAACCCTCTCAGGGACCACTGGTGGTTCCCGGACCACCTGTTGAAAACCCCTGATTTAAAATGTACCCCATTCTCTGTGCATAAAAGTCTCTCTGTTCCCCCAGCCTGATGGAGCGCATGCTGGAGTGCGCGGTGAGCGACAACCGCGAGGCGTCGGCGGCCACGCTGCCGCAGCACACGGAGAACGCGGTGCGCCTGCTGCACGCCGTGCAGGACTTCCTGCAGGCCGAGGGCCTGGTCAACCCGGCGTTGTGGACGGAGCGCGCCCTGGAGGACACGGTCACGCTCATGGACGGACTCATGGTGTGGTACGCCGCCGGCAGCCAGTGGGCGCAGCTGTCCCAGGTGGGCCTGCGTCTGCTGCTGGGCTTCATGGCGCAGGAGGACCCCCAGGTAACGTACCGTACTGTACCGTACCGTACCGTACCGTACCACGGGCTCTACGCGAAAGGGGGCGGGTTTTTTCTGCCATTAGGCTAAATCCAGGCATAGGCATGGGGGGGGGGGGGGGGGCAATGGCCCCCTAAATGCCCAGTCTGCCCCACCAAACATGATGGCATGCAAAACAACCCAAGATATTTGAGTGCTTAAATTTAAAAGTATTTGAAACTCTAGTGAAGCTGCCCCCTTTACCATTTCCCCCCCCCCCCCCCCCCCAATTGGGAAATGTTACATCCGCCCCTGCTAGGCAGTTGCCTAGGGTGCCATGAGGGGAGGGGGGGCGAGGGGAGGGGCCGACCACCAGACATGCTTTATTAAAAGGATCCCAGACTTGTCTTCTATAACTATAGAATTGAACACTTGAACACATTAAACATGTTATTTAGTGGCTGCTTTATTTATTTAATAAATTATGAAACTCTATTCATGCTCTCCTCATCCCCTTTTTTAATAGTTTTAACTTTTTGAGTGCTCAGATCGTCGTTTTACTTTTGCATTTGGTTCCCTTTTGATCTTAGTAGCACCTTTTTAAACTTTTTAGCCTAATTCTCCGACGAGCACCTGGTTGTCCTTCTCTCTTATCTTATTTAGTGATTTAGTTTAAAAATAGTTCATATTTTTATCCCTTGGGGGCGCCATTTTACAGAGGATTTTCCCTGATTACCAAATGGACCCTTGCAGGGTCCCCCCCCCCAGTGACCCCCACAAAATGACCAGAACTACTCGATTCAGTTCTGTCTAGCATATCGCCCGTATGACTTGAAACGGTTTACAAACGTAAAGTGAAAACGGGCATCTTGTTAGTTCGCAGGGAAAGCGTTCTACCCGTAAATTAACTCATGTAACTTGCGAATGAGAGATCTAGTATTGAAGCCATTTTTCATCTCTGGGACCAATGTACTGTATATATTAAAATCACTGTTAATTTAACTCGTTCGAATGCTACACATTAATATGTATAATAATGGCTTGATTTATAACGCACTATACAATTTGTGAGAACCTCAAAGTGCTTAGTTGCTGGGTGATACTGTATGTATCGACTTCTCCGACAGGACACATGATACCACAGGGCTTGACACTAACACTTGCCTGCTTGCCCGGGGCAAGTAAAAAAAATGGTGGGGCAAGTGAAGACTGCTACCTGGTTGCCCGATCGGGCAAGTGTGCAACTTAGTGCACTATAACACAACACAACACAAGATAAATTTGTCTTGAAGGCAGTCATTGCACTCTGCCTCTGTGTCTTTCCCTGCTTTCTAGCTATCTCTCTCCCAGGTTCATTTGGTTCCAAACTATCATTTTGCTGGGGTCAGGGACCACTGGGTCTGTGACCACTATGGGCTAATTAAGATGATGAATTTTAACTCTTGAGAGTGTAAAAATGAAACCAAATGGACCCGCAAGGGTCCATTTGGTTTCATTTTTACGTTCTCAAGAGTTACATCTGGTTAACCAACTTAGCTGGGGACCACCTGGAACCCTCTCAGGGAAAGCATCCAAGTAGGAAGTAAACTTAAATGCAAAATTTACAATATATTTTTGGGGGGCAAGTGACCATGACCTGAGGGCAAGTAGAACCTGACTTGCACTTGCCCGATGGGCAAGTGCCTCGGAGACCTTAGTGTCAACCCCTGTACCAGGGAGTCAGAATATGCACTCAGAGAGATGCTACACCTACTGTATACCACAAGCTATGGGAGAAGCAAATCCTAGCAGAGCTCCACTCTGCTTTGACCTTGCAATGTGTTTGATTTGGCCCAAAAGTAAATACACAATTTAATCTGCTAAATTTAGATCCCTGTCAGATTAAAATAAAACAATCAAACCGAGTGCAATGCACGCGCTCGACCGTGGTGCAGTGTAATAATGAAATGTTGGTGGCATTCCCATAGTGTAGTGTACAGCATGTATGTGTCTACACTTCTTCTGTCACTGTGAGTTGGTTTTGGTGAAGGATGATTAATACTCTGACGTGAGAACATTCCGCTGACCGTTGCACTTCTGCAAAAACCCTCCGGTTTCTGGTTAGAAGCTTAGGTTTGGGTTAGGATTAGCGCGTAGCGGTGAGGGTTTAAGGATTATGGAATGAGTGTGGCCAATGGAGGCATACTAATACTAACTAATCTGACAGCTTGTAGATCTGCTGTTACTGCTATTTTTTGTTTTTATTTGTTGAATTCCAAGTGAAAAGTTGTTCCATAGGACAGTGGATAGATAGAGACAGGAAACACTTGACGACGTCATCAAGTTGTATTTCAGCATGTTAATGATTTTTCTTTTAGGACCTTTTGAATGCAAATGGTTGAATTCCCCTTTAAGCATTATTTTATAATGTAGCTCTTTCAAAATAGCAGATCTAGCTCATAGTGCAGCAGCGCTACACAACTTGTATGTAGATTAGGGCTGCAGCGATGAATCGATTAATCGTAATTGGATCGACAATTAAATGAGTTGTAAACTAAGTTAGTAATTAGTTGGAACAGCAACTAATCACTGCCGTTTTTGGCAACTTATCATGTGTTTTTTCCTTTACTTTACTTTAACCATCATTCTTTCCAGTGTTAAGTGTAACTAAACTAAGGAGGAGTAAGACAGCTCTCTTCCCTTACAATCTGTTGACGGTTGGATTTTCTTGACCAGGGAAAACGTTTTGCTGGCCCTTCATTTTTTGGGGAGTAAATGTGTAGAAAAAGAGGTATGAAGCATGTGCTGCAGAAACCATGCATGGCAATAGGAGTAGCCTTAACCATGACCTCTCTCTCGGAGCTACAGAATGAGTGTAGAGACTCGAGGAAAGGGGTGACCAGATCCAAAACTGTTCTTTGGAGGGACAGAAATATTGCGTGTGGGGAAACCGGACGAAACCGGGTTAGCAAATTATTCAATTCAATTCAAATAATAGCAAAAAATAGCTGATCTACAAGCTCAAAATGCATCGCACTGCGAGTGTTTGAGCTTGTAGATCAACAATAGCAGGAAAAAAAACAAACAAGAAAAACTGCCAACTATTAGAACACTGAACCCTCTCAGTCACAATGTGGGACAGCGGCTCAACATGTGGGACACCTGAAAAGACGTACGTAGAGAGGGACATCTGGTCGCTCTATTGAGAGAACATCAACCATATTTTCAGATGGAGGTGATTTTTGGGTTCTGACATATAAACATAGGTTTCTTTACGAAAACCGTTGCGTTTTTAGATTTGTAGAATCTGGTGTCAGGTCTCATTGCATTTGTACATACTGTACTAAACCCACGTGTATTTTGCCACCCTCCTCGCTCCCCCAAGGTGTGTGCCATGGCCACGGCCAAGCTGAACGGCGTGCTGCAGACCAAGGAGGTGTCCAGCCAAGACGAGGCCTGCTACCTGCTGGGGAAGGTGGAGTGCATCCTGCGCCGCGCCATCCTTACAGACGAGGAGGAGGAGGAGGCGACGAAGAGCGTATGTAGTTATGTAGCAGAATTTAGTTTACTGAATATTTTGTGAAGATTTTTGTAAACCATTTTTTTTTTCTGTTCTATGAATCCTATGGAACATGAAAAAAAGTGGTTTACATTTTTTATCTTTGCCCAGAAAATATTTACCCATAACATCCCATATAATGTAATAATTAAAAATATAATCATACTTTAAGAAGCACATGTGACATGTCAAACTAGGTTTTTTTTTTCATGCTTCTGAATCCATCCCAAGCATTAGTTTTGCCCCAAAAAACATTCCTTGGGTTAAAATCGGCCATAGAAATCATGGAAAATGTGATGAGGTCAGCACATTTGGGCAAGTATCTATGGCCGTTTTTAGGCAACATATTTCACAGGACCACCAGAATTATCTATATTTAGCTGCGGACCCCCCATCTAAAAAAAAAAAAAAAAAAAACCTTCTAGGCATCAACCCCAGAAGCAAAGATTCGAGCTAAAAATGTTTCATTCTGAAATAATACATTTGACGATTTCTGCCACATTTTCATGATTATTTTTTTTCAAAAATAGCAGAGATACAAGCTCATATCGCGCCACTCGGTGGCGCGATATGAGCTTGTAGATCTGCTATTTTTGCAACAGATAAAACACCAAAAACGCGTTCGGTACACTAAAGGCTTAAATACACAATGACATGCACTAGGCGGCGGAGGAGGCGGCGGGAGAGACGACGACGGACACCTACTCCTTCCTGGTGCCGCTGCTGCGCACGCTGCTCTCCAAGGTGCACCGGCTGCTCTACATGGAGCTGCACCTGCCCACGCTGCCCGACACCAACGGCAGCCCCTCCTTCTTCGAGGACTTCCGGGTGTACTGCAAGACGCCCGAGTGGCGCGTCTACCTGGACAAATACGTGAGCATTTTTTTTTTTTTTTTTTACAAATTTTACGATTTTTTACGAATGAGGGCATTTGGCAGAATGACGTCCACGTCGTGGATTTTCTCACGGTTCGAGACGGTGCAAAAATACTTTGGGTTCTACTTTCGTCACCGCTAAACCCCTTATCCCTTAACTTCTTTGCCTTTTTAAACTAAAAAAGAACATTTTTCAATATTTTAAATGGCCAGTCTACAGGCTCCCAATGTGTCAATAGATTGGCACATTGAACTATTCCAAAAAGTTTTTCAAAATAGTAAAAAAAATGTTAGGGGTTTAGGATATGGGGTTTAGATGGTAACGAAAATGGAGCCCTTTGTGTTAAAGGACAACTTTGTTTTGTTTTGTTTTTTCAACCAGAGTTCATGTTTTAGGTTGCTATTACAGACATTTAAAGATGTTAATTGGTTTTAATTTGCTGCTTTCCTTTGTTTTAGGAATTTTAATTGTTTTTTTTTTTACGGGGGCAGGTGCATTCGAACATGGTCCTAAATGCATATTTGTTTACTTTTTTTTTTTAAAGTGATTTATTTTTTATTATTATAATACAGTCCTTATAAACCCCAGGAAATTACATCTGGCCACAAAATGGATGATTGCCATATAGAGCGTATTATACAGAGTACTGTAAAGTGCACTGTGGTGTGCCGCCTCCTTCACATTCACTAGATCCTGTGGACTTCTGTAGGTTTTCAGTGGTCTGGATGTTTTCTGAATCATCAAACTTACAAGTGCTATGATTTTAATGCTGAATGTGATGTCACAAAATCCCGTAGACATCAATGGGGTTTGCCTGCACTGTTTCCACGGTTTTGCCTAGCTTTCATTGCAGCTCAAAGACCTTCCATACCGCACAGAAAACTCCAGACCACAACGTTTTCTGGATGTAATTGAGACCATAAAAGCTTAACGAAACAATTAAAGGTAGGGGAAGTGATTTGAAATTCATGGTGTAGTACCAGCCTGGTGCACTAGGGGCGTCCAACAGTAGCTACACTATGTGAACCTGCTGCTCTCTCCTGATTGGAGGAGAATTGTGGTGACCTGGGGAACTTTTATTAGCTCCTCTGCTAACGTGGGGGAGGGGGAAACTCCATATGTGGTTTCCACACCTTATAATAGAGCATTTTAACAGAAAAAAAATATATTTTTTGGGTGATATCTGACAAAAGTGAAATCACTTCCCCTACCTTTAATCTAGACCCAATGTTTTGCTTTTGCCATGGAATTGTAGATAAAAACGGAAGAAATCATTTGGATTTTGGGTATGTGAGGCTTTGGGGTCATCAAACTGGTGGTCCGTGGCTCAAATGCTGAAAAAAGGATGAAAACCCCTGCTCTAAACGTTGTCTGTTTGGTTCCAGATCATCCCGTACATGAAGCAGTATGAGATCGAGACGTTCAGCCAGGGCCATGAGAGCATGGCTCTGTACTGGAAGGAGTGCTACGAGGCCTTCATGATCAGCCTGCACAAGAGGGAGAGGGAGCGCGGCGAGAGCAAGATCCGCTTCCAGGTCAGTCTGAACTGAAGACCCTTAAAGGGGAACTTCACTCATTTTCAACATTCTAATATACCTTTGAGGTGTTGTGTGGACATGATAAAAAAGTTTCCCCAATTCTATATCTTGTCTCTCCCTGTGTCTTCTCAGGAGCAGTTTGTGGAGCCGTTCTCGCGGCGGAGCCGCCAGGAGAACCTGCGCTACAACAGCATGCTGAAGCAGCAGCACAGTCAGAACAGCGCCACCCTGAGGCAGTGGAAGGCGGCGCGCCGGGGCCTGGTGTGTGAGCGAGGGCCCTGGGCCGAGAGGTAATACATTAGTGCAATTAACCCATTGTGCCGTGATCAGATTCTAGTTTCCGATGCTAGATTCTAGTTCCCCACGGTAGATTCTAGTTCCTCTCAGTAGATTGTAGTTTCTGAAGTTAGATTCCAGTTTCTGACACTAGATTCTAGTTCCCGACACTAGATTCTAGTCCATGACACTAAATTCTAGTTTGTGACACTAAATTCTAGTTCCTGTCGCGAGATTCTAGTTTTTCTGGGAAAAATCTCTCTCTGTGTCAGTGATGCTTTTAACATATTTCATACGAAGGACCCCCAGAAATATCTATTATTTAGCTGCAGAACCTCATCTGAAAACATGTTGTTCTAGGGATCCCCCAGAAGCAAAGATTTGAGTTAAAAATATTTGCTCCCGAAATAATGTACTCAAAGATTTGCACCACATTTTTTTCAAAAATAGCAGAACTGCAAGCTCATATCGCGCCACTCGGTGGCGTGATATGAGCTTGCAGATCTGCTATTTTTCAACAGCTAAAACAACACGCTTCTACCCTCAGGCTTCAGGAGCAGATGCACTGGAGGGTGTCCAGTGCAGAGAACTTCTCCCGCATGAGGCTCAAGCTGGTGCGGAACTACAACTTTGACACACACCGCGAGGCCAGCGCACTGCGAGACAACCTGGGTAACGTAGTTCCATGACTGGCGTCCAATGTTGGGCAATATTGGGCAATAGTACTTAGGGGAGTAATATATTGCTTATTACCCCTCTAGGAAAGTAATAATATTACATTACTTATTACTTGGGCTCAAGAGTGATATGTAACATATTACATATTACTTTTTTATATTACCCGGACTATAAGGCGCACTTAAAAGCCTTTAATTTTCTCAAAAAACAACAGTGCGCCTTATAATCCAGTGCGCCTTATATATGGATTGTTTGACTGTAGTAGCTTCTCTCCTATGTTGACTGCAGTAGCTTCCATGATGTGTGCCTTATAATCCGGTGCGCCTTATATATTGAAACAGTTCTAAAATAGGCCATTCATTGAAGGTGCGCCTTATACTCCGGTGCGGAAAATACGGTACTTTTGAGCCCCCACCCGCGAACAAAGCTGCCCGAGCAACTCACGAGTGCTCAGTTTCTGACTCTGGTGTCGCTATTTTGACAATAGATGGCTTTCTACGTCTGATTGTGATAATAATAGATTTCTGTTTATCGCATTTTTTTTTTAGGTCAAAGTAGCGTGGCATTAGCTCATCTCCCTTCACCAACGCAATACTGTTGAAAGCAGCAGCATGACGAAAGTAACTAGTAATGTTAGTAGAAGTACCGTAACTGTAATGTTATCACTGTTTCGTAGAACGTAATCTCATTATATTACTTTTTATGGAGAAAAGCTATAATATTGCTGTAATATTATTGCCAAGCTGACTCTGACCGGCCTGTGAAAGGGTACTGTACTCTTTTCAACCAGTGGTCTGGACTCCAGAGACCACCAGTGGTCCTTGAGAGAGTTCCAGTTAAATATGGAAAGTTGGTTAACCAGATGTAACTCTTTGAGAGTGTAAAAATGAAACCAAATGGACCCTTGAGGGTTGGTCTTACTCTTACTTTTATCTTGAAATTAAATTAATATTACGCAGACTTTAGTTCAGCCTTTAGTCTTGGCCTTCCACAATATTTTCTGTATCTCATTTGGCCCCTTGGGAAAAATAATTGCCCACCCCTGGTCTAATATGTACTGTATGTGAACTCTCTCTCTCTCCCCGGTCCAGGCGTCCAGCAGCAGAGGGTGAACCAGGACTCTCTGCTCCTGGAGGCGGTCAAACAGGTGAAGGTCAGTGACCTGGAGGACGACATCCTGGAGCTGCCAGAGGACGACCCCGCCGCCAGCAACAACACGTCAGTAATGATCCTGTGGTTTCTGTAGATCAGGTTTATGCAACTCTACCAGAGTGTATAGATGGAACACAAATGGAACCTGATTGCGTTTAGATGTAACTCTAGCCCTAGAAGGCCCAGATATATTTCTACTTGAAAAAAAAGACTGTTTTCAACCTTACTACTAGGTTGTACTACCATGATGTGTTAAAAAAAACATTTGTTTTAATATTTTATTTATGCTCATTAATTAATTAATTATAATATAATATAATATAATGAATGCACATGTTCTAGACATTCTAATAATCACAAAAATATATTTATTGCAGTCTTTTTACTTAGTTTTATTAGGGCCAAAAGTCAATGGTTAGAAATCGTCCGTCCATTGGTCATGATATGCAAATATCATGACCAATTGCAATGAAATACTAAACAATGAACCATGATATTCATGTGAAAAAAAGAACAAAAAAAGTATGATAACATTTTTTTTAAATAATTAAAGGGTTAATGTTGCTAAAAAGCAACACTGGGCTCGGGTACAAACAGTGGCGTTTCTGGGCTTTATGACGCCCCGGGCGAATTAGTAACAGTGCGCCCCCGCGCGCGCGAAAAAAAATCGGTTATTTTCGGTTAGTTTTCCATTATATATCGGTAAAAATCGGTTATTTCTTTTCATTTTCCCACAACATATTTCACCAAATAGGCCTAATAGCCTGAGATGAGCCAAACACTTAGAATGTTTCCTTCAATGGACAACACTTTTCCTGCACAATAGCATGCATGATAGGTTGTCTGGTCAGGTGCACAAAAATAAAATAAGCTTGAGTTGGAGGGAATGAGGGCGCCTGCTGGCTGGCTGAAGCCCAGACTGCACCGCAGCACCGCAGTGTTTTTTTTCTTTTAATTTTTCATCTCGTCCGGTCGTCCGACGCTGCCGCGGCGTGCCGCCCCCCACAAGTGCCGCCCCGGGCGCTCGCCCGGTTCGCCCGGCCCTAAAATCGCCCCTGGGTACAAAGACATACAGGTAAAGCATGTAACTCTCAAGAGTTACGTCTTTGTACCCTAGAGTTACGTCTTTGTACCCTAGAGTTCCGTCTTTGTACCCTAGAGTTCCGTCTTTGTACCCCTCTCAGAGTTCCAGGGTCTGTGGTGGTGGTCCCCAAACCAGGCATTGAGCAACAGCAGGATAAGTAGGTTAATAAGGTCCTTGGGTCACACAGACTATAACCACTCTGGACAAAGAGGCATTGTGTCTGTTCCCAAACCGCTGGAAATCCTATTATCAATATGTACAGTACATCCAATAAGGCTGTTACGTGAAACAGAATTTCAACGGAGCGGGGCAACGCGATTAAAGTTGAAAAATCATCTTCTGAGGTCAGTGGTTTCCCATGCACTCTGTGCTGAGACCAGTGTTGGTCAATATTACTTAGGAAAGTAACTTCTTTACTTTACTCGTTACCCCTTAGACCAGGGGTTTTCAACCTTTTTCATGCCAGGGCCCACCATTTATTCAGAATTTGAGCCACGGACCACCACTTGAGGACATTTTAGCCCCACAGACCCCCAAACTAAAGATTTCTTTTGCTTTTGTCCATCTTCTAGTTGTGTAGACTTGGGCTAATTCAGATGATGAATATTTTAACTCTTGAGAGTGTAAAAATGAAACCAAATGGACCCGCAAGGGTTTTACGTTCTCAAGAGTTACATCTGGTTAACCAACTTAGCTGGGGACCACCTGGAACCCTCTCAGGGACCACTGGTGGTCCCCGGACTACCTGTTGAAAACCCCTGCCTTAGACAAAGTAATATCATTACTTCACTTGGAATCGATGAGTAATATATTACATATTACGTTATTACTTCCCCAAGTTCTCAACTCCCACCTTTGAAAAAATAGAGTTGCACAACATAATCTGTTTAGTGAGCTCTTTTTAGAACTGAATCCAATTTATTGGAATTTGGAATAATAATAGTCTGTAATCCCACAAACTGCACCTGCAAAACAAAGCCAACAAAATCCGACATTGTAAATGTCTTTCTTAGATAAAAAATAATAATAAAAGGAGCAGAGAGAAGCAATGGGAACATTTTAACCAAACAGACCCTCAACTAACAAAACCAGATTTCGAAATTTGTCTCTCTGACTCTTTAAACTTTTTTTTCACAATTGTTTTCAAGTAAAGTGATAATCGGCGTCTCCATCTCCAGGGCTGAGGCGGAGGAGCCAGGCCAGAAGGAGAAGCTGGTTCTGTGGGAGGACTGTGAGCTGGTGACGGTGGTGGACGTGGTGCCTGGACGTCTGGAGCTCACCACCCAGCACATCAACTTCTACGACAGCAGTCCAGAGAAGGACGAGGGTAAAGATTTATGGATGTCCCGATACCGATACCAAAGTATCGGATCGGCTCTTTTTGTCCCTTTTTTATCATATCGGTATCGGCAAATACTGTATGTAGGTATCGGAAAACTATCAGTATTGGCCCTTATTTGTCATTATCGGGTCACATATTGGCAAATATGCCTGTCTAACCAGTGATCAGACACAGGGGTAAGGGGTTGACACCATGGCAGTTAAGTAAAATGTTGTTGGGTCATGTGGAGTTTGCTTTGGAGTTTCCCAAGTTCACATTTGAGAGAGGAGTATGTTATTCCCTGTTGGTGACTTCATATAAAGGTATTTTTTCTTTTGTATGTTATTATATATATTCTTCTCTGGTATCGGTATTTGGTATCGGTATCGGCTAACACAAAAATTGTCGGGTCATACGTCGTGTCCCGCGTTACTTGGTAGATGAGCTATTTTTTGCCAAATGTCCTCGTATAGGGTTCATGTGATTACATCCCAGTCCCATCCCAGATAAGACTCACTGTATATTCAAGTTGTGTCACACTACATGTGTCATCATTGCCCTCTGATAACCTCTCTGTATGTGTCTCTCTCTGTGTCTCTGTAAGGAGTCGGCTATGACTTCAAATGGCCTCTGTCTCAGATCCGAGAGATCCACCTTCGACGCTACAACCTTCGACGCTCCGCCTTGGAGATCTTCCTGATCGACCAGACCAACTACTTCCTGAACTTCAAGAAGGAGGTGAGCATGGCGTGGGGGGCCACTAGCTACTGTACATATTCATATATCCTACAGCATATGGTTTTATGCCTGGCTTGTATTGTCTAAAATATATTGTTGTGTTAAGCTACATTCCCAGTATTTTATCATGTTTTTCCATCTGACAGGTACGGAACAAGGTGTACGGCCGAATGCTGCTGCTGCGCTCTCTCAGCCTGTACGGGACGCGCTCTCCACAGGAACTACTGAAGGCCTCCGGGCTCACACAGGTTAAAACACACAGATAATAATAAATCATATTATTATATTATAATAATATTAATAATATTGCTTGTTTTATATTAAGTATTCTGATGATTCTATCCATCCATGAGTTGTCCTTAAACATAATGTTTGTCAATTGTGTGATAATTGGCAGATATGGAGGACAAGCCAAACCGCTGGGTCTTAGAGAGAAAATGAAAGAAAGATTGAGAAGGATTTGGAGCAGCACTGATGAAACACACTCCACAGATGTTTTTCAGGAGGCATTTGTAGTATCAGGTTCTCAGGTCTTGAGATTTTGTAGTTTAACACACATTTTCTTTCTTTCTTTCTTTCTTTCTTTCTTTCTTTCTTTCTTTCTTTCTTTCTTTCTTTCTTTCTTTCTTTCTTTCTTTCTTTCTTTCTTTCTTTCTTTCTTTCTTTCTTTCTTTCTTTCTTTCTTTCTTTCTTTCTTTCTTTCTTTCTTTCTTTCTTTCTTTCTTTCTTTCTTTCTTTCTTTCTTTCTTTCTTTCTTTCTTTCTTTCTTTCTTTCTTTCTTTCTTTCTTTCTTTCTTTCTTTCTTTCTTTCTTTTCCTTCCTTCCTTTCTTGTAGAAATGGGTGAACAGGGAGATGTCCAACTTTGACTATCTGATGCAGCTGAACACCATCGCGGGCAGAACCTACAACAACCTGGCTCAGTACCCAGTGGTGAGTTCCTCACATACGACAACATAAAGCAGTGCTTTTTTGTTTTGTATTGTGTTGTATTGATGCCAGCCGATTAATTTTGTTGTTCACTTGTGTTTAATTACAAAAATAAGATCCCTCCATCCATTCAGTTCGCAGTTCCGCATTGATGTAATACTGTATTAGATAATGTATTAGAAACACTGATCAAAATCACACTTCTTCCACATTCTCTATTTGTGAGTCCAGAACCACAGATATAAGCTGGTGATGGGCTAAATTTTGAGCGTGTGTACTGTATGTGTGTGTGTGTCCAGTTCCCCTGGATCCTGTCCGACTACACGTCAGAGGAACTGGACCTGTCTGATCCTCGCGTGTTCAGGGATCTGTCCAAGCCGGTGGCCGTCCTCAACGAACGCAACGCCAAGGCTGTGAGAGAGAAGTACGTAGCACCTGCTCCTCTGGTTGGAAGGGCTAAATGACTGAATGATCACTAATAAGGCCAGAGAACATCAGAGAAGTTTGCATTTAGAGCCTTTTGTGGTACTGTAGATGTAGGACCCAAGGAGAATGTCATGGGCGGTATTTAACCCTTTCTATACTGAACGCGTTTTGGTGTTCAATGCATTATGTTACACTTTAGCTATGGAAAAATTGTGAAAATGATGCGCAAATCTAAGAATATATTCTATTTGACACCTGATTGTATTTTCCGACACTAGATTCTAGTTTCTGACTAGTCTCTAGTTTCTGTTTCTGATAGTTCTGCAGAAAAATCTATGTTCCTGTGTCAGTGATACTCAACATATTTCATGCCAAGGACCCCCAGAATTATCTATATTTGGCTGCGGACCCCCCATCTGAAAACATGTTGTCCCCCAGAAGCAACGGTTTTCGTTAAATATTTGCTTCCGAAAGAATATATTCAAAGTTTTGCATCTCATTTTCACGATTTTTCAAAAATATCAGATCTACAAGCTCACAGCGCGCACTCGGTGGCGCGCTGTGAGCTTGTAGATCTGATATTTTTCAATAGCTTAAGTGTAACATAATGCTTGCACTCTATACACTCTACAGCAGGCGGTCAAAATAAAACCAGAAAGCTCTTTTTTCCCCCCCTCTATCGGTGAGAAAAATAAAACAGGCCTCTGCGCTAAGGGCAAATGACACAACCTGGTCCACATTTATACGGTATATGGTCGACAACATGCTTGGTCTACAGTGCAAATCCTTCACCACTTCCCCCTTCATTGATCAGTTATCCGTTTACTCATTGAGGCCGTTATTTTTTCCGGTTTAATGTTACTGCAGATTTCTCGACAACACAATGACAGGAAGGAAATGAAGCATCATGGGAGATCAATATGCCCATTTGCACGGCTTTGTTGAAGGAACGGCGCAGCTTGCTGCATAGAGAGAGAGAGAGACGCAGTAATTGCGTCCCTATTTCATGGTTTCTCGTCAGTGTGTTCAACTAGCAATGAATGATCAATCAACTAGCAAGTGTGATCAGTCAATTGCAGCGATCAACTATCAATAATACATCAGCAATCCAGTCACTTCTTCTTCTAGCAGCCATTGTTTCCAATGGCTATAAATTATGCCAGTATAGACCACTGGTTGAAAACCCACAGTACCCTTTCACGGGCCGTTCAGAGTCATCCATTGTCCGCATTATTGGCCCCCTGGCCGCATAATACCCACGTATGGGTTAGATGATGTCTTGTGTCTTTTTTATTTTAGATACGAGAGCTTCGAGGACCCGACAGGCACCATCGACCGCTTCCACTACGGCACGCACTACTCCAACGCAGCCGGAGTCATGCACTACATGATCCGCATGGAGCCCTTCACCTCCCTGCACATCCAGCTGCAGAGCGGACGGTACGGTAGACCCCCTCCTCAGTTTGGTTTGGATTAGGGCCACAGAACCCCCTTTTTGATCTGTATCTCACTGATCTGTTAATCATCCATGCACAGGCTTTTATTTTGTTTTACACATTTTCTTTTTTTCTTTTCTTTTTTTTTTAGTTTCGATTTAATTCCCATCAATTGAAAATTACGTGATAGAGAGAATCCCACCTGAGATCAGCCAGGACAACTACCGTAATTTCCGGATTATAAGCCGCACCTGAATATAAGCCACACCAGCTAAATTTAGGGCAAAATACTGATTTTTCCAGGCTTATAGTCAGGTACTTCATGTTAGAGCAGAGGTTTTCAACTTTTTCACAATTTAACAACATCTTCACCCCAGACCCCAAAACTAAAGATTTCTTTTGGTTTTGTTCACAATTCCAGGATGGAATTCGAAATGAACATGACTTATGACTTATTAATTAAGTGGTGCTAATTTAGATGGTGAATATCATAACTCTTGAGAGTGTAAACATGGACCCGCTTGGGTCCATTTGGTTTCATTTTTACGCTCTCAAAGAGTTACATCTGGTTAACCAACTTTCTATCATTTAGTCTGCGGAGCCCACCTGGAACCTGGGAAATCCATAGATTGGCCGCACCGTTGTATAAGCCGCAGGGTCAAAAGCATGTGAAAAAAGTAGCGGCTTATAGTCCGGAAATTACGGTACCTGACTACCTATGTTTAATAATAGTTAAATTAAACTCCTCTCTGTGGACCGCCGTCAAAGAGCCTTAAAGGAACGTCTGTGGACTTTGAGAAGCACTGTCCATGCTAGATGTGAATCTTGTCCGCTCGCCGCTGTTCTGTCTTGTCTCCTCTCTCGGCTGAAGGTTCGACTGTGCCGACCGTCAGTTCCACTCCATCCCTGCCACCTGGCAGACGCTCATGGACAACCCCAACGACGTCAAGGAGCTCATCCCCGAGTTCTTCTACTTCCCAGAATTCCTGGAAAACCAAAATGGTGAGAGGGCCCCGGAAATATGTCAGGCCGAATTATTATTATTGTTATTATTATTTATTACTTAAAAGAAGCTCATACTGTATGTATATATTATTTGTCCAGGACATTAGTAACTGTTAACTACAGTACCTACTGATATGATCTGTGCACTTACAGAGAAGCAAACAGGACTGTTTTGCACTTTCAGTGGTACTTCTTCTTGTGCCATACGTTGAGTTTGTAAGATGGCTCAACATGTTGTAACCTTAAACAAAAGTCAGGTTTTGAGGGTGAAAAGGGTTCCATGAACATCGAACAAACATTATCACGGCGGCCAACTCCCCCCCCCCCCCCCCCCCCCCAGAGGGGGGGGGGGGGGGGGGGGGGGGGGGGGCAATGCCCCCATAAATGCCCTAACTGCCTACCAAACACGATGGCATGCAAACAACTCACATTTCAAATATATTTCAAATTAAAGTCCTTGTGATTAGAATGATTTGAAACACTATGCTGACGAACACAATTGCACCACTAAACCAACAGCATTCCATCATTCAAAACAGAAAACTCTCTGAGTCAGACCTTTAGCTTCATGCATGCTGCGTGTCTGTTGCAACTTCAACAACCGACAGCTTATTATTGATGCTCATACTTGCTCAATATAAGTCCTGTAACCGAAAAATGGTATGGGTGCGGCTTCATCGCCCGTGTCGCTTCGCGCCACGGGCGATGAAGTCGCCCCCATACCATTTTCACCTGCCCCCCCAATGGGGGAATGCTATATCCGGCCCTGCTCCTCACATAGACACACACACACAGACACACACACACCTCCCTCATTCTCATTCTGACATGGTGTCTCTTGTCTCTTTTACTTGCGTCCTCGCCTGTCCTCCCTGTAGGTTTCGATCTGGGTCGTCTGCAGATCTCTAAGGAGAGGGTGGGAGACGTCATCCTACCCAAATGGGCCAAGTCCCCCGAGGACTTCATCTACAAGCACCGCAAGGCCCTGGTGAGCCCCCCTCCTCCTTCTACTACCACAGGCTGACAGAGACGTGGTTTTCAACCTTTTTGACACCAGGGACCACCATTTATTCAGCGTTTGAGCCACAAAATCCAAACTAAAGTATGATGACTAACAAACTAAGACTAAAAAATGCCAAGGAGATCCAGGAGAGTAGTCGCTTTGTTTATAAATCACTTCTATATGATCTGCTGACAGAAAGTGCTATGTGAAATGTTTTTAGATTAGATGCTGACCAAAACATAATAATTGGCAGACTAGAACTAGACTAAAATGTCAGCAGTTTTTGTTGACTAAAACTAGACAAATACATTTTGGTAATAGTAAAAGTGAGACTAAAGTTCTTGACTTTTGTTCACCTCAACAAAAGTCACAAAATAAAAATGCGATGAGTTTGACTAACTATTATAAAAAAAAACGAACTGACAGTGATCGAAAATGGACAAAGACCGAGAATAAATTTGAAATTAGCCGACAAGAACAACAGGCGTTCCCTCCACCCCGTTGCAGGATAATCGAGTCACTAATGGTGATTGCTGAGGATGAATCGGTGTGTCTTTTCACATAGAGGCCCACATACATCCACAGTAGCTGCACCACATTGGCTATCGACCGATATGAGAAGCACTCACACGGTTCACTGTGCTCACTGTGCCTCGGGGAGGAAGCCAACGACTGCAATTCAATATCCACTCATTCCAACCAGATTGAAACGCATTCCTCAGCTGGCAGCAACAGGCATTTCTACCAGCAAAACAAGCCATGCTTGATGTTACTGTCCGGGCGTGTGTGCTGCTTGGCCTTTAAGCAGTACTGATTCCGTGTCGGTGCGTAACGTGTGTGTGTTTGTGTGAAACAGGAGTCGGAGTACGTGTCGGCTCACCTCCACGAGTGGATCGACCTGATATTCGGTTACAAGCAGAAGGGTCCGGCGGCAGTGGAGGCCCTCAATGTCTTCTACTACTGCACCTACGAGGGTATGTATATATAGTTTGTCATCACGAACTGATAAAAACACACTAGATATAGCCAGGTCTTGTACTTGAGAGAATGTGTTATTTGGTCGTTGTGTTTAGGCGCAGTTGACCTGGACGCCATCACCGACGAGAAGGAACGGAAGGCCGTGGAAGGCATGATCAGCAACTTTGGACAGACTCCGTGTCAACTTATCAAGGTACGCAGACGCCCCACGTTTGGTTTCTGTCGGTGTTGCCACAAGCTTAAAGGAGAATTCCACACCAAAACACATTGGGCATCAATCTACCTTGATTCCTGTGACATGTTACATAATGTCCTTGATTTTTGTCACAGGTGCCCCGTTTTCAACATTTTACCCCTGAGGTCCCCGTCCCAGCGACAACGTTGGGAACAGTTAACATGGCCGCAGGTTGTCTTTATTCTACTGCGGGTATTTCTGTAACTCCAAACTTTTTTTTTCACACATCATATTTTAATAGTATACTGATAAACATGCTTGAGTTTTATGTCACTCTGGGGCAGCCTTTACATGTAATCCCAGAGGTAATCTATTCCTCCTCCTCTCCTCCCCTCGCTTTTGCCACTCTCCTCTCCCATCACTCAGGTTGAAACTCCTGTCCCACGAGCGCCACATGAGTTTTTAAAAGTCACATAGTGGTCCAATTATGTTGTAATATGTGGTTTGATGTGATTTGTGAAAAAAAAATAAGTTCGGATTTACAGAAATACCCGCAGTAGAATAAAGACAACCTGCGCGGCCATGCTAACTGTTTCCCATGTCATTGTGCCCAATGTGTTTTGGTGTGGAATTCTCCTTTAACAGGTATCACCATTGATCCTTGACGCTGGGGGTGCTCTGGTAGCTCACCTGGTTAAAGCATACATACCATATGAACGCTGTAGCAGGAACACATTTTCTTTAAAACTGCATTGCCAGAATCACAGATGTTGTGTGTGTGTGTGTGTGTGTGTGTGTGTGTGTGTGTGTGTGTGTGTGTGTGTGTGTGTGTGTGTGTGTGTGTGTGTGTGTGTGTGTGTGTGTGTGTGTGTGTGTGTGTGTGTGTGTGTGTGTGTGTGTGTGTGTGTGTGTGTGTGTACGTTAGGAGCCCCACCCCGTGCGTCTGTCTCAGGAGGAGGTGGAGAA
This sequence comes from Benthosema pterotum, assembly GCA_039105355.1. Lineage (NCBI taxonomy): Eukaryota > Metazoa > Chordata > Actinopteri > Myctophiformes > Myctophidae > Benthosema > Benthosema pterotum. The sequence continues at coordinate 3,972,676 of CM076988.1, read as the reverse complement.
GAGGAGGGCGTCCCGGCTGGACTCGTGTCCTCTCAGCATCTTTGAACATCTCACAGAGCTCAAGTCCTTCTTCGTGGAGGTATGCATGGACTGCCGCTGCTGCTGCGCTGGGGTCATTCTGGCATTCTGGCTTGGATAGTGCATCCGAGAGCAGAGAGGGAATAAAACTAGCATTATTCAACAAATAAATACCAGTGGTTTCCCATTGTGTCCTGATCAGATTCAGTTTCTGATGCCAGATTCTAGTTCCGTAGACTGTAGTTTTTGAAGTTTTTGATTCCAGTTCCTGACACTAGATTCTAGTTCCTGATAGATTCTACTCCATGATAACTTCTAGTTTGGGACACTGTCCCTGGCGCGAGGTTATAGTTTTTCTGGCTTCTGTGTCAGTGAAGCTGACATATTTCATAGGAAGGGCCCCCAGAAATATCTATTATTTAGCTGCTGAACCTCATCTAAAAACATGTTGCTAGGGATCCTCCAGAAGCTTTGAGTTAAAAATGTCTATGCTTCTGAAATAATGTATTCAAGGATTTGCACCACATTTTCACAATTTTTCAAAATAGCAGAACTACAAGCTCATATTCGGTGGCGCGATATGAGCTTGTAGATCTGCTATTTTTCAACAGCTAAAACACAGCGTTCAGTTAAAGGGTTAACCCAATGGTTCTTAGTAAGTGATTCTTGGAAGTTGGTAACCAAGTAGACACCTTATAGATCTTTAACTATTGAACCGTAAAATGAAACCAAATGGTTTCATTTTGCACTTTGCAGGAGATAAATTATTCAGGTCCATATTTTTTTCAGATGGGCTTCCGCAGCATTATTATTATCCACATTATTAGCATTTTGCTGACACAGAAACACAGATTTTTTCTCTGAACTAAGCAAGTCTTGTAGTCTTAAAGGTAGGGGAAGTGATTTCACTTTTGTCAGATATCACCCAAAAAAAATGCTCTATTATAAGGTGTGGAAACCACATATGGAGTTTCCCCCTCCCCCACGTTAGCAGAGGAGCTAATAAAAGTTCCCCAGGTCACCACAATTCTCCTCCAATCAGGAGAGAGCAGCAGGTTCACATAGTGTAGCTACTTTTGGGGGCCCCTAGTGCACCAGGCTGGTACTACACCATGAATTTCAAATCACTTCCCCTACCTTTAAATCTAGACTTTAAGTATGATTGCTCTTGTTTTAAGGATATACTAACCAAGAGCAAGTTGTATAAGATTATCAACCTTGTTTTTAGAACATATTTCTTATTACAAGAATTCTTACCAAGTACAATTCACTTGCCCACGCACAGATTATTTTGCTTTTTTCTAGTACTATTACACTCAAATATATCTATATATTTTTGTAGGACAGCATTTTTTGCAGTGTAATGTGAGTGGCGAGTGATGTAATGTGTTTACTATACAACACTAATGATGTGATGTCTCACCTTGTGTTGTTCTCAGGGCATCAGTGACAACGTGCCTCTGGTCAAGGCAGTCGTGCCCAAGAACCAGTCTCACTCCTTCATCACGCAGGGCAGCCCTGACACCATGGTGAGCACAGAGCAAGAACTACAGAACTTTACATTGTTTCATTACGTAGCAGGGGTGTTTTTGCCATTAGGCACACTAGGCAGTTGCCTAGGGCGCCATGAGGGGAGAGGGGTGACCACCAGACATTTAAAAGGATACCCAGTTAACTGTTTGAGAGCTGAGTGGGTATATAAACGTCGTTGTAGAACAGTGCCACCTAGAGGCTAAGTACATACATATACGTCGATTGGACATTTATCATTCAATCATATTTTTTTCAATTAAAACCCAAGCTGTATGCATTAAATCCCTAATGGAGCTGTAGTATACTGTTGCTTTAAGGCCCTGACGACGTCACAACCAATACTCCGCCCCCCTACCCATTTTTTTCCCTGCTTTGAGGAAGTAAACACAAGGAGAGACAGCTGGACGTAGCAGAGCCTTGGCACTCGTCAGTCCCCTGCACTCTCTCTCTCTCTCTCTGCTCTTAGCAAAACAGCATTGTGAAGCGATCGCTTGTTTTTTTTTTCATCAAATGCAAGAGGCTATTTTACTTTAGTCATCTGGACACAGTGTGACTGCACTCGCATGGGGATTGCATTCTTTCTTTCTCTATTTCTCTCTCTCTCTCTCTCTCTCTCTCTCTCTGTCGGAGGCAGAGGGGCGTTATGGAAGAGCAGTCAGGCAGGCACCTGCAGCTCGCTAATGATCGTTAGGAAAATCTGGGTCGTTCGCGCGTGTGTGTTGGGTGTGTGTGTGTGTGTGTGTGTGTGTGTGTGTGTGTGTGTGTGTGTGTGTGTGTGTGTGTGTGTGTGTGTGTGTGTGCGTGTGCGTGTGTGTGGTCTTCAAGTTATGCTACGCTAAACGTCTTTGCAAAGAAAGCACAACAGCCCCCCCCCCTCCCACACACACACACACACACACACACACACACACACACACACACACACACACACACACACACACACGCGCGCGCGCACACACACGTGCGCACACACACGTGCACACGCGCAACAGATCCGAGGCATTTCTCTGACTATTGCAGGGATTCTGACATAAAATAACCAATAATTGGTGAACTATAGATGGCATTTTTTTTTTCTTTTTTCTTATTGGAGCAGAGGGTGTGCCCTTTCATATGGTATATGTTTTTTTATATATTACTGTCAACATAATTATATTATATAGACCTGAAAAATATTATTCCATAAATGATATGGTGTTGGCCCACAACGCAAGTTGAATTCAAATGACAATTACAGACGAACGGAAGATGGGAGGAATGTAATTTTTTTTCCCCTAAAAATGGACAAATAGGGCTGTCAATCGGTGTATAGCATGTACAATATCTTTATTTGGTTCATATATATATTTGTCTGTCAATGTCTCTATACAATGTATTTTTACAAGACTGCTCATGTCTCTATAGCATTCAAATGGCAATAAGTCCTGAACGATAGGTGGTATAAATGATTTTTTTTTTCTTGTGAAAGCAGCGAGTGTGCTCTTTCAGACGGTATATGGCATGTAAATGTCGCTATAAGACTTTGTTTTTTATTGGCCTTGTTTTAAATTAGTGACATCCCTAGTGACATCACTCAAAAAGCTTAGCACAGTACTTCCACCTGTTTTCCCAGAATGGTTAGCTCTCAAAGAGTTAAAGGGGAATTCCACTCATTTTCAACATTTTTTCTGAGAGCGTACAAATGCAACCAAATGAACCCTAACGGGTTCATTTGGTTCCATTTGTACGCTCTCAGAAAAAAAGAAGCGTCTAAAGAAATCCGATTAACATGGTGAAAATACATCTTGATGATGTCATCAAGATGTTTCACCATGTTAGTGTTTTTCTTCAGAACTGAAGCAAAAGGAAAAGTACGCACATCTCTAAAAAAATATATTTCCGGGTGGTGAACTTAAAAAGGTGAGAAGTACAAAAGTGAAAAGGGGGAAGTTCGCACAACTTCGATTGCTCCCAGGTAGTGGATTTATTGAGTGGTTTTCGTCAGACCTCTGTTTCTTGGGAACACAGAATGGGGGAACTTTTTTATCATGTCCACCCAGCACCTCTAGGGTATACTAATGACATATTAGAATGTTGAAAATGGGTGGACTTCCCCTTTAATAAGCCTAATATGGATAATACATTATACTTACCCTCTGAACATTTAAAACACATAATATATTCTTTAGTTTAAAAATAGTTCATGATTTTATCGCCATTTTACTGGAGATTTTCCCTGGAGCCCACCCCTTACCAAACGGACCCTTGCGGGTCCGTTTGGTAAGGGGGGCTCCAGGGAAAATCTTGCCTAGGGCTCCAAATTGCTTAGAAACGCCACTGTTCATAATGTAACCCAACTGCATGGGTGTTTCCACTCTCTTCGTTCCCTTCCAGGTGACGGTGAGTCGTAACTGCCTGGTGGGGACCCACGGCTGGCTGCCGTACGACAAGAACATCTCCAACTACTTCACCTTCCTCAAGGACCCCACCGTGGCCAACCCCAAGTAAGACACACTGGATCAGTGTTGCCAAACTGCCAGAATCCAAAATGCACTAGTGGCACTTCCAGAATGCACTAGAATGTATGCGCTAGAGTTTAGTCTCTCGGACTAATTTAGGAGAAATAACTGGAAAATGTTGGTCAAAGTAGCAATTCTTCTACATTTTCTAAATATGTAGATTCTTGAAAATTAAGTAATTTCAGATGTTTAAATATATAATTTAACTCTTGAGAGCGTAAAATGAAACCAAATGGACCTGTCCATTTGGTTTCATTTTACGATCTCAAGAGTTACAGCTCTATGAGTGTCCATTTGGTTACCAATGGTCCTTTTTAGGAACGAAGGAGGACTCTATCATAGGTGGAAAAATGGTGAAAAACAAGGCTTTTATCTCTGACGCCTGTCAACCAACTTCGCCCCAACTCACCAGCAAAAGAAAGCACTAGATTTTCCACCAGGAGTTTTTCACTAATTTTGGTACTAGGGATGTCTGAAAATGAGCTAAATATAGCATCAGATGTGCCTAGGTAACACTGCACTGGATTAGACAATTGACACGAGCTGCGGGAAAAAAAGGGTGCTAACAAAAATTGTGGGGTAAAAATTTAAGAAAAGAGTCTTCTAGAAAGTGGTGGTTTTTGAACCACTGATTTTAGAAGGAACCTACTTACTGTACATGATGTCCATTTCTCAGTCTATCCTTGACTTTCGTTTCTTAAAATAATAATACTTTTCCCTCTCTCTCTCCAGGACCCAGCGGTTCCTGTCCGGTCCGTTCTCTCCCGGTGTGGAGGTGACGGCCGGCCTCTTCGTGGTCTCCCACGACGGCAAGCTGCTGTTCAGCGGCGGACACTGGGACAACAGCCTGAGGGTCACGTCGCTGGTCAAGGGCAAGACCGTGGGACAGCACATCAGACACATGGGTACGTACTACGTACTGTATTATGTCAGGGCTGGGCAATTATTTTTTCCCAAGGGGCCAAATGAGATACATAAAATATTGTGGAGGGCCAAGACTAAAGCCTGAACTAAAGTCTGTGTGATATTAATTTAATTTCAAGATTAAAGTAAGAGTAAGACCAACCATTTTGACGCCAGGGCCCTCAGTTTATTCAGTATTTGAGCCACAGAGGATATTTTAGCCCCACAGACCCCAAAACTAAAGGTTTATTTTGCTTTTGTCCACAATTCCAGGCTGGATTTTACAAACAAAACACGATAACATAGATAAAAAAAATGACCATTAACCTTCTACATTCGCTAGTTGTGTAGACTTGGGATAATTCACATGATGAATAGTTTAATTCTTGAGAGTGTAAACATGAAACCAAATGGACCCACAAGGGTCCATTTGGTTTCATTTTTACGCTCTCAAAGAGTTACATCTGGTAACCAACTTTCCATATATAGCTGGTCATGCTACTGGGGTTTCTAAAAAAAATGTAAAACTATTCAAAACACTTGAAACACACACACACACACACACACACACACACACACACACACACACACACACACACACACACACACACACACACACACACACACACACAGTCCACTCTCAGTGGACGGACATGGCACCTAACAGTTTTGGACATAACAAGGTTTTCTACCTTGACAGGGCTGACTGACACATTGTCACCTTGTAAACTAATGGCCTAATAAGTTGTTTTTTTGATTGAGGAAATTAGATTTTGGCATAAGTCCGCTGCCCTTCAGGACACACAAAATAACATGACAGTAACAACTGCTTTATTCTACTGTCAAATGGATAGTGGATTTTGGAGTGTTTGGTGCCCCCTAGTGGCTGCAAAAAGTCAAGAACCGTGCCCTTGGCAGTGAAAACAATTGTCAAAAGGTCAGGAAGGTGGGGTTATGCAATCAAATTGTTAAGTAAATTGACTTCTTGATGTCTAAGTGTAAATCCTATTTAATTCAATTGAATCTTATATTAATTATAGGGCTGTCCAAAAAAATTGTGAGGAAGAAAACAAGTGGGTTATTGTCATAAGCATAACCCTTGGCATCCACGTGATTTTAATTTGCTGTCGTGTCGTTGCAGACGTGGTGACCTGCCTGTCGACGGACCACTGTGGCATCCACCTGATGTCTGGATCCAGAGACACCACCTGCATGGTGTGGCAGGTGTTGCAGCAGGTTGGTCTCCTACTGTAGGGCAGGTGTGGGCGGTGTTGACCATGGAGAGAGCTACTGTAGTTCCAAACTCACTCCAGAGGACTACTGTAGTTCCAAACTCACTCTAGAAGACCGCTATAGTTCCACACTCACTCCAGAGGACCGCTATAGTTCCACACTCACTCCAGAGGACCGCTATAGTTCCACACTCACTCCAGAGGACCATTATAGTTCCACACTCACTCCAGAGGACCGCTATAGTTCCACACTCACTCCAGAGGACCTCTATAGTTCCACACTCACTCCAGAGGACCGCTATAGTTCCACACTCACTCCAGAGGACCGCTATAGTTCCACACTCACTCCAGAGGACCGCTATAGTTCCACACTCACTCCAGAGGACCGCTATAGTTCCACACTCACTCCAGAGGACTGCTATAGTTCCACACTCACTCCAGAGGACCGCTATAGTTCCACACTCACTCCAGAGGACCGCTATAGTTCCACACTCACTCCAGAGGACTGCTATAGTTCCACACTCACTCCAGAGGACCACTATAGTTCCACACTCACTCCAGAGGACCATTATAGTTCCACACTCACTCCAGAGGACCGCTATAGTTCCACACTCACTCCAGAGGACCTCTATAGTTCCACACTCACTCCAGAGGACCGCTATAGTTCCACACTCACTCCAGAGGACCGCTATAGTTCCACACTCACTCCAGAGGACCGCTATAGTTCCACACTCACTCCAGAGGACCGCTATAGTTCCACACTCACTCCAGAGGACTGCTATAGTTCCACACTCACTCCAGAGGACCGCTATAGTTCCACACTCACTCCAGAGGACCGCTATAGTTCCACACTCACTCCAGAGGACTGCTACAGTTCACACTCACTCCAGAGGACCACTATAGTTCCACACTCACTCCAGAGGACTGCTATAGTTCCACACTCACTCCAGAGGACCGCTATAGTTCCACACTCACTCCAGAGGACCGCTATAGTTCCACACTCACTCCAGAGGACTGCTATAGTTCCACACTCACTCCAGAGGACCGCTATAGTTCCACACTCACTTCAAATCATGGTTATTTTAGTGACATATACTCATCTAATGCCTTGCCACTGTGGTCACATTGCTGATGTGTGTGTGTGTTCCCAGGGTGGAGCTCCGGTGGGGTTGTGTCCCAAGCCTGTCCAGGTGCTCTACGGTCACACGGATGAGGTGGTCAGCGTCAGCATCAGCACGGAGCTGGACATGGCAGTGTCCGGATCACGGGTGAGACTCACTCACGCACACGACCCGATAATTTGCATTGAAAAACGATTCAATATCAATTCTTTGCATTGCAAAACAATACGATGCAAAGTCAAACAATACTATATGTCGCATTTTGTTTACTGTGTGAAACGAAAATATATGTACATATGAAATTGGCCCCTACATACTGAATATGTTCATATATGTTTTAATATATACCAGATATATGAAATTGACCCCCTGCATATATGAACCTGACTGTGGCTTATATGTGGTATATATGACATGTCCTATATATGCACATATACTGTACGTGCATATACAGTGTGTACCTGATACAACAATATTGGCATATATGTACACATGTATTTTCTTTCCATGTGGTATAGTTACATGTACACTGTAGTATTACGAGACCCACTTCCAGTGCTTGAGCTCGAGCACTTAGAGTACATCCCAAAGATCCAAGTTCATCCAAATATGTGCATTTTTTTCCCCGCTTTTTTTTTTTTTTACATACATGGTTAAAAGATTTCAAGCCCTCAGGCTTGGCATTTTAAATGAAAGTGAGTGAGAGCGACCAACTGATGCAGTCTCTGTTCAAACAGCTTTTGGACTCAATGGGGTGGAAAATGGATTTTGGGAGTGGAGACTCGCTGGAGTGGGAAATGAGAGATAATGGGCCTTTTTGAGTGAGCTCTGGGCGTATATATATCTGGCCTATCGCTCTGTAATTTGACTTTTGGACATGAAGTGTAATATAATTATGGGATTTTAAAAGTGCAGACTCGTGTCTTTGGCATGCCTGTCACGGGGTGTCCACTTTGCTAAAAGAAATGCAGACCCGTTTTTTTTATTTTATTTTTTACAAAATGGTAGTTCTGAAAGCGGCTTTTCACTTTAAAAGTAATTTAGTTGTAACTAAATGTACATGTACTATGTCATTAATATACCTTAGAGATGTTGTGTGGACTGTGGACACTGAGAGCGTACAAAAGGTTTGGTTGACACTTGTACGCTCTCAGGAAAAAAAATGAAAATGGGTGGAAATTTCCCTTCAACCCATTGTGTCCTGTTTAGATAATATGCATAATATTCAAAGATTTGCACCACATTTTCACGATTTTTCAAAAATAGCAGAGATACAAGCTCATAGCGCGCCACTCGGTGGCGCGCTATGAGCTTGTAGATCTGCTATTTTTCAATAGTTAAAACATAATGCTTAGAACGCCAAAACGCGCTCAGTACACTAAGGGTTAAGTACTGTACCCAAGTACAATTTTGTGGTATTTGTTCTAGGCTAGGCTACCGCAGTGTCACTGTCGAAGTGTCCTTGAGCAAGACATTGAACCCCCAATGGCTCCTCTGTATGTTTACGAGTGTTTCATTTCCCAAATGCATATTGTGGACAAAAGCTAAAGAAATCTTTAGTATTGGGGTCTCTGTGCGGCTAAAATGTCCTCAAATGGTGGTCTGTGGCTCAAATGCTGATGAAATGAAAAAGGTTGAAAACCCCTGCTTTAGGTCAAACATTTGCACACTCGGCAACAGCTTGTAGTTAAAGCAGAAACACATTGCTTGAGTATAACCACAACCAAGTAGTTTAGCATGAGGGCAATGTAGGGAAGCATATTGGTTTACATTCTCTTTGTGCATCATTAGTCATAAGCCACTGATCTAGCAAATCAACCCCAAGTTGCCGTAATGCAGTTCTCATTGATTGCTAATGCCCTGGGCAATATTGGAAAAAAAAAATAAGTTGCTAAATCAATCAGGGCATGAATATCATGTGGGGGATGGGGGGTATTTGCAATTTTGCAAATAGAAAAAGGAAATGATTTTTAATTTGATTATTCTGTTGTCTGTTTATCACTCCAAAAGTCGTTTTAGGCTTTGTTTTTATTAACGAGCTCATTAACTCACTGCACACCACCTTATGAAGTCCTTTAACCCATTGTGTCCTGACCCTCGGTTGGAGTTTCTGACACCAGATTATACAGTAGTTCCTGACACCAGATTATAGCAGCAGCAACATTCTAGCTTTTGACGCTAGATTCTACAGTAGTTTCCGACACTAGATTCTAGTTATTGACACTAAATGATAGTTTCTGATGCTAGGATCTCCTTTTTGACACTAGAATCTACTTTCTGACGCTAGAATCGAGTTTTTGACACTAGATTCTATCGTTTTTGACACTAGATTCTAGTTTTTCTGAAAAATCTGTGCTCCTGTGTCAGTGATGCTAACATATTTCAAGCCAAGGACCACCAGAATTATCCGTATTTGGCTGCAGACCCCCATCTGAAAACATGTAGTTCTCGGGGTTCCCCAGAAGCGAAAAATTGAGATAAAATGTTTGCTTCCAAAATAATGTATTCAGAGATTTGCAGCACATTTTCACAATTTTTCAAAAATAGCAGAACAACAAGCTCATGTCGCGCCACTCGGTGGCGCGACATGAGCTTGTTGATCTGCTATTTTTCAACAGATAAAACACCAAAACGCGTTCGGTGATTGTACTACAAAACCCAGAAAACGCCTCACACACTTTACATCTATGATTGATAAATGATAAATGATATAACTTTAAATGCATTTACCTCTGAATGAGCCCTGGAAACAGTGAAATGTGCAAATACAGGCAGTTTTGCCAAATGTATTAAAAAAAACTGAAGCACATGATCTAGCTTTTCTGCTGATCTGTCAAAGAGTTAATAATGTGTCTCCCCTCCCCTGTGCGGGCATCAGGACGGGACGGTGATCATCCACACGGTGCGTCGGGGTCAGTACATGCGCTGCCTGCGTCCGCCGTGCGACAGCACCCTGCCGCTGTCCATCCTGCACCTGGCCGTGTCCTGGGAGGGACACATCCTGGTGCACACCTGTCTGGAGGGCAAGGCCACGCTCAAGGTACACACACTACACACACACACAGGGGCGGATCAATGCCTCCCTAAATGCCCAGTCTGCCCCACCACCAAACACGATGCAGCATGCAAAACAACCCAAGATGTTTCAAATTAAAGTGATTGTATTTAAAATTATTTTAAATACTACTACTGCTACTGACTAACTACAGTATGGCACCACTAAACCAACAGCATTTCATCATTGAAAACAGAAAACTCTGAGCAACTTCAACAACAACTTATGTTGTTATTGATGTTTTACTTGACTAATAAAAGTCCTGTAACGAGAAAAATGGTATGGGTGTGGCTTCATCGTCCGTGGCGACACTGCCTACCAAATTGGTAAATGTTATATTCGCCCCTGTACACACACTACACAAGCCATCATTTCAACCTGCAATTGACCCTTGACAGATTTGGGGTCATTGCTTTACGACCGTGTATGTGTATCACTCCAAAAGTTGTTTAGGCTTTTTTTTTATTATTAATAAGCTCAGATTAACTCACTGCGCACCGCCTCATGAAGTCCTTCAAGTGGTGATTACACTACTATACCCAGAAAACCCATTGCACACAACTTCAATTGATAATTGATAAGTTAAATAACTTTAAATACATTTATCTCTGAGTCCTTGACCTTGAAGCAGTCAACCTACTCAGCCTACTGTCATTCTGTAAAAGAATTAATGGCAGGGTAGCTAACTATAGCTGGAATTTGTCAGACAAACACACAAATACATGCATGCAGAAAAGTCCCATTGGCATTCCACGGCTGGGTGGACGTGTTGTCGAAGTAGTAATTTACCTGTTTGTTTTGTATTGACCCTGTGGGTGTTGCTCACCTTTTTTGAGGTTGCCAGGTGTGCCGGTACTGATAGCACCAATGGCAGGGCTGCGTTTTACAATTTTTGAATGTCAAAACTGAATTTTCAGTTGCTTAACTCTGTCCTCTACACCAGGGGTTTTCAACAGGTGGTCGGGGACCACCAGTGGTCCCTGAGAAGGTTCCAGGTGGTCCCCAGGCTAAATGATGGAAAGTTGGTTAACCAGATGTAACTCTTGAGAGTGTAAAAATGAAACCAAATGGACCCTTGCGGGTCCATTTGGTTTCAATTTTTACACTCTCAAGAGTTAAAATATTCATCATCTGAATTAGCACCAATTAATTAAGAAGTTTACACTGTTTTGTTGGCAAAATACAGCCTGGAATTGTGGACAAAATCAAAAGAATTCTTTAATTTTAGGTCTTTGGTGTGAAAATGTAATCAAATGGTCAAAAAGGTTGAAAACCACTGCTCTACACGGAGCCAGTTTAGACTAGCCAAATGAGATGGTAGAAGGTGTGTCACGTCGTCCCGTCTCCCTCCACAGGATAAGAACGGCCTCCACCTGTACTCTGTTAACGGGAAGCACCTGTGCAGCGAGCCGCTGAAGGAGCAGGTGACGGACATGTGCGTGTCGGGGGAGTACGTGGTCATCGGCAGCGAGCAGGGCTTTCTGTCCATCAGAGACCTCTACAGGTAACTGTGTGTGTGTGTGTGTGTGTGTGTGTGTGTGTGTGTGTGTGTGTGTGTGTGTGTGTGTGTGTGTGTGTGTGTGTGTGTGTGTGTGTGTGTGTGTGCGCGTGTGCGTGTGCAAGAACTGAATTGGAATAACGTGTTTCTTTAGTTTGGGAGCGTGAAATGATACCAAAGTGTCTATTCGGTTTCATATTATGCTCTCATCTTATTAGTTACATTTTTGTTAAACGTTTGCATTACTTAATTTACAAGAAGTCTACAATTACAGAATGGCATTGTGGACAAAATCCTATTCAAAGTTAACTAAATTCTTTAGTGTTGGGCTCAAACACTGTGGACAAATCCAACTGGAGTTATAACAGATCATGACAACAAAACACAAGGTTTTGGGCCAATCATTTAATCATTTAATTAAAGGAGAAACAAAAGGTGTTTGTTTGGTTTTTTTTACCCCTTACTAATAATTTGATTGGCATCCCAAAACATGCAGGACTGTGCTGCTCGTTTTCAACCAGTGGTCCGGGGACCACCAGTGGTCCTTTAGAGGGTTCCAGGTGGTCCCCAGCTAAATGATGGACAGTTTGTTGACCAGATGTAACTCTTTGGGAGCGTAAAAATGAAACCAAATGGACCCGCAAGGGTCCATTTGCTTTCATTTTTATGCTCTCAAGAGTTAAAATATTCATAATCTGAATTAGCCCAAATCTATACAACTTGGGATCTATGTCTGCCTGTTATGTTTCCAGCCCGGAATTGTAGATTTTTGTGTCTGAAATTATATCAAATGGAGTTCCGTGGCGTTCCGTTATATCAAATGGAGTTCCAAATGCTGAATAAATGGTTGGCCCTGCTATCAAAAAGCTTGAAACCCCACTGCTCTATAGATACACATTTGAAAACCGGGTGGAAAATGGGTTACTAAAATCATGTGATTAAAAAAAAATAGTAATAATAATACTAATGTTGTTGTCTCCCCCTCCCCCCAGCTTGGCGCTATGCGCGGCACCCATGTCCATGCGCGTCCCGGTGCGCTGCGTGTCGGTCACCAAGGAGCAGAGCCACGCGCTGGTGGGCCTGGCCGACGGCAAGCTGATCATCGTGGGCGTGGGCAAGCCGGCCGAGGTAACCGCCAACAGGACCCCCACCGCCAGCGCCTCGCTGCGGAACTACATCGCCCAGAGCCTGGACGGCTCGCCGCTCATGGCCAGCCCGCTCATGGCGCCGCTGCGCGTGCGCTCGCCCGCGCGCCTGCTGCACCCGCAGCGTAGCAGCGGCGGAAGCGACCAGCCGGCGGCGGGCGATGATGATGCAGCGCTTGGGGAAGAACCCTAACACACAACCCTCGAACCACACCGCCCCAACCACAACATATCAACCTCCCTCCATGCAGATCCGTAGATCAGTGGTTTTCAAACACTTATTAGCCCCGTGGACGCGGACCCCCCCCACAATCTGAAAGGATATGCCAGGGACCTCCCCTTATAGACCTGCGCAGTGATGTCACCAACCCTGTTCCACTAGTACAGTGGTTTTCAACCTTTTTGATACCAGGGCCCACCATTTATTCAACATTTGAGCCACTGACCACCATTTGATGACATTTTAGCCCCACGGACCCCAAAACTAGATTTATTTTTGCCGATTTATTTTGCTTTTGTCCATCTTTTAGTTGTGTAGACTTGGACTAATGCAGATGATGAATATTTTAACTCTTGAGAGTGTAAAAATGAAACCAAATGGACCCGCAAGGGTCCATTTGGTTTCATTTTTACACTCTCAAGAGTTACATCTGGTTAACCAACTCAGCTGGGGACCACCTTGAACCCTCTCAGGGACCACTGGTGGTCCCCGGACCACCTGTTGAAAACCCCTGCACTAGTGGATTCCTCATTCATTTTCCTCATAGACTTTTCGAAAATGGTTAATAAAAACATGATTGCGCCGCGGCCAAAGCCAGCTTGGATCGTGCTGACAAATCATGACAACAAACACAATATCGTCATATAATATCTAATTTAGCAAGACGTAGAAAACGGCATGATACAAGACTTTTTGTTTCGTTTTAGAAATGATTTGATTGTCCCAAAAGTTTGTGTGTGCCATCATGATTTTTCACGACCCCAGTTGGCTGTGTCCGCGGCGTAATCATCTTTATATAAATTATTTTCGAAAAGTCTATGAGAAAAATGAATGGGGAATCCGTTTCTGGAACAGGGGCGGTGACGTCACTGCGCAGGTCTATAGCCCATTGAAAAATTAAATCTTCTAAATTCTGATTTTTCAGAAAAAAAAAATCTATGTTTCGTCAGTGCTGCTCTACTATTTCACTATTTCATTCAAGGCAGCTCCAAAATGATCTGAATTTAGGTGGGTCACGGAGCTAAAAAGGTTTGGGATCCACTGTATTATTAGGCCTCGGACACCCATAACTCAAAAGAACGGAAACCAAAACAGACCCATTTTACACTTGTTTAGACGCTAAAGCGACAAGACAAAAAGTTGTCTTGCTTTGTCACAACTAGGCAACATGTTCATCCACACAAACACACACACACACACACACACACACACACACACACACACACACACACAGTCACACACACACTTCGGTAACGCAAGACATTCCATTGGCTTGGGTTTACGCTGTGTATCTCTCTCCCTTCCCCAAATACGACTGTGATTTAGAAACGACGCGTGCATTAACGTCACCAGACGCCCCCCCCCGCTGATGTACTGTATATAGTATGAAGAATAATTTGAGCCGTAGCCTTACAGTGTGTGTATATATAGGATCCCTGTTCCCCATCGGTTGTTTACCTTAACACATTGAGTGCCTGTGTGTGGCCTGCAGACACCACACGTCCCTCGCAGGCACCAAATGTGTTAAGTGTCGACTTTGGTTGGTGCTGGTGGGAACTGCAGCTTTTGCCATTTGCTGTGAGCCTAGTCGTCGTCTCGCGTTGCCAGACCCGGAACTATTCCACAAACTCCCAATGCTATGTAAAGTCTAGCCTCCCGAAATCCCGAGTAAGGAAGCTTGCCATTTCATTATTATTTTTTTTTTTCTTATTTCCCTTGCTAAACAACAAGCTATCACATGCTTGGATGATTTCTGTTTTTCTGAGGATATATTTTGTGCGACTGTAAAGATGAAAGATGACATGAGACCTGACATTTGCGTGAGGCAAAAGGACTGGCAACGCGAGACTACTACGTATGTAGCACAGACTAGCCTGTATGTGTACTAACCAATAATAAGCTGTGAACCGCGAACGAACGTCGACCAACGCTTCCATGGACTCAAGCCATATTAAAGGAGAATTCCACACTGAAACACATTTAGCATCCATCTACCTTGATCGCTGTGACAACATATATACAGTATGTAGTGTACTTGATTTTTTTTGCCATAGATACCCCTTTTTCTACATTTCCCCCTTGAGGTCCAACCCTCCCTTCCTACAGTTTGCATTGGTGCAGGTTGTCTTTATTCTACTGCAGGCATTTGAGCTCCAAACTTATTATTTTTTCACACATATCATATTTTAATAGTAAACTGATACTCACACATGCGTTTTACATCACTCTGTGGCAGCCTTTACGTGTAATACCAGAGATAATCTATTCCTCCTCCTCTCCTCCCCTCCCTTCTGCCACTCTCCTCTCCAATCAGGTTGAAACTCCTGTCGCACAGGTGCCAACTGAGTTTTTTTTTTAAATCATGCAGTATCCCAATTATCTTTTAGTGTATGGTTTGATGTGATGTGTGGGGGGAAAAAAAGAAGGTTCGAGCTACTAAAATGCCTGTATTAGAATAAAGACAACCTGCACCAATGCAAACTGCATTGGAGGGGAGGCGGGACGTCACAGTGAAATGTAGGGCAGGGGGCATCTATGACAAAAATCAAGGGCATTACGTATTATGTCACAGCAACCAAGGTAAATGGATGCCCACTGTGTTTTGGTGTGGAATTCTCCTTTAACCCACAGTATTATCATCATTGTGTGTAAACAATACAACCTTAACGCTGAGACGTACTAACATTTTGTGAGAGGTAGCCGTAGTTTACGGCAAAGTAGAGGAGTCAGGATTTTGGCACTTAAATCTGATTTACTTTGTTCTTGTTGTTGTAGCAAAATAATAGCCGTTCCACAAGCCTGTATACAAGCTTGTAGATCGGGTATTTTCCACCGAATGTTCTTCTTGCAATTGTTTGTCTACGTTTTTTTTTTGCTGAATGTTGAGACTATTAGGCCCTGTGCTGAAAGGGATGTCTCTAGGGCAGTGGGTTTTCAACCAGTGGACCAGGGACCACCAGTGGTCCTTGAGATGGTTCCTCCAGGTGGTCCCCAGCTAAGTTGGTTAACCATGTAACTCTTGAGAGCGTAAAAATGAGACCAAATGGACCCGCACGGGTCCATTTGGTCTCATTTTTACGCTCACAAGAGTTAAAATATTCATCATCTGACTACACAACCGGAAGATTAATGGTCTTTTTGATCTATGTTTGTCTGTTTTCCATATTGTGGAAAAGAAGCAAAAGAAATCCGTAGTTTTAGGGTCTGTGTGGCTAAAAAATGTCCTCAAATGGTGCCCCCCGTGGCTCAAATGCTGAATAAATAGTGGGCCCTGGTATCAAAAAGGTTGAAAACCCATATACACTAGGGTTTATGTCATTCCGTGTTCACTCGGAAGACTAAAATACTAGCGTTTTTCATATTTTGGTCGACTTAAGGCTAGACTAAGACTAACAGTTTCAGAAGATCAGATGGACTAAATGGTGTATAATTCAAAAGTGAAATAATCAACGAAGAAGGATGTGGTTTTTACGTTCAACCATACTACAGCACGGCTAGTTTGCGGTGCATGCTAGCTCCACCACACTCCTTCTTCTCGCTTCCTCTCACATCTTTACGTTCAAATCATAGGACCACTTCACCACTTTTCAACTTAGCTTCGTACAGTAGTTCCTCGTACATGATAAAATAACGCTAGTTTTTTCATACTCAGTCTGTGTCTCACAGGAGGGTTGTGGGCAACAGTTCAGTGACCCATCTTCCGTGGGCATCAATCATCGATGGGGAATCCAAGCTAATATTATTGTTCTCTCCGATAATAAAAAATATAATACCACTTCCAAGAATTTTTTTTTAATAAATCTGCTGAATGATGATGGGCATGGAAAACAGATTTTTCTGAACTGCCCACAGCCCTACTGTGAGACACAGACCCAGTAGGAAAACAAAACTAGTGGTATTTTATCATGTTCATTAGTGAGCACCAGTGACGTGCAGATTAAGTGGTGAAGTGGTCCTTCAACTCACACCAAAGTGACTCCAGCTTTGATTACGCTCATTTCTTTTTATTTATGCATTTATTTATTTATTTATTTATGTTGTTTTTTTCCCCCTACCGATCACACACACAAAGACAAAACCGTTTTGGATCAATGAATTTTACCAATCACTCATCAAATCAATCATCTCCCTCCCTCCCTCCCTCCTTTCTTTTTTCCCCTCCTCCTTTCCTCCTCTTTTCTTTTTCCTTTTCTCGTTTACGTATTCATCACGGCTATCCTCCCCGACTTCCTCTTCATCCTCCTCCTCGACTTCCTCTTCATCCTCCTCCTCGACTTCCTCTTCATCCTCCCTCGACTTCCTCTTCATCCTCCTCGACTTCCTCTTCATCCTCCTCGACTTCCTCTTCATCCTCCTCGACTTCCTCTTCATCCTCCTCGACTTCCTCTTCATCCTCCTCGACTTCCTCTTCATCCTCCTCGACTTCCTCTTCATCCTCCTCCTCGACTTCCTCATCCTCCTCCTCGACTTCCTCTTCATCCTCCCTCGACTTCCTCTTCATCCTCCCTCGACTTCCTCATCCTCCTCCTCGACTTCCTCTTCATCCTCCTCTTCATCCTCCCCGACTTCCTCTTCATCCTCCCCGACTTCCTCTTCATCCTCCTCTTCATCCTCCTCGACTTCCTCTTCATCCTCCCCGACTTCCTCTTCCTCCTCCTCGACTTCCTCTTCCTCCTCCTCGACTTCCTCTTCATCCTCCTCCTCGACTTCCTCTTCATCCTTCTCGACTTCCTCTTCATCCTCCTTTACTTCCTCTTCATCCTCCTTCCCGACTTCCACTTCATCCTCCCCGACTTCCTCTTCATCCTCCCTCGACTTCCTCTTCATCCTCCTTGACTTCCTCTTCCTCCTCCCCGACTTCCTCTTTATCCTCCTCGACTTCCTCTCCATCCTCCTTCACTTCCTCTTCATCCTCCTTCACTTCCTCTTCATCCTCCTTCACTTCCTCTTCATCCTCCTCGACTTCCTCTTCATCCTCCTCCTCTTCCTCCTCCTCCTCGACTTCCTCTTCATCCTCCTCCTCGACTTCCTCTTCATCCTCCTCCTCGACTTCCTCTTCATCCTCCCCCGACTTCCTCTTCCTCCTCCTCCTCCTCGACCTCTTCCTCTTCCTCCTCCTCCTCCTCCTCCTCTTCCTCCTCCCTCCCTCCACTCCACTACTTCTCCTCAGATGCGTTCGGGGCAGATCACCAGGAAGCTGTGGGGCTCCAGCAAGCGTCTGACCCAGATCTCCTCCGGGGAGACGGAGTACCATGCATCATCATCCCCCGAAAACAACCACCACCAACACCACGACTCCTCCTGATTCCTCCTCCTCCTCCATCGCATCACTGCACCACCACCACCCTCCTGCCTGCCTTGCCGCCTTACCTTTTCCCCGCCTTCAACTCCTCTCCTGCCATAAAGATCACACCTTTTTTGGTTTGGTTGCGAGGGTCACTCAAATCATCAGATATCCTCTCATATATATCAGGGGTTTTCAACAGGTGGTCCGGGGACCACCAGTGGTCCCTGAGAGGGTTCCAGGGGTGGTCCCCAGCTAGGTTGGTTAACCAGATGTAACTCTTGAGAGCGTAAAAAATGAAACCAAATGGACCCTTGCGGGTCCATTTGGTTTCATTTTTACGCTCTCAAAGAGTTAAAATATTCATCATCTGAATTAGCCATTTTGGAATGTATTGTTTTGCTTGTTTTGTTTCCCCGAATCCAGCCTGGAATTGTGGACAAAAGCAAAAATAAATCTTTTAGATTTGGGGTCTGTGGGGCTAAAATGAAAACCCCTGATATATATCGATTGACCCCCTACTGTTTTGGTTTGTCATCTTATCACTGCTTGCATGCGTACGTGCGTGCGTTCCACATGTTGTTTGTGTGTGCAGGGCGGGATTGGGGATCTGACTCGACTAGCGCAGGCGCTGTCGGGTCCCATTTCCCAACATGCCTTTCAGCACATGAACCCGTCCCCACCATCGATTACATCGCCTGCAGCGCGTCGACCTAAATCGCCAGGAAACTCGGTGTCGGTCTCGATGGTGTGGCCGCGTACGCACGCGTTGTCTGGGTTGTTCTCAAGTCTTCTCCGTGGTTGAAGTGCAAGTGGCCTTTTTTCTCTCAATTTGTTCTCTTTTAGCCTTCAATGCTGCCTTACGCGCTGAGGCTCACGTTCCCGTGTGTGTGTACATTTCTCGTTTGTTTTCTTTTTATCGTGGAACCGTCTTTGTTACTGATGTTCGTCATTGTTTGTTTTGTTTGTTTTTTGGGCAAGTGGATGCACGTGGCCAAGTGCGTTTCTTTCTTGTCGTTTCCACCCTTCGCGTCGTTGCGAATTCACTTTTCGCGATGTTAAATACACGCAGGGGCGTTTTTTCCATTAGGCAGACTAGGCAGTTGCCGAGGGCACCATGAGGGGAGGGGGGAAACTAGAATTGAACATTTAAAACACATGATAAAATAATGTTATTTAGTTTAAAAATAGTTCACAATTTTAATCCCTTGCGGGCGCCATTTTACAGGAGATTTTCCCTCCATTTGGTATTGCTTAAAACACCACTGAATACACGCTTCAGTTTGGAGAACCTTTTGTTTGGTGTGACACAGAACGTCAAGAGAGAGATTTACGTAGTCGGTGTTGTCACGGAGGTTTTTGACAACGACAATTTTAATAACACTACATCGCCAACACACTACAGCAGAGCCAAAGAGGTCAAACCAACCAACTCCGTATTCTTCCTCGTGACCTTTTTAGCTCGCCTACACACACACGCGCTCACCGTCAGACATTTTAATTTATTTGAATCAGTTTATTTATGATTAACGGCTGCTTCGCTTCCTTAAGCCGTGTTTCGCCTCAAGACCAACTTCCAGTATCTACTCTTTACGACAGTACAGTACACACACGTCAGATAATTCCCGTGGCATTCTGCGTTCACTGAACCTCGCACTATAGTAAAGCGAACGGGAGGGAAAGTGGGGATCATTTTCTTTAAGGGCTTAGCGTCGGCATTAAACCAGCAATATGGTTTTGTTCCTACTCTGAACTTTGGTACTCCAACACACTATAAGAGCCGCCTGGTCTCTCCAAACAGTCTTCCTTTACATTCTAACAGCAGGGAGCAGTCTGTGTGTGTGTGTGGCTGTGTGTGTGTGTGTGTGTGTGTGTGGCTGTGTGTGTGGGTGTGTGTGTGTGTGTTTGGGGGAGTTGCTCCTATAATGGTCCATAAGCGCTATCATAGACTCCCATTCAGAAAACTTCCAGTGTTTTTCCACTGCAGAGTGAAACAAACAAAATAGTAGCTGCACCTATGTAGCGGTTCTGGCGTCGAGCGGGAAGGTGGCGCTAGAACCGCGTGGGGCGCGATTCTGGCGTTGTGATTGTTAATCCGGAATCAGAGTCCCTCTTCCAAGCTGTTATCGCCTCAAGTTTTCTTCGAGCTTCATTTGTACTCCTCGTTTTATTTAATTTGTTCTCGGGCCCACTTTGGAGTCACCCGTTTGGAGTCACGCAGTAATAATTAACGGTGGCGGACGCGTGGGCGAAAGTTCCATCTCCCTGCGTGCCGTCGACCCGTTTAATCTCCTTTAACGCTCGGCGTGCGCTTCACAGCAAGCTGACGTAACGCTGCGCGCTGGAAAAGGCCCGCGAAGACAACCTCGCGACGCGACAAAGTAGGCTATAAATATGGATTGTTAGAGACTGCTAGTGTGATTCGTTTTTTTAACTGCATTCTTAACTCTTCCGACGCATTTGCACAGACACTACAGTGTGTTCGCACCACTTCCGTGCGCACACTTGTGAACGACAGAAATGTTTCTACATTTGTTTATTGTTTGTTTTTTTTTACGCCAAAGACATTATTTCACGATTGATTTTTCATACAACGGCATTACAATGTGTATACAGTAGGCTACGTACCTATGGTGCTGCTTTGTCTATAATCAACATAACATCGCAGTCAAAGAGCCTCCCGTACCTTTTTTTGTCAGATTGCAGCGCTTTTGTTACCGTCTATTTGATTGTTTCTTTGTTTTCCAGGTTTTTGTTTTCTAAAGCGTCACAAAAAAAAATGTACCGGATGCTTTTATTATGAAGACCAACTGTGTTCTTGTAAAGAGATTTTTTTTTATTTCTCTCTATCTTCTTTCTACTCAAATTAGGTTGGTATATGTACAGTAGGACTTTAATCACTATAAAAGTTGAACCGGAGGCTTTTTTCCCCCAAAGTTTCTTTACTTTCTCGTGCGTTTTTTTATTTGTCATTCACACATGAGAGACCACTGTCAGAAGTGTTTTTTTTTTTCTTTTACCGTACGAAAACAAGAGTGCCTTTTGTTCCCCCGGTTGGTGTGTGTTTTTGTTGTTTAATTTTTTTGCCTATTATATTAGTAGGTTATTCTTCATGATTGAAGGTTATTTTTCGCCTGCCTGAAGTTTAAATTAAAGCAAAGCAGCATTCCAAGCAGAGAACACCCCGACGGTTTTAATGGCTGACCAGATGAATTAAAACCCAAATCTAAAAAAGAAAAACATGGAGGGGAAAAAGTACTAGTTTTTAGTCTTAACAGTAGCTCCGTTTCTCTGTGACCGTCTACCAAAATGGATGTGTGTGTATATCTGTGATTATTTATGAAATACCAGTATATAATGTACAGCATGATTTTTATTTTGATGTATTTGAATTGTACTTTTTGCACTTTCCAGGTACTAAATTGTAACAGATTGTTTTAACTGTCTCCCTGACCTGTACAGACAAATTGCTTTGTATACACAAGTGTAAAATGATCATTAAAAAGTGCTGTCTAAATTTAAACGGATTCTACGGATTCAAATTCGACTTTTCTTTTCGAAATTTCTGCGTCCTGCCTGCATTGGTGAATGGAGCTCATAGGAAATGAATTCTACTAAAACTGTTTATTGGGTAAAGTGTTTACTTAAATACCCAAGATGTTAAAGTGAGGCTGACACCTTTTTCACTTTATAGGAAGGGTAATAGGTAGGGATGTCCCGATTCCACTTTTTCAATTCCGATTCGATCCTGATACCACAATTTTTGTGTTAGCCGATACTGATACCAAATACCGATACCAGAGAAGAATATATATAATATAATAACATACAAAAGAAAAAATACCTTGAAGTCACCAGTTCATATGTGCACTTGGGAAACTCCAAAGCAAACTCCACATGACCCAACATTTTACTTAACTGCCATGGTGTCAACCCCTTACCCCTGTGTCTGATCACTGGTTAGACAGGCATATTTGCCAATATGTGACTCGATAATGACAAATAAGGGCCAATACTGATACTTTTCCGATACCCATACAGTATTTGCTGATACCGATATGATAAAAAAAAAGGGACAAAAAGCCGATCCGATACTTTTGTATCGGTATCGGGACATCACTAGTAATAGGGCTGTAACAATATAGTAACTATCAAAATCTAAATATATCTTTATGCAAACAGAAAATATTGTATTATATATCATTTAAATCATATTTTGGCAATGTATTGAATTGTTACCGATACTAAGTATTTGTGCGTTACATTTAGCAATTTTAAGAACAAAAAAACAGATCATTGTTTTTACTTATCTATATCCACTATAATACATTTCCCTTAAGAACAGCAATATCCACGTTTCACACATTTAATAGATACACCTAATAGTTACTTGATCGATTTCAAATCATTGAATCGTAACATAATAATCATAATATTATACCACCATAATCAGGGGCGGCCTTAAAGGTAGGGGAAGTGATTTGAAATTCATGGTGTAGTACCAGCCTGGTGCACTAGGGGCCCCCAAAAGTAGCTACACTATGTGAACCTGCTGCTCTCTCCTGATTGGAGGAGAATTGTGGTGACCTGGGGAACTTTTATTAGCTCCTCTGCTAACGTGGGGGAGGGGGAAACTCCATATGTGGTTTCCACACCTTATAATAGAGCATTTTAACAGATTTTTTTTTTTTTTTTTTTTGCGTGATATCTGACAAAAGTGAAATCACTTCCCCTACCTTTAAGGATCGGGGGCCCCTTTCATGACGTCATGATGACGTCACATCACAATTTGAATATACCTTTCTTTTTGTCGGTGTGTATTATCAAAGCATGAACAGCATAGCTGAGCTCAAGCAAGTAAAAAGACGCAAAAACACCTTGATTATACAATTATTTTACTTACTGTCTTGAACTTCAATTGAAAGGGTTGAAATATAGTTAAGGCCTCCACTGACCATAATGAACCAACATCGTCCATGTAGCGTATAGTCAATGCATCGTTGTCAACTATACTGTACCATACAGCACTAGCAGGAAATCATCTCTTTACTACTTTGGGATTCACATGGTCTGACAATGTAATATTCACAGGATCACACGTGCAAGCAC
>CM076988.1:3706560-3944060 GCA_039105355.1 Benthosema pterotum | reverse complement strand
TATAAGACGATGCGGGCGAGCACACAGCTGTTCATCGAATTACCTGAGCCTCCCTGAAGGCCAGTGGAATGGGGTTGAACTGGTAGCAGCGTTCATTGATGATCTCTCCGTCGCATTTCTTCTCCACCTGTGTCCGGAGCGTGGAGGTGGACAATTCTGTGCCCTGTCTGAATCCTGTAGGAAGCTGGAATGTGGATGATTCAGTTCCCCGCCTGTATTCTTCTGGATCACTGGGTTCAGTTCCCTGTCTGAATCCTACTGGGAGCTGGAAGGGAGATGATTCAGTTCCCTGTCTGAATCCTACTGGGAGCTGGAAGGGAGATGATTCAGTTCCCTGCCTGAATCCTGCGGGAAGCTGGAATGTGGATGATTCTGTTCCCTGTCTGAATCCTTCTGGGATGGAGTGCATAGGTTCGGTTCCCTGTCTAAATCCCCGCCTGTATTCTTCTGGATCACTGGGTTCTGTTCCCTGTCTGAATCCTTCTGGGAGGTGGAATGAGGATGATTCTGTTCCCTGTCTGAATCCTTCTGGGAGGTGGAATGAGGATGATTCTGTTCCCTGTCTGAATCCTTCTGGGAGGTGGAATGAGGATGATTCTGTTCCCTGTCTGAATCCTTCTGGGAGGTGGAATGAGGATGATTCTGTTCCCTGTCTGAATCCTTCTGGGATGGAGTGCATAGGTTCGGTTCCCTGTCTAAATCCCCGCCTGTATTCTTCTGGATCACTGGGTTCTGTTCCCTGTCTGAATCCTACCGGGAACTGGAAGGAGGATGAATCCATTCCTTCTGTTATCAGACTCCATCCTTCTGGGATGCTCTCCACGGGTTCAGTTCCCTGTCTGAATCCTTCTGGAATGGATTTGATAGGTTCAGTTCCCTGTCTGAATCCTTCTGGAATGGATTTGATAGGTTCGGTTCCCTGTCTGAATCCTTCTGGGATTGATTTGATAGGTTCGGTTCCCTGTCTGAATCCTTCTGGAATGGATTTGATAGGTTCAGTTCCCTGTCTGAATCCTTCTGGAATGGAGTGGATTGGTTCGGTTCCCTGTCTGAATCCTTCTGGAATCATATGGACGGGTTCCATTTCCTGGGGTTCGGTTTCCTGTCTAAACGCATCTGGAATCATATGGATGGGTTCGATTTCCTGGGGTTCGGTTTCCTGTCTAAAACTATCTGGAATCATATGGACGGGTTCCATTTCCTGGGGTTCGGTTCCCTGTCTGAATCCTTCTGGAATCATATGGACGGGTTCCATTTCCTGGGGTTCGGTTTCCTGTCTAAACGCATCTGGAATCATATGGATGGGTTCGGTTTCCTGTCTAAAACCATCTGGAATCATATGGATGGGTTCCGTTTCCTGTCTAAAACCATCTGGAATCATATGGATGGGTTCGGTTCCCTGTCTAAAACCATCTGGGATGTGATGAGAGCGTTCGGTTCCCTGTCTAAAACCATCTGGGATGTGATGAGAGCGTTCGGTTCCCTGTCTAAAACCATCTGGGATGTGATGAGAGCGTTCCGTTCCCTGTCTAAAACCATCTGGGATGTGATGAGAGCGTTCGGTTCCCTGTCTAAAACCATCTGGAATGTGAAGAGAGCGTTCGGTTCCCTGTCTAAAACCATCTGGGATGTGATGAGAGCGTTCGGTTCCCTGTCTGAATCCTTCTGGCAGATGATTGGCTGAAGGTTCATCCACTCTCGTCCAGCCTTCACCTTTCCTCTGAGCTGGAACCTCAACTAAAAAAAATATACCAGCTTGTATCACTTGACAGTTATGTTAAAGGAATTGTGACATTTAATAAAAAAAAACCTCTCAAAACCCCACCCTTTGAGGCCGGAATTAGTCACTGTCCAATGAGAATCCAAATAGTTTAGCAACTGTTGCTATGCAGGTCAAGCTTTCCTGGTCAAGCTTTCCTCTGCTAGCGTGACTATTGGACATGCCTGATGCCTGTTTTCATTGCAGCTCAAAAGTCTTTCAAACGCCACAGAAAGCTCCGGGCTCACAGAAAATATGACGTACACTGTATGTTTAAAGTTCAGGTTTCCTGGGTGTAATTGAGATTGTAAAAATAAATGAAAATCAATGTCACGAAACATTAATTATGTAGTATCTCTGCCAGGCCAAATGCCCAGGAGTTCTATTGTACGTAACAGGCCTGGGGGAGGTGGTACAACTTAATGCTCTGGTTATCTCCATTTTACTTTCTCTTACCCTCATTGGAAAGCCAGTGTCTCCTCTGCATCTCTCCAAAGCCATGGCCAAGGCGACGACGAATAGCAACTTAAACAACGGAGGGAACAAGAGAAGGCATCAATTAGAGACATAGTCACTGTATTTATCAAATTTGGAACATATTGGTACCCGTTTAGCCTACTTGGAAGGAAACAAGTGATACTTTTACTTTACTTTTACTTTGAATATTTTACTGAACATCCAGGTATGATGTCTGTCCACTTTATGCCCATATGTCACCCCTTATTCTTACACTTTTCCCCTATTTTAGTAGGGGAAAGTAGTTAAAATGGCCTGTCTACAAGCTCAGTGTGTCAATGCAGATTGCTTAATTGGTTGAACTATTACACGTTTTTATTTTTTATAGTAAAACCCCACATACCATGGGATAGGGATACATTAAAAAAAATAATAACATTCTCCCTGTGATGTAGCCCCCTTAGTGGTTGTGGCCCTAAGCGACCGCATACATTGCTTACGCCTAGAACCGGCCCTGCATCTCATCTCTGATCAATGATTAATTACCATTTATTAACAACAATGCTTTTTTCATTTGTTGTTTTTTTAGACAGAGCTAAATGGTGTTCCCTCCAACTAGTCTGCACCCTAAACATAAGGTTCTCAATGTTCCATGTCTGCTGTGATTCACTGATTTCACAGACTTGCGAGAGACAGACTGGACCCACCAGGTAAATCTCTGGCGTCCATGTCACTGTGTTCCTTCACCAGGCCCGTGTTGAGGTTCATGAGGTAGCGTCCGCGGAGGTTTCCTGACGGTTCGGTTCCCTGACGGAAGCCGTAGTAGGGTAGACGGTGGGTGGAGGAGGAGGGCCTAGAGCCGAGGGCGACGCGTCTTGCCGTGACCACCTCTCTGGTGCGGGGGAGAGGGACAGCTTGGAGCCCTGTGGGGGGTCAGTCAGGGGACATTTGCGATGCATTTTTTTTTCCAGAGACAAACGGTAGGTAAATTTAGGTTTCATCGCATATTATCAGGGGCGTTTTTGCCATTAGGCAGACTAGGCAGTTGCCTAGGGCGCCGTGAGGAGAAGGGGAGGGGGCGACACGAGGGGAGGGGGGTGAGGCGAAGGGGTGACCACCAGAAATGCTTTAAAATGATACCAGGCTAATAAGCCTGATGTGAATGAGTAGTATTATACTCATCCTTATCCTATACTTATACTTATCCTCTATAACTAGAATTGAACATTTAAATTAAAACGTGTTCTTTGGTTTAAAAATAGTTCATAATTTTATCCCTTGGGGGGTGCCGTTTTACAGGCGATTTTCCCTGGAGGCCCCCCTTACCAAATGGACCCGTAAGGGTCCATTTGGTAAGGGGGGCTCCAGGGAAAATCTTGCCTAGGGCTCCAAATTGCTTAGAAACGCCACTGCATATTATTATTATATTTATGTATAGGCTGCTGATGGTACACTGATTTCTGCAGGCAAGTAACAATGACAAGCCAACCATTGCAATGACAACATTGACATTAGGTCAAAGTCGTGTAATAGTGCAGGGCAGGCACATGCACCCGCTCCTTTGATCTCTTAGTGATTGAACAACTAATCTATGGTTTGGGAGTGGCTTCTGTGCCATTGGTGTGATTCTCAGCAGGAAGAAATATGCTCTAATATTATTAATTGTGATAACAGCTCTTGATTCAAAGTTCAAGGTTATATGCTTGTGTACATGTACACAAGAGTGTTTAGAAAGATTGTGACCACAGCAGTAGAATGATGCTGAGAAAAACAGATTGAAAGAAGATATTGCATTGATGAGTGTGAGGAGAGTGTACAAATGCAACCAAATGAAACCTGACGGGTTCATTTGGTTCCATTTGTACGCTCTCAGAAAAAAAAAGCGTCTAAAGAAATCCATTAACATGGTGAAAATACATCTTGATGATGTCATCAAGATGTTTCACCATGTTAGTGGTTTTCTTCAGACCTCCATTTCTTGGGAACACAGAATAGGGGAACTTTTTTATCATGTCCACCCAGCACCTCTAGGGTATACTAATGACATATTACAATGTTGAAAATGGGTGAAGTTCCCCTTTAAATGATGATTTGAGTTACTACAGCAGAAGGTTAATAGGAATCTAACAGACCAAGATCACAGTGACCAAACATTTGACATTTTAGTACACAGACAAATAGACAAATCCTTAGAATAAAAAACAAACACAGAATAACTGAATCATCTCTGGTGAATATCTCCTTAATAAACAATAAAGAGCTGGATAACTTACCCGAGAGAAGCAGGCATAGTGCCACAAACTTCAGCATTCTGCACACACGAGAATGGACAAACACATTATTAAAAATGGTTTCACTTGACATGATGAGTTAAATGAGTTACAATGCTTTTCACTGCCGAAAACAAGTTAAACGTTGTTGTAGTGGGACTTTTAGAAGTGGGGGGGACGCCTCTTAAAGGGGAATTCCACCCATTTTCATTTTTTTTTCTGAAAGTGGACAAATGTAAACCAAATGGACCCTAGCGGGTCCATTTGGTTCCATTTGTCCACCTCATTAACATGGTGAAACACATCTTGATAATGTCATCAAGATGTATTTCACAGACCTCCATTTCTAGGAAACACAGAATGGGGGAACTTTTTTTTTACCATGTCCACACAACATCGCTAAGGTGTATATAATAATATAATATAATATAATATAATATAATATAATATAATATAATATAATATAATATAATATAATATAATATAATATAATATAATATAATATAATATAAAGGTGTTTTTTTTAAAATGACAAGAAACCTGTTCTAAATACTCCTGGGCACACATGGTGACTCTACTACTAATTTATTGGAGACTGATGTAGTGCAAAATGAGACAAGATACATGTCCTGCTCCTATATCCATTCTGTTCATGTCCATGTGTAATATCTTTTGGTAACATCTGTGTCCAATACGGTATATTATCTCTAAATCTATTTCTGTGCCTGAGACACAACTGAAACATAAATGAGTGAATCCAACACGTTGTTTAAGCAAACAAACAACATCCATTCATTACACAACACTGTGTGTGTGTGTGTGTGTGTGTGTGTGTGTGTGTGTGTGTGTGTGTGTGTGTGTGTGTGTGTGTGTGTGTGTGTGTGTGTGTGTGTGTGTGTGTGTGTGTGTGTGTGTGTGTGTGTGTGTGTGTGTGTGTGTGTGTGTGTGTGTGTGTGTGCGTGTGTGTGTGTGTGTGTGTCTCACCTGGGACAGCAGTGTTGCTCAGATCTGCGTAAACTGAGTGAGTCTGAGGTACAAGCCGTCCCTATAAATATCAACCTGACTTGGCCATAAAAACCTCCTCTGCACAGCCTTCATCGATCCGTCTAGATTATTGATTAATAGCCAAAGCCTCATGTCAATGCATGAGTGAACTTACAGTACCAAAGTTTGTTTAAGGAGGTATATCTTAATTAAGTAAAAGGAGAAAGTAAAAGGGGCAATACTGATATACAACTTGTCTATCATTTTAAGACAACATTTTCAAAGACAAAGATAAACTACTATGGGACAGATTTTCGAAAAAGTACCATATTGCCCTGGCCCCTGAATAATGGAACTAAATAAATAAATTTGGCGGTTTAGGCCTATTATTTGTTCTTTTCCCACAAATGAGTCTTGAAAAACGTTGGTCAGCTTATAACCAGTCGGCTCATTTGGGACCATGCGGTCTAGAGCCCTGTTCACAATTTGAATGTATATCCTCTCAAATATATAGGCCTACATTTAGGGCAAATTTTAAAGATTTCATATCCTCTTAGTTCATTCCCTCCTCAGTTGTATACGGCAGAGGTCGACAACCTTTTGGACATGAAGTGCCATGCGTTCATTTTCCTGATAGCCAGCATGCCAGGTTGAATTCCGAGAATATGTACAAATGAAAATAGATAACACTGTATAACATCTCTTTCTTCTTCTGGACTATTTTCTTTCACATCAGGACATTGTATTCAACATTAGGAAAATTACACCCATCTCCCCAGTCATAGTTCAGTGTGAATGAATGTAGAATTGTGTGCAGGATTTGCATGAATTTTGAGAGAGCCTAATGTATGATTATTTAAAAGGAAAATTCCTCTCTCTCATATGTATGCCAGTGTGCCTATGTGTCTTATGCCGTAGAGGACCACGCTGTCTCTGGCACCACCTGGTGGACTAAATCAATAATTGAACGGTCAACTTTAACTTAGAAAAATGCTGTCTACTGTAGGTGGTGGGATGTTCCAGTCCTGCTACCCTGTGCCCTATCAATTCAATTATTTCAATACCTTTTTCTTTGACTATTCAGGCCGTACTGAATAGCTGCTAGCTTGCATAAGGTCTCGAGGCTCAGACTCAAGTCTAAGACACTCGCCGCTACTTCTGTATCATCCCAAAATAACGATACGATCTTCCACCCTGCAGCAGTATATGTCAAACATCCGTGAATGTGATGAGCCTTTCCCCTTGGGCTCAACCTTCTTCCTGGAGAAGGTCCTGGACTGAATTTCCACGCATCATTTAAGTACTGGTTAATACTGTTGCAGCCACCAAATATGTACAGCTCTCCATTGTAGGTGAAGGTGGAATGATTCCAGCTTCAGGAAGGGGCATTCCAGAACGTGTTCCCAGCCAGCCCGATCTCTTGGGTTGGTCCAGCCAGTGGTTGGTCTCTGTGATCTGATGGTGTTGTAGTATTGACTGCTCCCATAGCCCCCAAATACAAACATCTTCGACTCAACCATGCAGTCAGAATGACCTGACGGGGGCCACACAGGAAGGCTTTACTGGGGTCAACTCCACCCAGGGCAGAGAGTGACACTGTGTTAAAGATGTGCACATCAATCCGACCCTTGTTGTTGTAGGTGCAATCCGTGAAGAAGTAAACTTGCCCAATCGCTACAGCTCCACCTCCTCTGTACTCTCTGGTAAATGTCCAGTGAAACATCTTCCTAAGAGTCTCCTGACACCCTCTAGTATTAACTTGATGTCTCTCCCCCTCAGATACCACTCTCTATCTAGTCTTCTGCGCCTTCAGTGGAACAACTGCCCCCTAGCCCCCTTTCCTGCAGCCCCTTAGACTACAACTAGACCCAGGTGAATCAATCAAAGGCATATAGGCTACATAATATGAGACACAACCTCATATTATCTCATATTGTAACATTTTGTGTATTTTGAGCGGTGCGGTGCTATATTGTAGATTCTGTCTGAACACAGACATTAAATGCCATTGACAATGAATAGATCATTTACATCATACGTACCCATACTCGAGCAAATCAGCTGTCTGTGTGTCGGTGGAAACCCAAAGAGACCACATTTTTTTGACATTTTAACTTCATATTGACCATAACAACGCCATATCCACCATAGCAATGCCATATCTGCCATAGCAATGCCATATCGGATCGGTCCCTTCCAGATTATTTTCAGATAGGCAGGCTATTGATGATGCAATGGCTATGTACAACTTCCTGAAGTCCAATTTACTGAATCAAGTAACTTAAAAAAAACTGTAAACCTGAGTTTTAAGTGAAATATCCCTTTAACTCCCACTCACAGTTTTCAGTTTTGTTCTAGCTGAACTTGAATTGTACTGTAAATCAACGAAGTTCTTAAGAGAAATGTCATTTATCATGTGTGTAGGGCAAGTGCAAGGAGCTAGTTTCAAAAAGGGGCCTTACAGAGACGTCCATACTGTAGCTAATCTGTGGAGAGATGCCAGTGGAGAAGCTTCCAGTGTTGCCAAGTCCGCCTATTCAAAGCGACTTTGAGTTGCGTGTACTGTAAACTGTAAATATAGGCTACTAAAAACGTGTAGCTGGCGCTGCATTGCTCTACTGCAGTGGTTTTCAACAGGTGGTCCGGGGACCACCAGTGGTCCCTGAGAGGGTTCCAGGTGGTCCCCAGCTAAGTTGGTTAACCAGATGTAACTCTTGAGAACGTAAAAATGAAACCAAATGGACCCTTGCGGGTCCATTTGGTTTCATTTTTACACTCTCAAGAATTGAGAGTGTAAGAAGTATTCATCATCTGAATTAGCCATTTTGGAATGTATGTTTTGCTTGTTTTGTTTCCCAAATCCAGCCTGGAATTGTGGACAAAAGCAAAAATAAATCTTTAGATTTGGGGTCTGAGGGGCTAAAATATCCTCAAATGGTGGTCCGTGGCTCAAATCCTGAATAAATGGTGGTCCCTGGGATGAAAAAGGTTGAAAACCACTGCTCTACTGCATCTTACATTGACAATACATTGAATCGAATCTCATCTTCATCCCACTTGCGTCTTTTTGGTACTGGCCAGAGCCTTCTGGAAACCGGCTAGCTTATCTCTCTCGCGCGATCTGGCAACACGCCGGGTGACGTCGCGAGGCATATATGTATGACGCGAGTCCATAGTTTTCCCATTCAGGAACTAACTTAGGGCAACCAACATCCCAAACACCTGTAGTTTTCTATTTCTAAACGCCTTGACTTTGTTAGAAGCTAGTGTCGTTAACGTGCTCTTCGAACGCGTTATGGTACGCTCGTTTGTTTTGCCCGAGTAAAAGCATACGCAGGTGGACGTACGTAACGTAACGTGCATGTTGTTATGCAATGAAAGTGACTCTTAGTTGACCACAGCCTGTGTTGTTGACTGAGTGTAAGAAGAAGAAGCTAAAGGCTATCCCCCGCTAGCCGCCACCACCGCCAGTCCCAACCACAGAGTTGGACTGTGTCCCTTTTTTAACACTTAAACACACGGTCCCAACCCTATAGCTGCCTTCCAATGGCTTTGGTGACGGCGGCGGCCACCAGAAGACTCTCTCTGCTGGCGCGAGAGAGTTGGTTACGGACAGCGGCGAAGAGCAGCACCGCGGCGGCGGCGGCGACAACTGGGTGTCTAAAACGAGGCTTCAGCGGCGCCGCCAAGAGGGACTGCCTCTCCCCCGGCAGCAGCACCCTACAGCCGCAGCAGCTCCAGAGGGGCTTCGCCACCAGCACGCAGCCCCTTAGGTAAGGTAGACGTCAAACTTGGGAGTTTATTTAGGGGTTTTCAACCTTTTTGACACCAGGGACCACCACTTATTCAGCATTTGAGCCACGGACCACCGTTTGATGACATTTTAGTCCCAAATGCTTATAATAAAGAAAATAAAGAATTCTTTTGGTTTTGTTCACAATTCCAGGCTGGCCGTTGCAGACAAAACAGTGTAGAAATAGTGCTAATTCAGATGATGAATATTCTAACTCTTGAGAGTGTGAAAATTGCGGGTCCATTTGGTTTCATTTTTACATTCTCAAGAGTTACATCTGGTAACCAAGTTTCCATCATTTAACCTAGGGACCACCTGGAACCCTTTCAAGGACCACTGGTGGTCCCCAGACCACCTGTTGAAAACCCCTGCCTTAGGGTTTCAGCCTTTTTGATACCAGGGCTCCACTGTTTATTCAGCATTTGAGCCACGGACCACCACCATTTGAGTATTTTCACCCCACAGATCACCAAAACTATAATACTTCTTTTGTTTTTGTCCACAATTCCAGGCTGGATTTCGCAAACATACAGATCATATGACCATTCATCTTCTACATTCCTTCTACATCTCATTGCATTGGCTTCTTAATTAAGTGGTGCTAATTAACCATGATTTGGTTTCAAAGAGTTACTTCTGGTTAAGGTTAACCAACTTTCTATCATTTAGCTGGGGACCACCTGCGATGATCTTAAGGACCAGTGGTGGTCCCCGGACCACTGGTTGAAAACCAGTGATTATGGCAAAAACTACCTTTACCTAACAAACAAAATAAACTGTGCAGGAGTCGTTGGGGCTTTGGTCCATAGCTGTATTGCTCCTATAATTCTACCATGCAAGAGAGCAGGGGTTTTCAACAGGTGGTCCGGGGACCACCAGTGGTCCCTGAGAGGGTTCCAGGTGGTCCCCAGCTAAGTTGGTTAACCAGATGTAACTCTTGAGAACGTAAAAACGAAACCAAATGGACCCTTGCGGGTCCATTTGGTTTCATTTTTACACTCTCAAGAGTTAAAATATTCATCATCTGAATTAGCCCAAGTCTACACAACTAGAAGATGGACAAAAGCAAAAGAAATCTTTAGTTTTGGGGTCTGTGGGGTCTGTCACCGAGGAAAGTAGACTTTATAAATAAGCCGTGTTTGTGTTGGTGAGTAGGTGAGTAGTAGAGCTATGGACCAGAGCTAGGTCATTGAGTACAACATGCATGTTATCATTCGGGGTGAACTGTTTTAAAACGACTGGGTCACAGGCTGCCCCGATTGTGACGTTTAGTTAGTTTATGATAAATTGATCTATACAGTAAACCATTGCAGTGTAATGTTTACATTGACAATGACATGGTTCAGCAATTTGAGGATTACACTTTAGAGTCCTAATGCACAGATAAGAGAAGAAATGAATATACAAAGAAATGGCTGACAGAGAGACCATGCAATTCCCTAAAGCATGGGTGTCCAAATCCAAATGTATTCACATATTGATTTATACAGGACAATGGGAATTATTAAGCAAATATAACTGTGATTAGGAGAGTATAACAATTGTGCCAATGTGATTTTAACCTTCTGTCTGTAGTGTGCGAGATATTATTCCACACTGTGATAGCTTTTGCGGAAAACTGGCATGCTGTTCATGTCCTTGACAAACTATCGTGATTTTTTTGAAGATGTTTTGAAGAATCTGGTCTCAGGGCTAATGAGTTAAGGCCAGAGCCATGCCATCCATCAGCTCATGCTTCCTCATGGCCAACATGCTTGTAGCATTCATTGCCACGCTAATAGAAAGCCCCCCCCGCACTCATTTATCCATTCATCTTTCTCTTCAAACCCACACAACTTTACTTACTTTGTGCGTTTTCATTATTATTTCAAATACATACAGCAACTTCTGCACTAGACACAGGCGCGCATTGTGAGCTTGTAGACCTGCTATCCTGTGAACTGACTCTACGAATGTCTCTACGAATGTCTTCTAAATCCCGACAATTTCCTGAAAAATGTCATTATTTCTATGGCATTTTTTTATATTTCTATGTGGTCCTTAATATTTAATGTCAAGGGTGCCCCAATATCATCCTGTTTGTATACGGTCGCTGTGTAGTTCCACAGCCCACTGAAAGCGAAACATTTGAGTTAAAAACGTTAACTGTACTGTGACAGTAAACGAAGCACATTTTCGTGATTATTTAATATCAGATCTACAAGCTTGTATATCTGTTATTTTTTCAATAGCTAAATAGAACACCAAAAAGTACATTTTAATACCAACACTTGTGCAGTTCTTTTGCTCAAGTACATTTTGAGCCTCAGAGACCTTACATTGCAGTATGGATTATTTTTTAAAACATGAATGAGTACTTTTTCCCCACCTCTGGTACTGCTGTTTTTTTTGCTACTGAGCTCAACACTTGTGTCGTTAGCCTTGTCAGCTCTGCCGCTCACTCACTGCCCTTAACCTGGCTGACAAGGGTTCATGTGGACTGACGTCAGCGGAGGCAGGCCTGGCCCTGACACTACTGTTCACACAGTGTCAGGGGCGGATCTAGGCATGGGCATGGGGGGGCAATGCCCCCCTAAATGCCCAGTCTGCCCCACCAAACACGATGGCATGCAAAACAACCCAAGATATTTCAGTGCTTATATTTTGAAACACTACTGAAAATTGTATGGGGGGCTTCATCGCCCGTGGCGCGAAGCTGCCCCCTTAGGATTTTATTCTGCCCCCCCAATTGGGAAATGTTACATCCTCGCCTGCACAGTGTCCAAGACAAGAATTATCTTTAGAAAATAAAAGGTTGAATGGCATGATGTGATTTTTTTTTATTATTTAGTCCTTTATTTGCCCAGGGTAGTGGCAGCTGTGCACAAGCGCTCATTTTTTAGCAACACCTTTGCACGGCAATGCACGCACACGTGTGCACACACACACAGTGAACAGTCACAGTGAACAGTAAATGTCTTTGGAGGCGGCTGTGTCCCCTCAGCTTCTCCCGTCTGTCGAAAATAAACCCACTACTTAAGCTTCATTAAAAAAAAATACTTGTTGGGTGCCTCAAGACGCTCCCTGTCATGTAGTTGAGTGGTTCATTGCCTTGCTCATGGGCATGTCTGTGGCGTTGCAGTCAGTGGTGGCGATTTCACTTTCACACCTGGTCTGGGGAATGATCGAGCCGCCAACAAGTTTTAGGCAACCAATTCTAGTAATGTGTCGCTGGGCCAAGTTACCCTGAATCCATCTTTGATGTTTGTTTGTTGTCAAGCAGGGAGGTATGCATCGCAGGGCTTGACACTAACACTTGCCTGCTTGCCCGGGGCAAGTAAAAAAAATGGTTGGGCAAGTGAAGGCTGCTACCTGGTTGCCCGATCGGGCAAGTGTGCGACTTAGTGCGCTATAACACAACACAAGATAAATTTGTCTTGAAGGCGGTCATTGCGCTCTGCTTCTGCGTCTATCCCTGCTTTCTAGCTCTCTCTCCTATCTCTCTCCCAGGTTCATTTGGTTCTAAACTATCATTTTTCTGGGGTCACAGAGTCCGTGACCACTATGGGAACCACTGATTTGCAAGTTGAATATTTACTGAAGCTGATTCTGACTTAAACAAAACAGTCTTCGACTGCGAAAAGAAACATTTAAAGCACCCAAGTAGAAAGTAAACTTAAATGCAAAATTTACAATATATTTTTGGTGGGCAAGTGACCATGACCTGAGGGCAAGTAGAATCTGACTGTCAACCCCTGATCGGTACCTTTTTTTTTTTTTTTTTTTTTTTTTTTTTGAGTTTTTGAGTTTTTGAGTTTTTCAGTTGAAGTGAATCCCAACCTCCCAGTCTCAGGGTGGACATTCTAACCACAAGGCCACTAAGCCAATTTGATAAGTCAAGGCAGCTCCTCCGCAGTTGGCAAAAGCTCAGTGGTTGAAGAATGTTCATCCTTGGCTCTGTCCCACTAGAGGATGCCATAGGAATGCCTGCTGAACCGCACAATTTGTAGGTCTCTCTCGCTGTCGTTGCTACTTGCCAGGAGGATTGACCCACTGCGGTGCAAAGAACTTCCATGGCATACCATGTATATACTGTCACTGTAGAGACCAACATTGAACTCAAACTGGGAATGTACTAACCCAAATTATTCAAGGAATATTTTGATTTCCATTTATGTTTTAGGCTTTTCAGCATGTAGAAGTACAGCCAGGATTAAATAACTTTGTTGCAGACACGTGATAGTCACACACCAGACTCTCTCTCTCAAGCCTCTTGTGGTGAATAAATTCACCTGCAACGTATGAACATATGTTCTCTATTCAAAGCACTGTGGCGTATTTATTGTCGTCCAAAACCCCTGTAGAGATGAACCATCATCGTACAGATGGACCCAAGATGCAGCTACCACACATTTAAATTCAAAATGTGCTTCATTGTCTTGAGAAAACTAACATTTACATTCAGAAAGCAGGTGTCATGGATACAGTACAATAAAGCAGTTGAAAATGGGCAAAGTATTTATATTTGGAGGGAGTACAGCATTTTGTAAATGGTCTAAGAGGGTGTAGAGCTTTTTTTTTTTTGAAATGAATAGCAGTGATTATTTGCAGTCTATTTGGAAAAATGGTAGCATTCTTTACCTCAAGATTACCTCTGTTTAAATGTAGCAGCTCTGTTTACATCGTACAGATGGTAGTTGTTAGGGTTAAAGATGGTATTTGTTATGGTGGTTGTATTCCAGATAGTAGTTCTTGAGGTGGTTCCATTCCATTGGCCAATCTTTTTTTTTGTCACAGTTCGCAGTTCACAAATCCTGCTGCACTGCAGACACATCTTTTCTCATGTATTGTTTATTTGGTTAGTTTTCTTAGCATGTTACTTGAACAGTTGCTATTTCCTGAGTTCATTATTGTTTACCTGGTAACTCTCTGAACATTTTGATGTCAGATGTTTTTTTTTATGTTTACGCACTACACGCCATTAATGTGCTATGCTAAGTGCCTTGATTGTCATTTTAACCACTTGTCCTTGCTGTTATCTTGTTACATAAGAAAAACATGCCAAAGTTTGTTTCTCAACCTAGCCATGCCCAAACATGGGTTGTTGCTTTACAGAGCCCCTAGGATGATGAAATAATAACACTGCAGTCATTGCATCTATCACTCTTTAACTTTTTCCATTTCTGTGGATATGCTACAGTTCTCAAGGATTGTTTTAACATGTTTGCATTTTAAAACTCCCTGTTTTTTGCTTGAAGTAAGGTTAATGACCCACTTCACCACTTTTCAAAATATATTCATATTTTGAAAAGTCATGACTAATGTTCATGATAAAATAGCAAAAAGTCCTACTTGGTTTGTGTGTCTTTGCAGGAGTGTTGTGGGTGTTGATTAAAATCTCTCTTGTGTCTCTCTGTCAATGTGTGTTTTCAGGTCTGACAACAAAGTGACGGTGAATTTTATCAACAGAGATGGAGAGAAGATCACAGTGAAAGGATCTCCTGGCGAATCGTTACTTGACCTCGTCATAGAACAAGACCTAGACTTTGATGGCTTTGGTACGCAGCACACCAAATGCATGTGCACACACACACACACACACACACACACACTCACCCCCCCCCCCCCCCCCCCCCCCCACACACACACACACAGCAATTACACTGTCACTAATATGCATTGTGTGTTAGGCATGTCACGGTGTAAGAATTTCAACACCGTTTTTTATAGTTTGCTTTTATACTGGTATTATCGGTTTTATAGTTTGACAAGTAGATGTCCTTAGAGTCCTGGCACATGCAGGCCAAATCCTCAATCAACGTTATTAATATATCCGATAGCGTTTTACGCCCCACAGACCAAAAACTAAATATTTATTTAGTTTCTGTCCACAATTCCAGGCTGGATTTGGGAAACAAAACAGTCAAACATACAGATCAAAATGACCATTAATCTTCTACATTCTCTAGTTTTGTATACTTGGGCTAATTCACATGATGAATATTTTAACTCTTGAGAGCGTAAACATGAAACCAAATGGACCCGCAAGGGTCCATTTGGTTTCATTTTTACGCTCTCAAAGAGTTACATCTGGTTAGAACGTGCAATATTGAATGAATGGGTGCAAAAAAAAAAGTTTGTTTTTTCGGTACATTCGGTGGGAAAGCAAAGTACCGGTTTTGTCGCCCGATACCGGTAATACCGGGTACCGTGACATCCCTATTGTGTGTTCTAGGTGCGTGTGAGGGGACGTTGGCCTGCTCTACGTGCCACCTGATCTTTGACGAGGACGTGTATAAACAGCTGGGACCGGTCACAGACGAAGAGATGGACATGTTGGACCTCGCCTATGGTCTCACCGACACGTAAGCTAGCAGACGCCCACACAGAGTTTAACATTGAGGTTATTCTGATTTAGAAAAAAAAACGGACCATGCAGATTTATCGGAGTGCTCTCACAGCTATAGTAATTGGATTTGTGAATGTCCCGCTGGTCGGACTAGACGTAGAGATAATATGGAACGTAATCGCATTAGAAACACTCCAGTGTTTGCACACAGCCTGCGTTTTTTTCAGAAAGGAGAGGGAGGTAGAGAGGGAGGTAGAGAGAGAGGTAGAGAGGGAGAGAGAGGGGGAGGGAGAGAGAGAGCGAGAGAGAGCATCTAATACTAATCACTTATATAAGGTAAAATCCCTTTACAACAGGTGCTTTCTATTGCTCCAAAAGTGACAGTGAGTGAAGGGAGTCACCAGGCAGTATGTGTGCTGTTCATTGTGTATCGTATCCATTCGAAAGTACACACATCTCTAAAAACATAGTAGCATACAAGTGCTCAACCAATGGTGTTTGCCTGCATCTAAAAATACAATTTATAGGTTTTGGACGCAACGACCAGTAAACTACTGCATCCCATGGACGCATACTGTGCTGTACTGTGCATTTACAGTGAAAAATAATCCACAGTGAAAAACAATTGTGAAGAAACGAGCGAGTACGTTTGACGTTGTGGCCACAGTGTTGATGTCGAGAAAAATGTACACTACACGTGAGGCAAAAGCTATCTTTGGTAGATAGTATTGTGGTTTATTGAGCGTCAGGATAGCATCGGCATAGCATAGGTTGCATTCAAGCAAGCATCGTGTCATTGTAGCATAGCTCCATGTATCAGAGCACATGCTGAGGGCCCTGCGGCCTTCCTGCAACTCGGCCTCCAATGGTCTGTTCGATTCTCTCCCAATAGGCTTCTTCTGGTAGCTTATATTGGCTGAAAGTCACACCCAGGGGTGGGACATAAACACAGGTGAGCAAGACAGAAAATGCTTGAATACACAATACTAATACACAAGACTAAATGAAGTATTGTGGGGTGTTTAGAGAGGAAGGTAGGGGTGGGGTGAGAGGAATGGAATGGAATGTGTTCAAATGCAGTAATAGTTAGTCCCGTAATAGTTTTTAAGTTTGTTTATAATAACAAACGAAATATCACCTAGTCTTGTGCAAGCAATACTTCGGTCACTCAAATCAACAGTTTGGATCTCGTCACCTTACTTTAGGAATTTTAGGCAGCAGATCTACAAGCTCTCAAGATGCCATACTTCAATGGGTTATTGGCTTGTAGAGCAATTATTTTTTGATAAAAATAGATAATTATTATTTTCCATTTGCAATTTTTGAATGTTTGAGTCCTGTGCCATTATTTTGATGCTATTGAATTTATTTCATTCGGTTTGCCATAAAAATCTTTGCAAATGAAGTTTTCAGATGTGGAATTGTGTCAATTTCCTTCAGGTACACGAACATAACCTTATTATAACCATATAATGTGTTATAACCATGTAACCTTTTTCTGGTAGGTCACGTTTGGGTTGCCAGATTTGTCTGACCAAGTCTTTGGACGGCATGGTGGCCAGGGTGCCGGAGAGCGTCGCAGACATCCGACAGAGTGGAGACGGCTCATCTTAACCGGGAAGTCGGAACGGCCAGAAATAAATATGCACAATTAAGGAGAGTTTGGTCATTGTCAGTTACAGCTGAATTGTGGAGGGAATGCACTTCGGTCACCAGGGCAACTGTCGCTTTTCATTTCATAGGCCACCTCTTTTCTTGTTCTCAGCATGGGGGGAGTGGAGGGCTGCTATAATTTCAATTCATATATCTTAAACTACAGTTTCAGGAAACGCATTTATTATTTGACAAACTTCTGTTCTTACTGTATAGTAGGAGTAAAGAATACCTTACCCTCAAAAAAATGACCTAAATAAGGTACTATGTCTTCAGTATATTAATGAAGCCACAAATCACAATACAATGTGGTGTTCAGTGGTGAAACCGCTACAGACCCACTGTGCTGATGAATTCACCCCTCTGGCTAAACGGAAATGGCGATGTCTTCACCTACAGAAGAAACTAATATGGTCACGTATACAGTATATGTTTTCTATATTGTTAGTTTCAGACACTTCAGAAAATGGGTGCAATTCCAGATCGCTTGGTGTAGCCAGGTATGGTGTAAGTCCTCTCATTGGCTGCATGGCAGCAAATCAGGTTTGGGGCCGTGCTCATTGGTTGCATGGCAGCAAATCAGGTCTGGGCCTTTGAGGTAGGCCCGAAAGCCTATACCACCAGGCCTGGGCCTGGGCCTACCAAATAGTTATCCAGAATAATTAAAACCAGTCATCAAGAGCTTCAAATCATGATGAACAAAGCAGGGGAGTGCAGTAACATTTTTAATTGGGGGGGGTCAGGTGATTTCTGAACCTTTTGACTTGCAGGTTTTAATTATTCTGGGTAATTATTTGGTAAGCTCAGGCCCAGGGCTGGTGGTATAGGCTTTCGGCCTACCCAAGGCCCCAGACCTGATTGCTGCCATGCAACCAATGAGCACGGCCCCAAACCTGATTTGCTGCCATGCAGCCAATGAGAGGACTTACACCATACCTGGCTACACCAAGCGATCTGGAATTGCACCCAATGTCAGTTCAACGTCGCCGAGCATGTTTGTACCGACTATTCATGTACTGTCTAGTGTGTCGTTTATGGGCATGGCGCCACTATATATATAAGGCGTGTTGGTCCGACTCGCTTCCATTAATAAGTCAAACCACCTGCGAAGCCACGTTGGACATGTTGGTCAGAGGTGCTTCTGATACCACCAAGGCCTTTATTAAGAAGCCGGTTAACCTCTACACTATACTCTACATTATTATTGCCCACCATAACTAGTAAAGTACAATATACTACTACTCTGTAGAATATAGCCTAGGGCCCCATGCAGGCCACACCAAGTCTGACTTATTAACTTCCTGCCAAGGCAGGAATCGCACACAACATCCAAAAAAAACTCCTGTTGTGCATTTTAATCTGTGCCTGTCAAACTATTGCTTAAAGGACACTGTAGAATATCGATAATATCCTGTATTATTTATCTGCTGGATCACTGTGAGGAATTTGGCTCCCAGACAGTCGGCATTTTCCAATATTTAGTTTGCAGCAACTAAATGCTAGAACTTCCATTTGTCATTATTGAACGATAGCAAACCCAAGAGGGGAAAAAGGTACACACTAATACTATATTCTCTAGCAATGGTCATAGTTATGACAATATATCCAAGTCGATACATGTATTATGAATTGATCACATCCATAGTCAGTCAATAGATGTATTAATTCTAACAACGGGTGGTTCAAAACTGTCAGCACCCAAATGTAACTTTCCATATCACTATTACCCCATAATGGGTAATAATGTATTGATTTTAATAACATCTTGTGACTTGTCC
Source organism: Benthosema pterotum (assembly GCA_039105355.1). Lineage (NCBI taxonomy): Eukaryota > Metazoa > Chordata > Actinopteri > Myctophiformes > Myctophidae > Benthosema > Benthosema pterotum. The sequence continues at coordinate 3,925,039 of CM076988.1, read as the reverse complement.
TGTTGCCAATTTCCTCTAAATTGTATTTTATTTTATCAAGTTTGTAAACTCATTTGTTTTATTAAATCATCACTGTACCAAATATCAATTTTGTATTGATGTGCTTTTGTATTCTTGTGACTTATGAAGCACAAAGTCACAATACAGTGAACAATAATCAGCTCAGCTTTTTGTCACATTTTGACTGTTCTGTCTCAAGTGAACTCAACAAATGTCTCCTAGTGTTTTTGAACTATTTTCTATGTTAGCCTTTTAATTAAATATGGATAGCCTGAAACTCCCAGAGATGGAGACTAGACGGCAATTTGTAACTGAAATATAACATTAGATCTTATTAAATTTCTAAATGCTGTTTGATTGTCATAGAGTAATAAAATAACAGAGGCCGGACTGGAGCGACAGCCCCGCCCCCTTGTTATTCATTTCAATACAAGTTGCTCATTGGCGCATGAAGCACCCGGAAGACCGCCGGAAGTGCGCCTATTTCCGCATTTGGGCACCAAAATTTGGTGCCCAAATCAAGGAAAGAGGAAAGGACAGACATGTCATTTTCTCTGACTGGCAATTCAAATCGGCCGGTTTGTCGACGGGTGACAAACCGCCGCAGGAAACTGCGGGGGATACATTGAAGTCAATGAAGCCTAGTGTGTATGCACATATTCAAAAATTATTTCTGAACGACTGGTGCAATTGTAACTCAAACACTTCTGGAAAATAACAGAATACACATAACAGATTATTATCCACTGTGTTTCTTTTCGATGTGTACACCGTGTAACTTTATAAAGCTGTGCAAAGACAGTCCAATTTTATCTGCCACTTACTGTGACGGATCTGCCGGCTTTAATCACAGACAGTCATGCCAGATTATGCCAGATTGTGTGCAAGAAACAAGCAACCAGGTTGCTTAAATTGCCATCCATTTTCAGTAGAAGTCGAATGATGTTATTTCTCACTTCACTTGAATTGTTATGGACATAGTTGTAAATCTAAACGCATTACCTCTGATTTCACATGCAAATAGACCTATGCCTATTACAATGAATGAATGAATGAAATTTTCCGAAATGGAGAAATACAGTTGGCGAATTACAGTACAAACTAATCAAGTATAACTATACCAAGTCTGAAACACTGTTAGACACAATAGTTAAGAATGGGCTATAGCCTACTTGTTTAATTACAATAGTGACCACTTGTTAATTTTATCAAGACATTAAGAGACGTACAAAATTATAACTAGCAAAGCAAATCATGGTGAGGGTGGCACAACCACATGTACATACTGTAACAGCGTCATATGCTATGTGTATACTGTATGTAATTGTTTTTCTTCTTTTGCCATTGAAACCATCAACTTTGAAATGAAATAATTCCTGGATGTTTGTCTAGTCTCTAGTCTTGTCATGGTGCATTAAATGTAATGATCGAGTGTAATGATGAGTAACTAACTACCGGTAGGCTACTTTCATCATATAGGCTACATATTGCAGATTTACCAGCTCACACTCTGATCGGACACATATCTCAACATGTGAGATGAGATGTGAAACGTTTGATCTTGTTGATTATTGAGTTCAAAACCACTCTTCACATAACGTATGAACAGCAGTAGAATCATTTGAATTGAGGTAGGCGTCAACTGCCTGACTTTGTCTTGCATGTTTGCTTATATCCACACAAACTGGCACCCGTCCAGTCCCACAGTTCAGTCTCGCGATGACAGCCTAGGCACCCCAGCAGAATCGCACTCGGTTCTTTTAAATAGCTCAATAAAATTAAACTGGGCCCCTGTCGAAAAACACCCCACCAGGACAACAACCTGCTATGGGTATTCTTTTATATTCCTGGGCCGATTATATGACGACGGTCGGAATCGTTCATAAATAATGTTTTGTTTACAAGATCTCGTGCGCGCTGCCATCCACTGCCATGTATTCATCTAACCTTCCCATAAGAGTTTTGTCACTTGGGGGTGTCATGGCGCATCCCTGGCAGTCACGTGACTGGTAGTGACGTGAAATCTGTCCGTTCCTTCTATAGGTTTCTTGGCCCAAATGCGGAAGTATTTCTCCATGAACGCGCCCGACGCAAGGGATTATGGGAACCATGAACGAGCGCCGTCGCGCACGAGCAAAGGAAAAAAACATCAAAAAGCATCAAAAAACAAGCTTGTGGGTTTGCATTGAGCTTATTATCTGTCATATAATACATCCGTTGTGTTTTGAGAGGTAGTATATGACGTGAGGACCGCTGGTTTATTCAGAAAACAACTTAAAAACAAACTGCCCTGTCCGCGTGCACAAAGCAAACGAGCGTGCGTGCTCTCGGGGCGTTCGTGCATGAATTCCACCCGCCTGCAGTACCAAACTTGGCCACCAGCGCAGGGATCTTCAAGCCTGGAGGCGCTGTCTGCCGGTGTTTGATTGTAGGCCTGTTGCTGCTTTTGTCCACTTGAGGGCGACACCGTACATATAATAAAGATACAGGCACTCTGCTCTTTGACTCAGGCCTTTATTTTTATTCTAATGCATACTGGACAGTTGGAACTTGTACTTTAGTATTGACTCCTTAGGAATTGGGTTTGTTTTTGTAATTGTTTATCACAATTTGGCGTCCGATGTGTAGGAGCCAATATGGGTGTTACTATTTTTATTTCTTTATCATTGTTCATATGGTGGTGGTGGTGTTATTGCGCCGCCAGGCCTGTAGAGGGCAGTCGAATCATGGTTGGTGGGCTGGACGCGTCAGAGCACACAGGTGCAGAGCCTTAGAAATAGACAGAGTTACGCCAACTGCGTTCACTTCATAGGGCCAGTCCAATGGCGGCTCTTCTACATAGACTTCTATTGGATAGTTACAACGAATAGTGACAGCTGGGAGTTTCTGAATGCATTGGAGTCTATGCGCTCGCGCGAGTACATACACCACGTGACCGGACTATTTTTCTGTCCCCTCAATGTCGCAACCCTGTCTATTTCTAAGCCTCTGCACAGGTGTTAGCCGGTGTGTTTGAGATGCTACACAGTTCTTACTACACACACTGCTGCTGCTGCTGCTGGAACCAGGCCGGAGGCTGGCGAGGCGCAGCGCATTATGAACTCTTTCGGTGAGTTCAACGGTTCAAACACCACCGTGGGACGACTGAACAGGGCATTGGGCCAAATGTATTCTAGCAACAATTCATGGGTCTTATTTCTAGTCCTTTAGCGGCCATATTGAGGACCAACATAGCTTATATCCAGTGTTGCCAACTAGACCAACTAGACCCCCCCTAGCGCCAAAATTAGTGAAAAACTCCTGGCGGAAAATCTCGTGCTTTTTGGCTGGTGAGTTGGGGTGAAATTGATTGACAGGCGCCAGAGATAAACTTCATTTTTCACCATTTCTCCTCCTAATATGACAGTGGTTTTCAACCAGTGGTCCCCAGGCTAAATGGATAGTTGGTTAACCAGATGTAACTCTTTGAGAGCGTAAAAATGATTTTTTACGCTCTCAAGAGTTAAAATATTCATCATGTGAATTAGCCCAAGTCTACACAAGTAGAGAATGTAGAAGATTAATGGTCATATTCCCTATGTTTGTTCTCAACATTGCCGCTAAAGAACTAAAACTGAGACCCATGAATAATAATAATTCACCTCCTCCACCAATGAGCCCTTCACTAAGCCTCTCCCATATTTTTCCTTGTCCAATAGGCATATTAGTAGAGCAAAGCTTGACCTGCATAGCAACAGTTGCTAAACTATTTGGACTGGCATTGGACAGTGACAAGGGGCGGATCTAGGCATAGGCATGGGGAAGGGCAATACCCCCCTAAATGCCCAGTCTGCCCCACCAAACATGTTGGCATGTAAACAAACAACCCAAGATATTTCAGTGCTTATATTTAAAAGTAATCTCAACGGGCCTGAAAATGGTATGGGGGTGGCTTCATCGGTGGTTTTAAGAAGGCTTCATTAATCAAGCTGTCGTGTTGATAGGCTTCTCTGACGGCAGGGCTTGACACTAACACTTGCTCGCTTGCCCGGGGCAAGTTAAAAAAAAATGGTGGGGCAAGTGAAGACTGCAACCTGGTTGCCCGATCGGGCAAGTGTGCAACATAGTGCACTATAACACAACACAAGATAAATTTGTCTTGAAGGCAGTCATTGCACTCTGCCTCTGTGTCTTTCCCTGCTTTCTAGCTATCCACAATTCCAGGCTGGATTTGGGAAACAAAAACAGGCAAATTAACACATCAAAATGACCATTAATCTTCTACAGTGTAGACCTGGGCTAATTAAGATGATGAATTTTAACTCTTGAGAGTGTAAAAATGAAACCAAATGGACCCGCAAGGGTCCATTTGGTTTCATTTTTACGTTCTCAAGAGTTACATCTGGTTAACCAACTTAACTGGGGACCACCTGGAACCTGGGGGGCAAGTGACCATGACCTGAGGGCAAGTAGAACCTGACTTGCACTTGCCCGACGGGCAAGTGCTTCGGAGACCTTAGTGTCAACCCCTGCTGACGGTATTTATCCAACATTAGGGTTAGTTAAGTCCAGACAAGATTTCCACTGGTTCATTTTATTGTTTTCTTCATAAAACACAACCACAGGCCTTTTATAACACAGTGCATAAAACACATGGTTAAAAGCAGTCCAGGCATATAAAACATTAAACAGCAGTCCATTTAAAGCAAAGCTTTACAAGTGCAATATTAGATTGTGTTTGATTTATTTTGCTGCCATTCTACTATACAACCCCATTGTAACTTCAAAGTCCATTTTAAACATTGAAAACCTATGCAATTTAATGTAAAGAACATGGCATTTGCAAGTGTTGTGGTAGCCCCTGGAACAGGGACCCCCGTTTTAGCTATTGGTCTCCTACGGATAAGTGTAATGTACAGATTAATGATCAATCCAAAAATATTTGTAAATACGATTTTGTAATTTCTATTACCGTTGTAATTCTCCGTCTAATACATGAGGTGTCTGTGTTTTTTCAATTACCTTTTCATTTATTTTTTAATGATTCTTCTTGAAATGTTTATTGATTCTTGTTCCTTACATTGCTGGACATGATTAGAAAGACTATATAGATCCTGCAATAACCACATGACTCGATTTTCGTCACTGCTAAACTCCTTATCCCTTAACTTCTTTGCCTTTTTAAAATTAAAAAACATTTTTCAACAGTTAAAATGTCCAGTCTACAAGCTCACAATGTGTCAATAGATTGGCATGTTGAACTATTAAAATATCGTATGAAGTTACAAGGGGTTTGCATAGGAAGAGGGTGTCCATATAGGCCTGAATAGCCGAAACTGAAATATTCCCATTATTTTTGTTTACCTTTTTACTAGAAGATAAATTGGTTGCCAGCACACGGCATTTAAGTGCTATTAGCAATTCATAAAAACGAAATTCAAGGACCAGTGGCCTGGCTGCTACTGGCAGTAAAAACAATACACAGAAGCACATTATTACACATTTTAAACAGTCAAAGGATTTTTTTTATTCCACTGATTATCATAGATAATCTAGCTACTAATTATTTAAATCACAACAAAATGTTTCTATCAGTCAACAATTCATGTCAAAGCATCATTTCAGATACTTACTGTATCGGACAGACAGCATATACTCAATAAGCCTGCGATAAAGCTTATGTTATGTAATGTTCTTGCAGTCACATGTAGAGTATTCATATTTGCCTGTGATTTTGCTGGGGGACAGATTGTCTTAAAGCTACCATAGTAACATACATTCATCACTTTAAGGAAATGGAAAGTGCAGTTCTATGCATATAATGACGTTTGGTTGCCCTCATGTCACGGGACAAGTGATGGCATTATAATCAATGATTGTACACTGTAGTTTAAAGGGGAGTTCCACCCATTTTCAACATTTTTTCTGTGAGTGTACAAATGCAACCAAATGAACCCGTTGGGAGTTCATTTGGTTCCATTTGTACGCCCTCAGAAAAAAGAAGCGTCTAAAGAAATCCATTAACATGGTGAAAATACATCTTGATGATGTCATCATGTTAGTGGCTTTCTTCAGACCTCCATTTCTTGGGAACACAGAATGGGTCCACCCAACATCTTGAAGGTACATCAATGACATAGTAAAATGTTGAAAATTGGTGGAGTTCCCCTTTAAAGATGTTGTATTACTGCTAGAGATTATGAAAAAATAAAATAAAAAATAAACGAACCCGTTTAGGGTTTCCATTCAGTTTCATATTAAACCCTCAAGACTTAAAAATCTAATAAGGTGTCCATTGGTTATGAAACTGACTTGGGTGACACAGCTGCACTTATTTGATCTTAACTTTTATAGTTTCAGGTTCTGGTTATTAAATGTGTTTTCTTCTATGCCACATTGCCTTAACATACAGTAGAGTATATCTGTGCTGTTATTTAAAATGAGATGCTCAGCTTACCGTCCAGTAATGATCAAACTACTGTACCTTCATAGAATGAACAGAGTTCTTGCTTAATTGCATAATGTTTAAGAGATACATCCAAAAGCAACTAACTGGCAATGACTATAGATAGAGTGGAGATAATATACTGTAGAGGAACTGTTTGCTGCTGACAGATCTTGCTGCTGTCCTCTTTAGATAAGGTGTTTTGGCCCCTAGCCATAATTCTGATTAAGGTTCAGGTGTGTAATAATAAGAATAATAATAATAATAATAAAAAAAAAACTTAGGGGACATTTCACCATTTTTGCACAAACATATACATGTTATTGACATTCAGAAGATTTTGAACACTTTCTTGGTGGTCTTTATGTGTGTAATTTGTGGTTTAAGATACATAAGAGACATGTTGTAACATGTCTCTTACAGTGACAGCATGTAGTCCAGGAAGTAGTATCAATGATATCAGAGACACTGGGCTCACTGGTAACATTTATATATCTAAAACCACATATTATATACATGAACACTGTCAGGAAAGTGTTTTGCATCAGCAAAAACGTTGAAATGTCCCTTTTTGATAGTTTTGTATGGTAGTTTGTGTTAATGTTGAATTAGTCACATTACTATTGGCAGTAACCAACATATTCTGATATAAATACTGCTTTCTGGACCTATAATACCCTTTAAAGATAAAAGATTTTTTTTAACAGAGTGTATGTCTCTCTTCCTCTGTGATGCCATCAGAATTGTTTGCCAGTCTGACTTTATTAATTTTGACTTCTACTTCATTATTTTTCCACTGTCTCCTGAGTTTTGAAGAATAATATTTGCTCATCTCAATCCCATCTCATATCTAAACGTACATACTGGACATGGGAAAACTCGGTTACATGGTAAAAATACATAAATAACGTGGCGCTGTTTAAACAAAGAACATATATCCACTCTTTGTCAAAAAACAAAGCAAAAGTGAAGCTCTAGATATTTAAAATATAGTGAGTTTTACCATGTAATTTTGCTTGGTCATGTGCAATTATTAATTTAGCATTAATGCCAGCATTTACGTTATTGATGTTGTAGGCAGTTATTTGAATATGCATTATTTAAAATGTCTGAAGGTGCTATACCCTACAGTACATACAGTGTTGGAAACTAACAATTTTCTTTCTTTACTTAAGTACATTTTTGAGGAATTTTGACACTATTTCCCATTTTCAGTTACTTTACCTATACATATACTACATCTCAGATACAAATATTGCACTTTTTTCCGCCATTACCATTATGAGAAAACATTAGTATTCATATAGCTGTATCTACTTCGGGCATTTGAAAGTATGCAAACTCACAATGTCGCGTCAATCGCATTGCGAGCTTGTACAGCTGCTATTTTCAAACAATTTTAATACATTTGAAAACATGAAATGGGACATTCTGTCTAATAAGTACTTAGTTTATATTTGTATTTTTGGTACTTTAAGTACATTTTGATGCAAATACTGAGTACTTATACTCAGGTATAGAATTCCGGAAGTTTAATGTAACACAGTAGTTCTGCATTGCGGTATTGATACTTTTTTCTTCAGTTAAAACAGTACTTTTCCCCTACCGGCGCCCTACATATATACATACTGTCCATACATACCAGAACATAATTGACTCAGGACTTGTCAGACCAACGATTCTTCAGCGAACACCTGCTGGACCAAGTCCCGTGGGCCGCCTGGCTCCGCCTCCGTGGGAGGGGCCACGGCATCGCTGCACCTCCTTAGCCACGCCCTCCTGCTCTCGTCCTGCTGACTGCTCTGAGTGCTGCTGCTGCTGCGCTGGTGGGGCTGAAAGTGGTCCTTCGACGCTTCCGCGTGCGTGTGCACGCGAAAGGCTCGTCGTCCGAAGCGCTCCAGGTGCGCGGCGAGCGGCGACGGCGGCGGCGGCGGATCCGGCTCGGAGGACCGGCGCTGTGAGAGGAGGGGGGAGGAGGAGGAGGCGTGGCGTCCGTCGTCGTCGTCGCCCTCCTCCACGCCGCCGAGGGAGAGCGTCTTGTTTTTCCGGAACAGCGCGAGGGCCGGACTCGTCTGCCCGGAGAACGGAGTCTGTGGCACGTTTAAGCCACTTATTATTGCTGCTCGGCCACGTCTGCTTACGTCGCTTCCCGTGCGGTGGGTGTGCTGCTGCTGCTGCTGGCAGGCCCGGGTGTGGAAGTCCCTGAGCTCGCGGACGGTTAGCTGGGAACGGTAGGGCCGAGGACAGGCCGCGCTCTGGAGGCTCCTAATGGAATGGGACGGCTGAGGAGAGGCTGCCTGGAGGTCTCCGGTGGAAGGTTGATGAGGAGACGGTGCTCCCTGGAGGGACGGAGAGCTGGAGGATTCAGACTTGGTTGTTTGAGGCTTGCTGCTGCTGGGGGTCTCCAGAATTACCCTCCTCTCCTCCTCCTCCTCCTCCTCTGGCGTAAGCTTCAAGAGGAGCTCACCATTTTCCTGGTCCAGTTTACTGGCAGTGACCGACGACTGATCAGTGTACCCACCCTGTTTGCATTTGCATCATGGTCGAGTGCAGAGGGCAGAGAGAGAGAGAGAGATTATTTAAGAGGACTAATTAAAAACACCCCCTGCCATATAACATACAGTATAATTTTTTGATTTGTACAGTAGGTAGCTTATGCCACTCTTATGCCACCAAATGGCTTATTCTACTAAACTGGGAATAAACTGGGAGTACTTATCCTGCTTCTACACATTGGGTTGGCAAATTCTTTGTCTGCCCTAAGTTGGAGTTCTTCTATTTACAGTACATATAGTAAATGCTGCTTGTACTTGTACTTCTAATCCTAATTCCTAATCTATATTCCTACCTTTACATTTGATTATCGTTTTGTGATTTTTGGCCACAGCGTACAGAAGATTTTTTAAAAACAATCTGTATTGGAATGGTTGTGAATCGTCCATTCATCCATACATTGGGAAGTAGAGCGGCGAACAGTCGACGCCAGCGTCCCCACTTCCCACATTCACACACACACACACACCAATGGTGGCCAGCTCACACTCACACCGACTAACTCATTGCAGGCAATTTGGGGTTCAGTGTCTTGCCTAAGGACACTTCGACATGTAGACAGGAGGAACCGGGATTCGAACCGCCAACCCACGGGTCATTGGACGACCTACCTGCTCTACCTCCTGAGCCACAGCCGCCCCATGAAATGAACTAAGCTCAGCACAATCGTGCCTGTCGCTCACCGCCATTCTCTCCCTGTCGTCTTTCTCCGAGCCGTCTCGCGAGGGCCTCCGCGCGTCCTTCAGCCACGCGTTGGAGTGGAAGCTCCCTCTGCTGCTTCTCGAGGTGTCCTCCTTGGACGGAAGACGCTCTTGGGGTGGTGGTGGGGAGGAGGAGCCCTGCGGAACAGGCGCGGGTCCCGTGTCCGGAGGCGTGGCGCTGTCTCTCAGCACACTGTCAGAGGAGGGTCCCCTCGAGGCCGTAGCAGCGGTAGCAGGGGGGGAGTAGGTCGACACGGAGAGCGTCGCCGGAAGAGAGTCGAGGGGAGAGCGCGTGGTCGGCGCCGGGGAGGTGCGCGCCGGAGAGGACAGCCTCGCGGAAGCCAGAAGGCTTTCGGATGGCGTGTGATGCGAGTTGTCGTTTTTTCCGGCTTTGAGATGCTCTCCTTCGTTATCCTCGCCACGATCTTCCCTGGAGAGGCAGCGGCCGCCTCCGACAGCGCAGGCCCGCAGCCCGGTGGCGTAGGCGATGGCCGGCTCCGAGCGCCTCCGGAACGTGTAACAGCGGTCCTCCGGGGACGAGGAGAGGTCCGCCTGGCTGCTGGTGGGAGATCCCTCCTGGTTGAGGACGGGGCGGCCCGCGACCTGAGCCCGTCTCCTGCTTCTGGGTCGGCCTGGAGTGGTATAGGGAGGTGGAAACGGCGTCCAAAATGAAAATCAATTAGTATAATTCAAGATTTGTTTGTTTTGTTTGTTCATCATTTTATGACCTTATTCACATGGCAGCCATCTTACCTACAGTGTATGTGCATCTATGCAATTTAACACTTTGACTGCATACCCCAACTTCCCTGAATTTGTGTTTTTCTTACAATGGTTTTCACTGTCTGTAGGGGGTGCAAAACCTTTTTCTTTACCCCAAAATACCAAAAGCAGTGTCCTAGAATAAAGCAAGGTACTAAGAAGATGCAACTTCCCATTACAGCCTGTTGCCTGTTATCTTTTCATGACCGCTTGGAATTGTAACCAAAAACAATTAAAAGCAAAAAAAATCCATGTGGGTAAAATGCAGGATAAATAGTGGGTCCTGGCATAGATATATATAAGAAAGCTAGATGGCTTGACGCAGAGCCTCTGACGTCGTTCACTATGCTCTAATGGCAGCCCAAACAAAAACAGCTGGAACTCGCTCAAAACATGACGGATTTACAAATGGATTGCTTTATTATGAACGGTATCAACGTGGCTATGTTTTTTGCTAAATTTTATTATTTCCTGAAAAATATCATAACTGCTCTATGTATGCGGGCGTCTCTGACGATTACAACAAACCAATCTTTTTGAAAATCGGTTGAAAAATAAGCGAGTTATCGTCATTTAAAAAGTATATGCTCATAGACACACAATGTTATGCTCTCCTCTCACAAGATGGCCACTGTGAACGACGTCGCTCCCCATTGGCAGTGGGGGCGAGCCATCTAGCTTTCTTATATATCTATGGGTCCTGGTATCAAAACCCAATGCTAATAGCGATTAATCTTGGCAGGGGTCCTTACCTGGTGGTGGCAGCTGCAGGAGACAGCGCTCCCTGTTGGCCTGGTGGTGGTGCGCGGTACGCGGTGGACGGTGCGTGCCGTCCGGGTGGTCGTCGATGACGGCGGCGGCGTCCTGCTCGTTGTCGCTGAGCGTGAGGATGGAGTCCAGGCTGCCCTGCAGCTGTTTGCTGCTCTGACGTTTGCAGCCGTCCTGCCGTCCGTCCGGCAGGCTGGGCGAGCCGCCGCTACCGCTGCCGCCGCTGTAGTCGTCCAGCTCGTTCTCCAGACTGTCGAAGGACGAGTCCGTCAGCGGGTACGACGGCCACGGGTCTGAGTGAGGAGCGATGGAATGCTGAGTTAACCCTTTCTGTACTGTACGCGACATTTTACCTGTTTTTTAAGTTTCCCTCAGGAGTTGGATTTCATCCTTTTAGTACATGCCATTAAGACACCATGATTAGAAACTAGGGGTGGGACTCTATTAAATTTTTTTGATCAAATTAATGTGAAGCTTTGTAATTAATTAATTAATCTCAATTAATCGCATACCAATATTTGACCCGAGAAGCATTTTTCGTTTCAATTAAAACAGGTTGGTATCGTGTGAGTGAGATTTTCTAAATCAAAACTGTGTCCATACTGTAACATGTTATGTTGAGGGTGAGGGTTAGAGATAGTGATAGTGTAATTTCGAACCAATGGGAGGACAAAACAGTGGGAGGTCGGATCAATGGCAACCCTTATTGGTTAATGGTTATCCTGATTGGCTTCTTCTTCTTCCATTGCGTGCACCGCCATGACTGGTACCCCTGATATTCGCCCAGTGAAGAAGGTTCTGTGGTGCAAAATCTATGTGTGATTAAAATGAGTTATTTTTTTTTATTTGCGTTATTTTTCTGTAATTAATTAATCTCAATTAATCAGTTAAAGTCCCAGCCCTATTAGAAACACATTGGTGACGAAATTTCTTGGTAACAATTTAGTTCCCAGATTGGTCAAATACCTGACAAAATTACCATATTCCATCTCCAAATTGTATCCTCAACATTTTAGTCTCTGCTACCTCCAGATCTGCTTTCCATCTTTTCCTCAGTGCCACTGTCTCTAAACCATACAATACTACGCAGAATTGTACATAAACGCCACGCAGCACCTGATTGAATGTCCTTCATGCTGCGGCTCCGCGGAGGACCTCCGAACAACGTGGCGGGGTTCTGTCCTGTGATCTTCTGACAGTGGTCGATCATGAACCTGACCAGGTCACACACCTAGAGGAGACGAGAGAAATACTGGGGAAATAGCAATGTCACATGGAACAATAATATCAGGCAAAAATGGCATGAGGCCCCCATCATTTTCATTTAAATTCTTTAGCTCTGTGAAGTGACAAGTAATATAGTAATAAGTATAATATATAATATAATATAATAATATCAGTTGTTGATGTTGCAACAGACACGCGGCATGCTTAAAGCCAAAGGTCTGACTCAGAGAGTTTTCTGTTTTCAATGATGAAATGCTGTCATGCTGCAACAATTGTTGCAAAGGCTGCAACAATTGTAGTTCTTTAGTAGCAGCAGTAGTAGTGTTTCAAATCATTTTAAATATAAGCACTTTCATTTGAAATATCTTTAAAAAAAAATCCCATGCCCATGCCTAGATCCGGCCCCGCTACAGTTCCAGGGCCACAGCCCCTCTTCAACGAAAGTGCCACTTACTTTATGGTAGAAATGTCAACAATACAACTGCTACCACTCAGGCGTTTTTGCCATTAGGTAGACTAGGCATTTGCCTAGGGCGTCATGAGGGGAGGGGGTGAGGGGAGGGGGTGAGTGACCACTAGACATGCTTTAAAAAGATACCAGGCTAATAAGCCAAATATGGATGAATATGTTATACTTATCCTCTATAACTAGAATTGAACATTTATGTTTAAGCTTAAAGGTAGGGGAAGTGATTTCACTTTTGTCAGATATCACTTTTTTTTTTCTGTTAAAATGCTCTATTATAAGGTGTGCAGACCATATATGGAGTTTCCCCCTCCCCCACGTTAGCAGAGGAGCTAATAAAACTTCCCCAGGTGGAGGGTGAATTCTCCTCCAATCAGGATCGAGCAGCAGGTTCACATAGTGTAGCTACTCTTGGGCGCCCCTAGTGCACCAGGCTGGTACTACACCACGAATTTCAAATCACTTACCCTACCTTTAAAAATAGTTCATAATTTTATCCCTTGGGGGGCGCCATTTTACAGGAGATTTTCCCTGGAGCCCCCCCTTACCAAATGGACCCGTAAGGGTCCATTTGGTAAGGGGGGGCCTCCAGGGAAAATCTTGCCTAGGGCTCCAAATTGCTTAGAAACGCCACCGCTACCACTTGCTCACCTTTTTGGCCATCTCTCCCTCCAGCTGTGGACTACAAGTCCCAGGGGGCCACAGCATGCTGGGAGCGATGCACACCGACAGGTTGAAGCTGGTCATCTGGTTGTCGGGAGCGTTGCCCTGGACGCCGTGCAGCAGGCAGAGCAGGTGACGGAGCAGCAGCACGTTGGCGGCGGGCAGCCGCGCCACCAGCCTGCAGGGGAACGCAAGACGTGGTGAAAACGCAGGTAATGTCAGGTCTCTGGTTTAACCCATTGTATCCTGATCAGATTCTAGTTTCCGATGCTTTTCACAATTTTCTCAAAAATAGCAGAACTACAAGCTCATATCGCGCCACTCGGTGGCGCGATATGAGCTTGTAGATCTGCTATTTTTCAACAGCTTAAAAACACCAACACGCGTTCAGCACACAAAGGGTTAACCCATTGGGCTCCATTTCCGTTACCATCTAAACCCCGTATCCTAAACCCCTTATCATTTTTTTCTTACTATTTTGAAAAACTTTTTGCAATAGTTCAATGTGCCAATCTATTGACACATTGTGAGCTTGTAGACTGGCCTGTTTTAAACTATTGAAAAATGTTCTTTTTTAATAGTTTAAAAAGGCAAAGAGGTTAAGGGATAAGGGGTTTAGCGGTGACGAAAATGGAGCCCATTGTGTCCTGACTAGATTCTAGTTTCTGACATGAGATTCTAATTTCTGACGCTACATTCTAGTTTCAGATGCTATAGATTCTAGTTTCTGGTGCTAGATGACACTAGATTTCAGTTCTGGAAAAAAAAAAATCTAAGTTCCTGTGTCAGTGATGCTCAGCATTATTTCATGCCAAGGAGCACCAGAAATGTCTATATTTGCCTGTGTACCCCAATCTGAAAACATCTAGGGATGCCCCCAGAAGCTGAGATTTGAGTTAAAAAGGTTTGCTTCCAAAAGAATATATTCAAAGATTTGTGTCACATTTTAATGATTGATCAAAAATATCAGACCTACAAGCTCATAGCGCGCCACTCGGTGGCGCGCTATGAGCTTGTAGATCTGCTATTTTTCAATTGTGCTCAGAACACCAAAACGTGCACAATACAGAAAGGGTTAACCTGGAACAACCTTTAGCTTTATACATGTTGCGTGTCTGTTGCTTTATGCATGTTGCGTGTCTGTTGCTTTATGCATGTTGCGTGTCTGTTGCTTTATGCATGTTGCGTGTCTGTTGCTTTATGCATGTTGCGTGTCTGTTGCTTTATGCATGTTGCGTGTCTGTTGCTTTATGCATGTTGCGTGTCTGTTGCTTTATGCATGTTGCGTGTCTGTTGCTTTATGCATGTTGCATGTCTGTTTGCTTTATGCATGTTGCGTGTCTGTTGCTTTATGCATGTTGCGTGTCTGTTGCTTTATGCATGTTGCGTGTCTGTTGCTTTATGCATGTTGCGTGTCTGTTGCTTTATGCATGTTGCGTGTCTGTTGCTTTATGCATGTTGCGTGTCTGTTGCTTTATGCATGTTGCGTGTCTGTTGCTTTATACATGTTGCGTGTCTGTTGCTTTATGCATGTTGCGTGTCTGTTGCTTTATGCATGTTGCGTGTCTGTTGCTTTATGCATGTTGCGTGTCTGTTGCTTTATGCATGTTGCGTGTCTGTTGCAACTTCAACAACAACAGATGTTATTATTGATGCTTTACTTGCCTAATATAAGCCCTATAACCGAAAATGCTATGGGTGCGACTTCATGGGGCGACACACGATTCGTCGCCGGTGACGAAGCCTGTGACAAAGCTGCCCCATACCGCCCCCCCCCCCCCCCCCCCCCCCCCCCCCCCCCCAATTGGGAAATGTTACATCCGGCCCATGTCTCTGACAGATTCAGCTCAATATGTCTGCGTTACATTTTAAACACAACCTTGTAACTGTGTGTGTGTGTGTGTGTGTGTGTGTGTGTGTGTGTGTTGTGTGTGTGCGTGAGACCTCTGTATATCCTGTGCCTGTTCCTCCAGTCCCTGGCTCTCGTCCAGAACGTCCATCCACTCCTCGTAGAGCTGGGAGCACAGCAGGCTTCCCGGGATGTTGCGCAGGAAGTCCTGTGGAGCGTGTGAGTCACAACAATCTTCCTTATTGTCACCATCACAGTCGTACAAGTAAACAAGCCAAAGGTGGCAGAGATTAGCTGTCCACACAGGCGGACGCACGGGTAGGGCAGACAAGAGTGCAAAACATACACTTCATCCGCCATGCCCTTGGCCTGGTGGATTCAGATCTATAACCACCTGGAATCCTCTCAGGGACCACTGCATGGTGATCCCCGGACCACCTGTTGAAAACCACTGCTGTACAGAATCCAAAAATGGATTCCCGACCTGAAAAGGTTAAAAAAGGTCTTTCTTATATCAAGCACGTGCATAACTTTGAGTGAACAAACTAAGCCTGATGATGCTGCCTTTACAACATACTTTGGGGTCCCAGAGATATGGAAATAGGGGACCATAGCCTAATTCAGGTCAAACTCAAGGTCCTTGAAATGAAAATGGTTGAGAGTCACCCTTTAGGGTCGTAAAAAAAAGGCATATTTTCAAATGGAGGTCTGCGGGGCTGTCAATCTGAATGAATCCAGTCATGCCCTTCTATGAATGAACGTATATGAGCGGTGCGCTGGTCATAGACAAGCGCATAGCAAGTTCATTCAGGAAACCTCAGTGCAGTCGCTGCCGGCCCTTTAAAGGGCCGCCTCAGCATCACATTCACATGATTGACTTCATCCAATCACAGGCTCTCACAGGCTATTTAAACTGTAAGTTTGTATTGCTCTTCCTGCTTGCTGCTGCTGCTCACTCTGATACTGCTGTTCTGCTTATGCTTAATCATTTTGCTGCTAACCCTCCTCCACCCCAGCTACCACCTGTAGATTTGGATCTGCCCTTTGGGTACGGGGGATTCGGAGTCCTTAAGGTCAGGACTGTTGCGCTTGATCTGAGTACCCAAAAAGCAGATCCAATTCATCCGCCAAACCATGATAAATATATTGCTTATTTTATATTCAATAAATGAATATTAAACCCTTCTTGAGTTGTCCTGACTGAAGTGTTGTTAGGTAATAGGTTAAAAAAAAGAACGCATGTGCACACACACACACGCACGCACGCACGCACGCACGCACGCACGCGCGCGCGCGCGCGCGCACACACACGCTTACTGTCATCCGTTCAGATTATAATAGAAATGGATATTAATCCAGATTATGTTTGGCATAAAGACCACCACTGTTATGAACAGCCTGTCCTGCCTGGCTAGGTTCTGGGACTAAAATAGGACTGGAGCAGATTAAATAATGCTGTTACACATAGAACCCCCCCCACATACACACACACGGTTAAGTGTATGCACTTTAAAGCATGTGTGTACACATATTACAAGTACAAGAAAACAAGGGCACGGATTAACACGACGCTCAAGAACAGTAACGATAACCTTGAACTTTGGCCTTGTGGATGCACAATGCACGACCACTTTAAACCCTAACCATAACCCATATACACCTTGTTTGCACAGCGACAGCAAAAACAAATGAACTGCAAGCTCCACGTCGATATACCTGTAGATCTCAATTCACCTATTGTGCAGCGTATGTCCTAGTCTTGGGCAATATACCGGTATTGCCGTCTATCGCGATATTGGAAATCAATACCGAGTAATATCGTTGGGTTTATAAATAATATCAAATACTGAATATCGTCAAATACCGACAGTATACTGTATTCTGTTAAAATATGAGCGATGCTGCTGACTTGTTACAGTACTTAGGTTGGGTTTGTAACCCCCAGTTTTATACTGACACACTGACGGTTACTCCTCCTATAGCTCTGTCTCCATTTTTACTAGGTTGTATTTTTTTTAAACCTGTTTCAAACAAAGCATTTATTTTAAACAACAACAACGGACATATAAACTACATGACGACGACGTGCTGCACGCCTTTTGTTTTCTCCACCTCAAACCATCTAGACATATCCTCCTCCTCACTCAGAGTTAAAAACACGTGTGTACTGCACACTATTGGTCAATATCTAGTGGTCAATACTGGTAATATCGAATATCGAGCTAATTAACACATTATCAATACCAATATTAAGACTAGTATGTCCCGGTTCGGCCTGACAACAGATTCTGAACAAATCCTGTGTCAGTCGTCAAACATTTTCATGTCAAGCAGCCCCAGAAATATATGCATTTGGCTGCCCATCACAAAAATATGTTGTTCCAGAGACCTCCTGGACATCCTCCTAACAATATGCGCATCCCCCGAGTAACAATATGTGCACATGCTCATCTGCAGTGGGAGGAAGTGCAACAAGCCAACAGCACACAATGTTGCCAACCACCAAAATCCCGATTGGACGAAAAGGCTTTTCTCCCAAAGCCCAAACTTAAACTTTCAACTAACACTGAACAGCCCCATCGACAGGCGTCACCATACAGCGCTGGAGCCCAGTGCCAACAGCTATAGTGCTTAGCACACCTAAAAGGCGTTAATTCCCCGCTCTTCTGTACCTTGAAGACCCCGGCGATGATGAAGACGTGGTCCTTGGTCAGGGGGAGCTGCGAGAAGCCCGAGTCCAGCGAGTCCCTCAGCTCGCGGACAGCCTTGGCCCCGGCCGAGCGGCGGAAGATCCCGCGCGTCCACGAGCCCTCGTGGTACAGGAACACCAGCATGTCCTGTTAGGAATGCAGCAGAGAAGTGAGAGAAGAGAGAGAGCGACCTCCAGTTATAGTACAGCTGACTTCCCACATGTTTAGCGATGAATTTCCAAAATTTCTCCAGGTTATTTAACCCTTTCTGTACTGAACGTGTTTTGGCGTTTTAGCTGTTGAAAAATAGCAGATCCACAAGCTCATATCGCGCCACCGAGTGGCGCGATATGAGCTTGTGGATCTGCTATTTTTCAACAGTTGTGAAAATGTGGTGCAAATCTTTGAATACATTATTTCGGAAGCAAACATTTTTAACTCAAATCTTTGCTTCTGGGGGATCTGGGGGATCTCTGGGGGTCCTTCCTATGAAATATGTTAAGCATCACTCGCACAGAAAGAGATTTTTCCAGAAAAACTAGAACCTCACACCAGGGACTAGAATTTAGTGTCACAAACTAGAATTTAGTGTCATGGACTAGAATCTAGTGTCAGAAACTGGAATCTAACTTCAGAAACTACAATCTACTGAGAGGAACTAGAATCTACCATGGGGGACTAGAATCTAGCATGAGGAACTAGAATCTAGCGCAGTGAACTAGAATCTAGCATCAGAAACTAGAATCTGATCAGGATACAAGGGAGCTAACCCAATGTCTAGGCCATTAGGTATTACAATCTCTTATTCTTACAGTTATGTGCATGTCCAAAGCATAGAATATAGCTGTTATAATAATATAAGAATCCAAATATGCCAATGGCAGGCTACCCTGACATTAAAGTTATACTGCATTCACAAGGTCAGGTGCGACATGAACATACCTGATATTTGTAGCTACTACAAAAGCTACAAAACAACAAAGCTACATGTGTGTAGCTTTCTATGTTTGAATGTAGCCTGGCCTAACCTGAAATGATTTTGGCCCTGGGGAGGCAGGGTGCCTTCCATTCTTGGACTGCAGATGAGCCAGGGGCGTCATCTTGCGTCCGCACACATGTAGGTTGTTTTTCCCCCCTGAATTGTTGTATTGGCCCAAGTATAGTGTACCTTAGCCTGGGCCAGCAAATTATTTCTGGGCCATGGAAACTGCGTCCCAGCCTACAGCCCCTGTGAAATCCTACTGAAATCCTCATGTACTAGGCTGCTGCCTTGCAGCCTAGACAGAGATTACGCCCCTGAGAGGAGCTGATCTGATTTGATCTGATTTGATCTTCGTGATATTCGTGTCATCATCTCTGGCCCCTCCCCCACTGCCCCCCTCTCTACAGTGCTACGTCACATCATTTGGAGCCCCCCCCCCCCCCCCCCCCCCCCCCCCCTGAATGGTTGACTTCAACTTCTCAGCCACCTCAGCTAACAAATTAGTCCAGGTTTCCGTTTTCGCACAACGCGGACGAAAATGAAAGTCTGGGTGTCGAGGCGACTGCCAAGGTGAACGCAGCGATAATAGCCACGTGCGGTATACCGAATCATCTCAGTCCATTGCAGCCGCTCACCATGATTGGCTGAGGCAGAGCGTCCTCCAGACATACGGAGCTCAGCGGTTGGCCAAAGAGGCAGCCGGAGGCGGGACCGGAGAGGGAGAGGGAGGAGTCGTCGAGCTGAGAGGAGGAGCCTTTCCAGAAGGCCCAATTGATGAGGGAACGCTTCCTTTTGAAGGGCTTCTGAGACAAATCTGAAAATAACCATCGCAATCATAGATATATATATAAGAAAGCTAGATGGCTCGAGGCGGAGCCTCTGACGTCGTTCACGGCGGCCATCTTGTGAGAGGACTCAATACACTATGCTCAATGGCAGCCCAAACAAAAACAGCTATAACTCGCTCAAAACTTGACGGATTTACAAACAGATTGCATTATTATGAATGTTAGCGACGTGGCTATGATTTTGCTAAATATTATTTTTTCTAAAAAAATATCATATGGTGGCTCATATAATGCGGATGTCTCTGACGTTTACAACAAACCAATCTGTTTGAAAATCGGTTGAAAAATAAGCGAGTTATCGTCATTTAAAAAGTATATGCTCATAGACACAATGTTATGCTCTCCTCTTACAAGATGGCCGCCACGTAACAACATCACTCCCCATTTTTCCCAGCAGCGTGGGCGAACCATCTAGCTTTCTTATATATATCTATGACCATCGCAATACCCTGTTATTTTCATTGGATTTTGGGACAAAGTGAAGTTCGTAACAGAGCTCTATAGTCTATGAGAGGTACTGTACCTATGGCCTCCTGGTGCTGTGACGACGGCCGCCGCTTCAGAATGAACTGGCACTGCTTGCTGGCATGCAGCAGCAGCTGCTCCTGCAGCGCCCCCTGTCTGTCAGAGGTCGTGGGCGCGGCGGCGTCCTTGTTGCTCTGAGACGGCAGCTCCCTCACGTGACCCATCTGGATGCTGAACGGAAACTCGTGGCCTGGTGTCAAGAGACAAGGAGCGACATAACTAAGCAGGGCCGGATCTAGAGAGGGGGGCAGGGGGGGCAGAGCCCACCCGAAACGTGCAATCTGTATGCCCACCCAATCGAAGGTTATATCAGTGGTTTTCTGAGGGCTACCAGTGGATCTTGAGTGTTCCACGTGGTCCCCAGCTAAAGCTGGTTAACCAGATGTAACTCTTTGAGAGCGTACAAATGAAACCAAATGGACCCTTGCGGGTCCATTTGGTTTCATTTCTACGCTCTCAAGAGTTAAAATATTCATCCATCTGAATTAGCCCAAGTCTACACAACTAGAGAATGAAGATTAATGGTATGTAGGTAGAATCGCTGACCTATCAAAGGGTAGGGCGAGTTGTCCTTCTTTGAGAAAACCCACAGCTGGTAGTCTTTCACGTTGCCCTAAGAAACAGAGGAACTTTGT
This sequence comes from Benthosema pterotum, assembly GCA_039105355.1. NCBI lineage: Eukaryota > Metazoa > Chordata > Actinopteri > Myctophiformes > Myctophidae > Benthosema > Benthosema pterotum. The sequence continues at coordinate 3,903,946 of CM076988.1, read as the reverse complement.
TAAAAGCAACTAGCAGTTATGCAGAGCAACTATACAAATGTTTTTAATCATTTAGAACAGAGGTTTTCAACCGGTAGTCCGGGGACCACCATTGGTCCTTGAGAGGGTTCCAGGTGGTCCCCAGCTAAGTTGGTTAGCCAGATGTAACTCTTGAGAACGTAAAAATGAAACCAAATGGACCCTTGCGGGTCCATTTGGTTTCATTTTCAAATCCCAAATCTACACAACTAGAGAATGTAGAAGATTAATGGTCATTTTGATCTGTATGTTTTGCCTGTTTTGTTTCCCCAAATCCAGCCTGGTATTGTGGACAAAAGCAAAAACAAATCTTTCGTTTTCGGGTCTGTGGGGCTAAAATGTCCTCAAATGGTGGTCCATGGCTCAAATGCTGAATAAATGGTGGTCCCTGGTGTCAAAAAGGTTGAAAACCCCTGATTTAGAACACTTGAATATACACTGTCCACCACTGAAAACAACAAGGAACTCAAAACTTTTAACAGCACCAAGAGACACAACCCACCCATAGGGCAAATAGAGGGATATTTCAGAATATGGGACAGGGTGTAATTAGGGAAAAATTAGCTGAACTATTTGTTCCAAGCCAAGTCCCTTGGGAATCTCTGTGAGAGCTGCTGAAAGTTGGGGTACCACTATCAACCTATATAAGGCAAAGTGTACAATATTTCATTCAGCTTTAAAGGCAATAGAGGCAACTTTAGTGTTAGCACTGCCTTTCGTGAGCCTGACGAATATTTTGTTTTCTTGATTTGTTGACAACAACAAAAGTTCTGGACCGTCTGCAGGACGAAGCAAGTGTCTATACCCTGTCTGCAGGGAAACGGCTGCAGCATCAAAGTAGAAGCAACATAGAGGGGGAAAAAGGCAAAAAAAATATAGCTATATATTTATTTTGATTTTTTTTGGCTAAAAAGTTGCCTCTATTAAAGGGGAATTCCATATATTTTCAAAATGTTCCTGAGAGGATACAAATGTGATTTAAATGGACCCTAGCGGGTCCATTTGGCTCCATTTGTACCCTCTCAGGAAAAAGCGGGTCTGAAAGAAAAATCATTAACATGGTGAAATACATCTTGATGATGTCATCAGATGTATTTCACCACCAAACATCCATTTATAGGAAATACAGAATTGGGGGAACTTTTATTTTATCATGTCCACACAACATCTCTAAGGTATATTAATGGCATATTAAAAATGTTGAAAATGGGTGGAGTTCCCCTTTAAGTAGCATGTGACGTGTCAAACTAGGGGGGTTTCGGCGATGTGTAACATCTTGTTGATCCCTGGTACTCACCACAATGCCAAACTGCTGTAGGGCCAACCGGACCACCTCATTGGTTGTATCACTGTTACTGACTGCAAGGGTTTTGATCTGAACCATGGAGGAGATATACAGTAATATAACAATAGCCTGCACTGACACACACACACACACACACACACACACACACACACACACACAGACACACACACACACACACACACCAGGGTTTTTATAGTTAACTAAAACTAACAAAAAAACGACAACTATTTTTTTTTTTTTTTTTAGAAAATATCCGTTAACTGAAACTAAATAAAAACTACAAATAATTAAAAAAAAAACTATAACTAAACTATAACTGCATTGTGGGTTCACAAAACTAACTAAAACTAACTGAAATCATACTCAAAATACCTTCATTTTTGTTTGTCATGTATATGACTTTCAGACATTTATAATATAATTTTTTATCAACTTTTTATAGCATTCCAAATTCCAAACAAAGTACAAAAAAGTACGGTATGAAAAAAAAAACTGAAACTAAAACTAACTAAAACTAAAACTTTTTTTTTTACAAAAATACAAACTAAATAAAAACTAGCAAATGCGCCCTAAAAACTAATTAGAACTAGTAAAAACTAATTAAAACTAAACTAAAATGAAACTATAATAACCCTGACACACACACACACACACACACACACACACACACACACACACACACACACACACACACACACACACACACACACACACACACACACACACACACACACACACACAAACCTACATCAGCCAAGCTGTTGATTCCCTTCCCGTAGACTTTGAGAGCGATGGTTTTAGGCTCCTCCTTCTCTTTCTCTTCTTTTATTCGGCTACAGAAGAGGAGGAATATTACTCTCACTTTGTGGACAAAACATACAACTCCACTACAAAATACTGTACATGCCCCAAACTGGACCGCAACTTTTTCCAAAAGCTATGAATTGTTCCGAGCTTAAACCATCGAAAACCAAATTTTATTTTATTTCTTCCCATTCACAAAGTTCTTTGATCAAACTACTCAACAACTTCTGATTATGGCTTAGTATTGGCCTTTAAAGAGCACCATTTTTTCTCTTAGAAAATTGTGGAATTGTTGTCTGGCTTTATGAGTCTGGATCCACTCAAATTGTGACTGATATGTTTTAGAACTATAGCTAGAGTATACGTCTCTCTCTCTCTCTCTCTCTCTCTCTCTCTCTCTCACTCACTCACTCACTCACTCACTCACTCACTCACTCACTCACTCACTCACTCACTCACTCACTCACTCACTCACACACATGCACACACACACACGCATGCACACAAATTATGATACTGATATGGTGTATGTTTTAGGATTATAGCTGGTTTATATTTGCATGTCTCTTCTCTCTCTCTCTCCTTCCAGCACACTTACTTTACCTCTTGAGGAGGGACAGCCATTTGTCTTTCTGGTCTGCGGAGCTGTGGAAGCAGAGATGGCATCGCAAACGTTAGAGCAGCATAAACGTCACAGACGCCATCGCCAATGTTTTGTATCTCTTTGTTACGGTAAGTCATGGCATCACGAACAATTAGAGCAGCATAAACGTCACAGACTGCATCGCCAATGTTTTGTATCTCTTTGTTACGGTGAGTTGTCGTGAGCCACGCACCACTACCTGGCAGACTACAGAAGTGAGAATGCTCAATGATCAACGAATACACCGGTGAAGGGGAGCGGTGGACAAACAGCATTACATTCTCAGAAAAAAATGTATCCCAATGACAGAACTGCAGAATTAACAAGTCATTGTTAACTGCTTTAACCTATTTTGGCCTGACTAGATTCTAGTTTCTGACGCTACATTCTAGATTCTGACGCTGCATTCTAGTTTCCGGCACTGCATTCTAGTTTCCGTCGCTACATTCTAGTTTCTGGCGCTGCATTTTAGTTTCCGCTGCTATATTCTAGTTTCTGACGCTGCATTCTATTTTCTGACGCTACATTCTAGTTTCCGACGCTGCATTCTAGTTTCTGACACTACATTCTAGTTTTTGATGCTGCATTCTAGTTTCTGACCCTAGATTCTAGTTTCTGTCGCTAGTTTCAAGTTCAGGGAGTTAGGTTCTAGTTTCCAACACTACGTTCTAGTTCTTTGACGCTAGATTCTAGTTCTTGGTGCTGGAACATAATTTCTGACACTAGACCATTATATAGATAATTATCTATATTTGGCTGCGGACCCCCACCTGAAATAATGTTCTATAGGGATCCCCCAGGAGCAAAAATGTTTGCTTTCGAAATAATATTCAGATTAGCGCCACATTTTCACGATTTTTCAAAAATAGCAGATCTACAAGCTCATAGCAATAGCTGAAGTATCACATAATTCTTAGAACACCAAAACGCGTTTTGGTACAGTACAGAAAAGTGGTACCTGAACACGGCGACACAGTTGCAGGTGGGCCAGCCCATGACGAAGCTGCTCTCTGGGTTGGCGCTGCCCTCGCACACCTCCTCCATGGAGCCGGGCGTCGTCCACATCTCACACACGCGCACCTGCGCCTTCTGCTTGAACTGGTTGCCTGACCTGAGGACGGACGCATGGAGAGATGCATGATGGGGAACCGCATGCACAGCACGCGTGCACTAATCTAAAACTAAGCTTGCAATTTCTTTTTCTTCCTGGTGGAACTTTTATTTTGCAAGGCCACGTGGCACAACATACTTACAGGAAGTACCTACCGGAAGTACCTGCTCACCAGGGCTGCCTTGACAGGATAAAGTGCTCCTCAGTGAGAGAAGAGGTTTGCTGCTTGACACGCAGACAAACAAAGAACTAATGACAGCCACATGAACCATGCCAATGCCTTTTAAAGGACTAAAGAGGTAACTAAGAGAGTACACGATTGTTGTAGAAGGATAAAAATGACAAAACAAAATGGAACATTGGATTTTAATCCCCTTTTTATTCATTGATAGCAACTTCTTTGGAGACCCTCAAACACAACATGGTTGCAGTGACATGCTGTTGGACCTGGTTGCCTTTAAATGGACCAACAAACTAAGTAGGAGGTAGGCCTACATGATACAAGTGAAACGAGAAACAAAATGCAATGTGAATATTTTAATTGTTGGCTTTTTTGATGTTTAATAGTGACACTGTGGTCAGTAACGTCATGCATCTGGGACATTTTGGAATTTAGCACCTTAGTGGAGGAGGGAACAAGGTAAAAAAAAATGCCATGTTGTTTTTATTGTTGGTATTGATATATACTTTTATTGGTGTGTGGTTTTCTATTCTACTAATTTCATTATTGTGGCAATGTATCTGCTTGTATTTTTGTATTTATTATGTGTCTGCAAAAATTGAAAAACTCCTGGCGGAAAATCTAGTGCTTTTTTGCTGGTGAGTTGGGGTGAAATTGGTTGACATGCACCAGAGATAAAATCCTCATTTTTCCTCCTTCCTTCCTAGAAAGGACCATTGGTAACCAAATGGACCCTTACGGGTCCATTTGGTTTCATTTTAAGCTCTCAAGAGTTAAATTATATTGAAACATCTGAATTAACCTAATTTCCAAGAATCTACACATTTTCAAAATGTAGAAGAATTGCCATTTTGATGTAACATTTTGCCAGTTAGCTCTCCTAAATTAGTCTGAGCGACTAGAGTCAACATCAAATGGTTGTCCTCCGTGGCTAAAATGCAGAATAAATAGTGGGCCCTGGTATGAAAATGGTTGAAAACCCACTGCTCTAGCGCATACATGCATTCTAGTGCATTTTGGAAGTGCCGTTAGTGCATTTTGGTTTTTGGCAGTTGGCAACACTGGCTCAGGGTCGCTACAGGGTCGCTACAGGAGGTCCCAGGAACAAAACATCTTGAGATGGAGGCAGGGCTATTAGTTTTAGTTAGTTTTTCATTTTTAGTTTTTTATTAGTTTCAGTTGACTCAAATGATTTTTGAATTTTAGTTTTCGTTTTTTAGTTAGTTTTAGTTAACTATTCTAACCCTGGATGGAGTTAACTCACTTGGCCTTGGCGATGACCAGCATGTTGTTGAACAGGAACAGGTGTCTGTCCTGCGTCTGTAGGCCCGTCTTCAACTGGGCGTGGCCATGCAGGAGGAACACCCTATCAGACCACACCAGGAAGGACTGGACCAATGGGCACGTCTCTGGGCAGAAGGGAGGCTGGAAGTAATCTCTGCAATCAGAAGAACAACGCACAATCGTCAAAACCTTTTAACCGCTTTACTTTACATCAGGGGTTTTCAACCTTTTTGACTGCAGGGACCACCATTTATTCAGCATTTGAGCCACGGACCACCATTTGATGACATTTTAGCCCCACAGACCCAAAACTAAAGATTTATTTTGCTTCTGTCCATGACCATTAATCTTCTCGTTGTGTGGACTTGGACTAATTCACATGATGGATATTCTAACTCTTGAGAGCGTAAAAATGAAACCAAATGGACCCTGGCGGGTCCATTTGGTTTCATTTTTACGCTCTCAAGAGTTACATCTGGTTAAGCAATTTAGCTGGGGACCACCTGGAACCCTCTCAAGGACCACTGGTGGTCCCCGGACCACCTGTTGAAAACCCCCTGCTTTACATGTCTGTGGATGCATGCATTTTTTTCAAATGTATCATATAAATGTTGCCTTTTAATACATTTTATACACTCTGTTACCTAAACCAGGGGTTTTCAACCTTTTTCATCCCAGGGCCCACCATTTAGTCAGCAACCCACCCAAAGGTGCATCCTGCCCACCCAATGAAAGGTAATATCAGTGGTTTTCAACCAGTGGTCTGAGAACCACTAGTGGTCCTTGAAGTTGGTTAACCAGATGTAACTCTTTGAGAACGTAAAAAAAATGACCCTGGCGGGTCCATTTGGTTTCCTTTTTTACAGTCTCGAGTTAAAATATCCATTATGCGAATTAGTCCAAATCTACACGACTAGAAGATTAATGGTCATGGACAGAAGCAAAAGAAATCTTTAGTTTTGGCGTCTGTGGGTCTAAAAAATATCCTCAATTGGTGGTCCGTGGCTCAAATCCTGAATAAATAGTGGGCCTTGGTATGAAAAAAGTTGAAAACCACTGACTTAAAGACTTGGCTTTGCCTTCAAACATCAAGATGCTCGAGGTGATCAAAGCAATTCAAGACTAATCAAATCTGTCCCATAATATCACCTGATCCTGTCCTCTAAAGAATGAAGGATGTCCCCTGGATGAATCAGAGAGAGTCAGATTGAGGCCAGATCAACTTGTGTCCTGTCTAGATTTCTAGTTTCCGAATAACATAATATTCAAAGATTTGCACCACGTTTTCACGATTTTTCAAAAATAGCAGAGATACAAGCTGAAAATAGCAGATCTACAAGCTCATAGCGCGCCACGAGTGGCGCGCTATGAGCTTGTAGATCTGCTATTTTTCAATAGTTAAAACATAATACTGAGAACACCAAAACGCGCTCATTACACTCAAGGGTTAAATCAATCACAACTAGATTAGCACTCTGTAGAGTGCCAAATCCATTTGGTTTCATTTTTAAGCTCTCAAAAGAGTTACATCTGGCTAAGCAACTGTCAATCATTTAGTTGGGGACCAGCTGGACCTCTCTCAACCACTGGTGGATCCCGGACCACTGATGAAGACCACTGATATTACCTTTCAGGGGTTGACACTAAGGTCTCCGAGGCACTTGCCCATTACATTTTCCAGGGTTCCAGGTGGTCCCCAGCTAAGTTGGTTAACCAGATGTAACTCTTGAGAACGTAAAAATGAAACCAAATGGACCCTTGCGGGTCCATTTGGTGTCATTTTTACACTCTCAAGAGTTAAAATTAATCATCTTAATTAGCCCATAGTGGTCACAGACCCAGTGGTCCCTGACCCCAGCAAAATGATAGTTTGGAACCAAATGAACCTGGGAGAGAGATAGGTAGAGATAGCTAAAAAGCAGGGAAAGACACAGAGGCAGAGTGCAATGACTGCCTTCAAGACAAATTTATCTTATGTTGTGTTATAGCGCACCAAGTTGCACACTTGCCCGATCGGGCAACCAGGTAGCAGTCTTCACTTGCCCCACCATTTTTTTTTACTTGCCCCGGGCAAGCGGGAAAGTGTTAGTGTCAAGCCCTGCCTTTGATTGGGTGGGCTCTACCCACCCTTTGCTCCCCTCTAGATCCGGGCCTGCGCAAGACTACAGCTTCCAATGTGGAAGGTAAGGGGTGGTGGGCTAGCGCAGCAGGGTGGTGGATTAGGCCCACACGCGCACATTGTGCCGGGAGCGTTTTTTTTAAATCGACTCATTCACATCACTGTTCCACGCACTCGATTAAAGCCAGGCCTATTAATAGAGCCCTTGATCGCTTGATCAGATTGTCCGCAGCCAGCCAGGCCGGGGGATTATAATGTACCTGAATGGACTCAGCTACTCCAGCAGTTTAGTGTGTGTACGTATGTATGTACAGTATGTATGGTGTGTTACGTTCTAAGCATCGCTCCCTGCACTAATCTGCTCTGTAAGGTGTGTGTTAGATTAGCAGACGTAATCTCACTGTTCTCCATGCTATACGGCTTCTTTGTGTGCGCCGTTTGTGTGACTCACTGCTGGACTCATTGTGATTTATTGTGGCTTAGGAACCATTCATCATCAGCATATGGGTGTACTGTAGTGTACATTGTATAGGTCAGGGGTTTTTTAACCTTTTTGATACCAGGGCCCACTATTTAGACGGTGTTTGAGCCGCGGAGGACCACCATTTGATGACATTTTAGCCCCACAGACGTCAAAACTAGATTTGACAAGATTTCTTTTGTCCACAATTCCAGGCTGGATTTCGGAGAAAACAAAACAGTCAAACATACAGATCAAGATGATCATTTTTTACGTTCTCGAAGAGTTACAACTGGTTAACCAACTTTCCATCATTTAGCCTGGGGACCACCTGGAATCCTCTCAGGGACCACTGGTGGTCCCCGGACCACCTGTTGAAAACCCCCGGTATAGGTTGGCAAAAAAAAAAACAATTATTTGAACTATTAATGTGCCATCTATAAATATATTACTAGTAGGATGGTTATAATTAATTAGTAGTAGGATGATTATAATTAGGCTGCTTGATCTCCAATACACACACGCGCACACACGCACACACACACACACACACACACACACACACACACACACACCACACACACACACACACACACACACACACACACACACACACACACACATAAAACTACGACAAAAAACAAACACAACAATACAATTTATATCTATCTCACTGAGAGTGTTTATAATTCATTTCTCATTTCAAAATACTTTCAGGAAATCAATGTCCTAACGGCAGACACCCTGGGCCTTACCTGGACAGGGTTCTGGACCTGGTCAGGGCCTTGCTGATGACCATGGAGGGAGCCGACTGGCGGCGGTGGCTCTGAGACTTCATCCTCTAAAGAAACAGAGACAGAGAGAGACGGACCAGAGGTAAAATAACCAGTGATTTAGTAAACACCCTTGTGGCGCTCCACTGGAGTTCCCACAAGGCCCTGCATGCTGTGGAACTCTTCCACAGGGCTCTAGGGCAAGGGTCTTCAACAGGTGGTCCGGGGACCACCAGTGGTCCCTGAGAGGATTCCAGGTGGTTCCACACCCCAGGCTAAATGGATAGTTGGTTAAACCAGATGTAACTCTTTGAAAGCGTAAAACATGAAACCAAATGGACCCTTGCGGGTCCATTTGGTTTCATGTTTACACTCTCAAGAGTTAAAATATTCACCATGTGAATTATCCCAAGTCTACAGTACACAACTAGAGAATGTAGAAGAGTAATGGTCATTTTGATCTGTATGTTTGGCTGATTTGTTTCCCAAGTCCATCCAAAATACAACAAATAGTTGTGGGAATCCTAGTCGTAGTGTCCATGACATCAGACCCAGAGACACTGGGCTCACTGCTAAAATCTAAGAGTACACTGTATGTACACATATTACACCTAAAGATCACCAGGAAAGTGTTCTAAATATTCTAAATGTGTTACTTTGCAAAAATTGTGAAATGTCCCAACACCTCTGACAGGTCACAAGGATGGTCAGACCTTCACACAATACAATAGAATTACTACAACGGCTTTTCCACCATCATCGCAGCCTTGCAGCTCAATCAACGCAATGACAAAAAGTGTGAATAACTGAAAAGCACGACAGAGTAACAATCAGGCTTAAAAAAACAAAACACCCTCACCACAGGGTGTGATTTGAGTGCAGAAGACAGGCATTCGCACAAAACGGCTCGGCTAGTGTTTACACTCCTCTCTGCCCGTCGTCGCGTTACGTAAGCTCTCTAATGTTCCTCTCATCCATCAGAGCATCAGCCGGCCGCCGGCCGCGGCCTCCAAACGTCACGGCGGGGCCGGCCCCATGACACAGGAGGAATTCAGAGACGTAAAGATTAGCCAGATGGTAAAGGCTGCATTTACTGTATGTATATATAGACCACTTTATTTAAAGGCACTTGATGATCGTTCACCCCATTGACACCAGTGAGTTTTTGGCAGGCATTTATTCAGGTTTACCCTATTGGCCAGTATATAGGACTACGGTATGCCCCCCTCCCTCAATAGTAAGTAATAGGATTCCAATAGAATCCTATAGGATTTTTTTTTTTGTGACTAGGGTAATTTTAGTCAACTTCCTGCGTTAAGACACTCACTCACTCACTCACTCACTCACTCACTCACTCACTCACTCACTCACTCACTCACTCACTCACTCACTCACTCACTCACACATACACACACACACACACGCACACACCAAGCACACACCAAGAGACTGTGTCGAAGTGTCCTTGAGCAAAACTCTGAACCTTCTGAATTGCTCCTGTTTGTGTGTGTGTGTGTGTGTGGGGGGGGGGGGGGGGGGTGTATAGCACGGGTTCACATCCAGTCACTATACCCCTGAGCCAGTGCCCCGTGCCCCCCCGTTTCCCCCCCCCCCCCCCCCCCCCCCCCCCCCCCCCCCCCTCACACCACACACACACACACACTTTTTATGGGTTAGCTTTGATGGTCAGAGGAACACAATCTCTTCTCTTCTTCCTTCACAAACGCCCTCTCTGTGCTCCTGCTTTCTTGCCCTTTTCCCGGGATTTTTCTTTTTTAACACATACTATGCGAAACACGGGGTTCGCAATTAAAAGATATCGTCGTGCCGACAGACACTTGAAAGTGACGCAGCTGAAAGGTAATAATGTTAGTTGTGGTGGGTTAGTTTTACTAGGTGTTACTTGTGTTCCGACGCTGAAGGTGACACTGTACTGGAGCTGTTCTTCCTGCAGAACTGTGACGCCTAAATGCGGCCCGGCCTTTAATGTCATTACCTCCAGCTGTGTTTATACCGCTCAAAATATCTGCTGTGAAAAGGTCCATTCAATTCCAACAGGTCAGCTAACCTAACTGGGGGAAAAAAAACTACTCAATTGTTTTACTTAAAGGACCACTTCAACACTTCACAACCTCCCTTCATATAAGTGGTCCTTATTGATGCCCATGATAAAATGCCACATCAAAGTGAATCTATTCCATTTGGTTATATCTGTGCACTGCGTGAGAACCCTATAAGGTTCCATTTTGGTTCCTTCTGTAACCATCCTTTGGCAGGGGTGGCAGTGGCTCAGGGGTAGAGTCACCGGATGGTAACCGCATGGTTGCTGGTTCGATCCCAGGCTCCCGCAGAGTTACTGTGGAAGTGTCCTTGAGCAAGACACTGAACCCCTAATTGCTCCTGATGTGCTAGTAGGTACCTTGCATGGTTTCCACTGCCATCAGTGTATGAATGTCTGTGTGAATAGGTGAATGTGATGCACAAGCTATGTAAAGCGCCTTGGATAAAGGCGCTATATAAATGCACCATTTACCATTTACCATCCTTTAGCTGTGGACCTCAACTAAAGGACCCCTAGGGGTCCCCAGACACTACTATTATAGGGTGTGTCTCGTTTGACAAATTATGTCATTTTCATCCAGCATACGTGAGGCTCAGCAGTGGAATAGTAGTTAACAGCCGGCGAGGGGCAGAGGTCACTAGGACACAGACGAGCTCTGCAGTCTGCGTCACATGGCCACAGGCCTGAATAAACTTTGGTTTATACAGCGTTGCCTTTTTTAAATTTAGTTTTGGTCATATTTCAGTCATCTGAAATGTTTTCATGTTGTTCTAGAGATTTAGTGTTACGAAATCCACATGTAGCACCCAGCCATGAACCAGCGACAACAACCCCGCCAATCGGGCTCAGACTTATTGGCGCGACTTGTTGTGCGTTGGACTGGCGAGTGGGAGTCCCGGGTTCGATCCCCGCTTCCGCGTAATACTACAATCTGGCGTAGTCGGCAGGATTTGGAGTGCGGGTGTTATCCCCAATATACCCGTATACGTCCTTGCGGGTCCACATGAGGGACATCACGTACGGGGGTCCGTGGTGTGAAGTGTGAAGCGCGAGGACGCGCTCCAAAAGATCAAGGGGGTGAATGTAGCACCCAGCCATGAACCAGCGACAACAACCCCGCCAATCGGGCTCAGCCTTATTGGCGCGACTTGTTGTGGCGAGTGGGAGTCCCGGGTTCGATCCCCGCTTCCGCGTAATACTACACACAGTTGATTTTGTCAGTTCAAAATGTTAATTTGGCGGTTGATTCATTGGCGTCATAATGTTGGCGTTACACATGGTTGTGTGCGGATCAATGCTGATCTGGTCAGCTGTGTTCAGAGCAACGCATCTTTTGTAGTTCTACTGGTTCCAGGGGCGGATGTAACAATTCCCAATTGGGGGGAGGGGACCCCATACCATTTTCAGTTACAGGACTTTTATTAGGCAAGTAAGCGTACATAATAACATCAGTTGTTGTTGAAGTTGCAGCAGACACACAGCATGTATAAAAGCTAAAGACTCAGACTCAGACTCAGAGATTTTTCTGTTGTCAATGATGAAATGGTGCCATAATTTTAGTTGACCAAAAATGTCAATATATTTAGTCATAATCATAGTCATCTTAGTTTAATTTCTATTTAGGCCTAATTCATTTTCTTCTGTGAAAAGGTAGTCATAGTCTGAGTGGGTGAAATCAACACTGACGATAAACTCCAAAGTGGCATGCTGGAAGTATTTCTGTTAGCCACATGAACCCCAACATCCCCATGCTGCACGGGGAGAACACTTGGCAGTTATAGCCCACAATGCATTGTGTCGCCGTGATGAATTTGTGACCTTGTGTACGCTATTTTTGGCAAAAGGTACCTGTGCTATAGACACCCTAGAGACTTCAGTCAGAATACATACTGTATATATGTAACTAACTACGTTGTACATTACTACTCTACACACAAACAATTTTGTAGTATTTTTTTACTTCAATATTTCCAATTTCCAACATGTTTTTTTCGAGTGAATTAAATAACACTTTACTTCCTGTTTAAATTTGGTTCACGGCCCAGCGTTGTTTCACCTTCAAAACAGGAGCATGTAACAAAAAGCCTGTGGCAACTGCTGTAAGAATGAATAATAAGCTGCTGCATGATAATTATGTGTGCATCATTGCGTGTGACAACCTAAATTCTATAAAAGCAGCTAGGTTTCACAAGTGGATTACAAGCACTGCAGTACATCAGATGTTATGGCTAAAAGGTATAGTACAGTCAGATGTTATTGCTAAAAGGTTAAGAAAATGTTTCCATGGTGGTGCTTCATTCTCAATTCTTCAGTAAGACAAACACAGCAGTACATCTTAGGCATAATGGAGGTCCGCTCTGCAGTGCATTAACAGAACACTAAGTGTCACTGTGGAAGAGTTTACTTGGGCGGGGCTTCACTACAATTCACAAATTTGCAACATAAGGGAAAACCCACCCCAAGCCTCATGCATCCAACCAATATACTGTGAGACAGAATATTCCACGCTTTTACATACACTTTAGTGGGAAAGCGATAGGATACCTATTGGTCAACAATAGGGCCTACTCTTGAAAAGTGATGTTGCTCACTGGACATTGTGTCCGAGAGAACTAGAGGCAGCCCGTCAAACTGCAGTGACCATGAGACATGCTGTATTCCTTGGGAGGCGCCTCTCATGGCAACAAATGAAAATGGATGTGCACGTCTTCAACACAGTGCATTCCCCCAGGAGTGAGAGCTTCATCATAGTGCCAGTCGGTTACATCTGCGGAGGTTAATACTTACTACAGTGTTCTCTATGCATTTGATGTCGACGTCCAGAGATGCTTCAAACCACAGGCTTACGGGACTTTTCCACTCAGCGCGTGTCTTTGGGAAGGTTCGCGTATATTCATGGAGGAACGGCCCCGACTGGATGGACCAATGGCACCTACAACAAGTTGGACACCATCACAACGGTCTGGTCTTTAACACCTGAGGAACTCCACCGCCTGCCACTCTGCCAACATCATCAGGACAAAGATGTTTGTATTTGGGGGCGACAGGAATGATCATCAGTGCTACAACACCATAAGAATGTTTGACTCAGAGACCAACTTTCGACTGGATACCTTTCACAGCTGTTTCTTGCCGAAGTATGGTACTGTGTCTACAGGCTCTCAGCCCTAATCTACAATGCAGAGCCGTGCACAATATTTGGAGGTTGCAACGCCAACGGGAACCATGCACTTAAAGAACTGTGAAAGACCTGCTTTCAAAGTCTAGGAGGGAGCTGTTACATGGAAGATCATGCCATCCTCTCACCCGCTTCTACCGTTATCAAGCGATAATTCCCTGACGCTCAACCACCTCACAGACCGCCAGGTCTGTGAGTTTAGGTTGAGGGTCGGGCATTTAGGCTTAGGGTTACGAAAAAGTCCTGCTGATGACAACGTGGTAACTGCGATCTTATCTACTGATAACGGTAGAATCCGCTGATCCTCTTTGGAGGAGACAACAGACCCGATGAGCTGAAGGGCTTTTCACACGGGGAGTAAGAAATCGCACCTCTGGTTCATTTTCAGCGGAACTGGCGATTTGTGCTTCAAAAACTCTGTGCGATAATGCAAGCGTCACGTGTGACGCCGGGCATTATCACACGGCATACAGTGTTGTTTGTTGCACTTTCGTGCTCGTTTCGTGCACATGCCGGCGTCTGATTTTATTAGACCTCAATTCTGGTGATCTTTTTCTTTTTACACTGAGCGATTATCGCCCAGTCATCAGGTGAGGGCAACAGTGGAATCGCTGCAATAATGCCGGAGTTTATCACTCCCCGTCTGTAATGCCCTTTAGACTTAAATCCTAGTCTCAAGACTTATTGCAAGCTAGCAGTGATTCAGGCAGGAACTGACATTTATGATGAGAAAACATAGAAATGCTAAATAATCCTAAATAATCCTATGTAAGCAAAACAGCCACCCACAAACAATGGGGCTAAATTTTTTTTTTTTTTTTACATGGTCTCTATGTGTATCCGTCCGTGTGTGTTGCATACACTTTTCAGGTTGTTTTCACGTTAGCCTGGTCTAGCCCTCAATGATTTTGGCCTTGGGGGGCGGGGTGTCGTGGGATCCACACGGCGGAAGTGCTGCGCTCTGATTTGATCTCACTAACGTGGCGTCATCTCCGGCCCCTCCCCCTCCCGTCCACTGCTGTTCTACGTCACATCATTTAGAGCGACGCCCACCCCGGAAGGTTGACTCCTCCCTCAAGGCCACTTTCCAACGTGCGTTAGTCCAGGCTTTCCGTTTTCGCGCAACGCGAATGAAAACGAAAGCCTGGGTGTCGAGGCTATTTTCACGTTAACCTGTTACAGTACCAACAGGAGGCTGACATATGTAAAACATACTTTAGAGTTGTTTGTGGCACTAGTAAAAAGGTCACCCTTTCTTTGTGTCCCTAAAAATTAGCATGCCTTATCACATCACTTGATTATGTCATCAAGTTGTGATTTGCCATGTGATTTTTTTTTTCCAGACCTCCATTTCTAGGAAACACAACGGCTTTACTTTATTACTTCCACACATCTCTAAGGTATATTAATGACTGACTGAATATTGTACTGAAATAGTTAGTCAATGGGCGGAATTCCACTTTAAGGGTTGAAATGATGTAACATCAGGTGTCATTGGTACGCTTGCAAATGCACTTGGATCGTATTTGTCCAGGGAGTGAATGAGCGTGGCTCGGAATAGGCTGACCGCCACCTGACTTCAGATGTCCGTAACTCCGCATACGGTAGCGCGGAGTTGTGTGATTAATGGCGCTGTGCTAGTAACTCAGTAACCACATGAGACGAGTGGACAAATGGGGCCAGCCCTGCTGCTCCCTTTGTAAAGATAATATGCTGTGCTGAACTGGGCTGAGATGCGCACATGCAGGGGCTGTCTGGCACAACGATTACATAATCGCCCAATCACAATTATTTGAGATAATTGTGAGTATTCTTGCATAACCGTCACACAATCGCTAAAGGGACACTTCACCATTTTTTGCAAAAGTGGACATGTTAACGACATTTAGAAGATTTAGAACACTTTCCTGGGGGTCTCTGTGTGTGTGTGTAATATGTGGTTCTGATTTTAGCAGTGACCCAAGTGTCGCTGTTGTCATTGACACTGTGCTCTGGACTACAATTCCCAGAATGCTTTGATGCACTGCACCTCCTTGTGGAGAGGGGGAGAGGCTGTCTTACTGGGACAACAATGTAGTCCACAAAGTAGGGCCAATGACATGAGCCGACACTCAGGGGCGGATATAACATTTCCCAATTGGGGGGTCAGAAGAAAATGAAAACCATTTTCAGTAGTGTTTCAAATACTTTTAAATATAAGCACTGAAATATCTTGGGTTGTTTTGCATGTCATCATGTTTGGTGGGGCAGACTGGGCATTTAGGGGGGCGTATTCATTCCGAATAGATTGTGTGCATGTAACAGCGGCCACAGATATATTAAATAAGGGTTATATGCCTTCAGTCACTTGGGAGAATAACAGCATACCGTATTGTCCCGAATACAAGACGACCCTGGTTATGAAAGACGACCCCCATTTTTCAAGACTCATTTGTGTAAAAAGAACATTGAATGTCAAATAATATAGACCCCAAAAATAAGACTCCATCTTTAGGTTATTTCGATTGGGGAAAAAACACTGTCTTATCTTCAGGCCAATAGAGTAATGGGTTTGTAAAGATTTTGGCTAGGGATGTCCCAATTATGTACATTTCCGTTTCATTTGTTTTAGAGCATATGCCAATTCCTCATAATCCGATATTTGTACTTTTAACACCTAATAGTACTTTGTACAACAAACGCAATATCCTGTCTAATATGTTGTCATGATATATGAATATAATATTGATACTAGTATGTCACATTGACCACGATGTTATGCTCCCAATTTGATTCCTTTCTAGACCAAAGCCACAAACATGCATAAACAACCACTACTGTATTATCTGTACAGTATATTCAGCTTTAATTGACTCGCAAAAAGTTGCTTTTTCCTGCATGGGGTTTCAGTAAATGGGTTTATATGCTTTGATTTATTTTTTGTTTTGCATAGAAGTGCATACAGTAATTACTTGTCCTTAAACGTTCTGGTGGATTTAAAAATTGAGCACCCCTTATGTAAACAATTAAGTCTTAGTGCTTTTTCTGGTTTTATCCTCTTAGCGCTGTTTGTATTGACGTGCACTTTTCTTGAACTGTACCCATTCCACAAGCTGTTATAATGCAATTTTAAATCGGTAAATCAATGCTCAAATGAATACAAAATGATCTAGCTAAACATGGTCCTCAGCTATGGTATGGATTTTACTATATCTCGTGTTTGGGATTCCAGTGTGATCTGTTGCCATGGGACCCAGGATTCCAACTATTCTGGTTTGACTCACACAGGGCATTGTACCGGTATACTGTATGTACTTCAGGGGCGGATCTAGGCATGGGCATGGGGGGGCAATGCCCCCCTAAATGCCCTGTCTGCCCCACCAAACATGCAAAACAACCCAATATATTTCAAATTAAAGTGCTTATATTTAAAATGATTTGACACACTACTACTGCTACTAACTAACTACTGTACAATCGTGGAACCACTACATTTCATCATTGAAAACCGAAAACTCTCTGAGTCAGACCTTTAGCTTTATGCATGCTGTGTGCCTGTTGCAACTTCACCAACAACTGATGTTATTATTGATGCTTTACTTGCCTAATATAAGTCCTGTAACTGAAAATGGTATGGGTGCGGTTTCATCGCCCGTGGCGCGAAGCACCACTGGTGATGAAGCCGTCCCCAATTTCTCCTGCCCCCCAATTGGAAAATGTTACATCCGCCCCTGTGTACCAGTATATGTACTTAAATTGCTACTGGCAGTTGAAAGCCAACATGCTAACACAGGTTGAGAATGAACAAGGACATTACAACATGCAACCTCTATTAGAATCCATTAAAGCCTGGGACACAACTGTGTCACATTAGTTCTTAAACACTTTGACCACTATTTTACACTTTAGACAGTGAAAAATGACAGATATACAAGCTAATAGTGCAGACGGTGCCACAAAATAAGCTTGTAGATCAGCTTTCATTTTTGAAATAAAGATGCGGCACATTATATTCTTTCGCAAATTTTTTTTTTTTAACTTGAACTCTTTGATTCTGGGGTTTGCTAGGGAAACATTTTGGATTCTAACTAAGGATTTAGACTTTTAAATTTGTCTTTTTTTTTTCTTCTTTAGATGTTCTTTTGAACATTAGACTTTTTGGACATTGTAACATAGGCCTTTGTTTGTATTCAAAAGCTCAAATTCTGCATAATGTTAGTGGCTGAGCAGGCTGACATAGTCACAGCTCGACCCAAATCTAAATGGGTCGAAAGGAGGATACAACAGCCTATACCATGTGGTTCCCAAAGTGGGGTCCGGGGACCGTTAGAGGTCCTTGAGGGGGTTCCAGGGAGGCCCCCCAGCTAAATGAAAAGCTTTGGATATAAATGGACCGTTATGCATCTGTAACTCTTAAAATTAACACTGATTTTACCATATGAATTGGAGTCACAGAGATAGAAATGCAATTACGGTACATATAGGGGACCGTCAAACTGAGGGGGTACTTGAAATGAAAATTGATGAAAACCACCGCTATAGAGCTGTAATGAATAAAGGTTAATGGGTAGGAGCAGGGTTAGGGGTCTCATTTTAGGAGCCCTTGACATGAAAAAGTTTGGGATACGCACCGACCTATAGCCATTCACATTCGGTTGCCTATAAATGAAATTATTACAGATGTAACCAAATTGACCAGTGTATAGCTATATAGTGAGTTGTTAATCTTATTTGGTCTCTCTTTCGCTCGCTCTCTCTCACACGCACGCGCACGTCTATAGCAATGGTTTTCAACCAAGGGAAGATGGTCCCCAGCTAATATACTGTATGGTGGTTGGAGAGTAAGTAGGTAACCAAATGGACCCATATAGAAAAATCTCACTCATAGTTAAGGATCACAATTAAAAAAAAAAATATATATATATATATATAAATATATATATAAATATATATATATATATATATATAAATATATATATAAATATATATATATATATATATATATATATATATATATATATATATATATATATATATATATATATATATATATATATATATATATATAGTTTTAGTCAACATCTGCCCAGGAGCGGATGTAACATTTCCCAATGGGGAAGGGGGGGGGGATGGTAAAGGGGCAGCTTCGCACTGAAATCTCTTGGGTTGTTTTTTGGGTTGGTTTGGTGGGGGCAGACTGCCCCCCCTTCCCATGCCCATGCCTAGATCCGCACTGCATCTACCTGGAATTTGGAAACATTTTGGACACAAGGACAAACAACGCTGCAGTGTTTAGCTGAAACGTCTTCCGATGGTGGTCCGTGACTCAAATGCCAAATCATGAATGGTCCTTGATATGAAAGACATTGAAACGCACTGATCTTACAGACAAGACATGCATTGTATTGTATTGTATACCCGCTTGTTGTCGTGTGTTGTTCCGCCGCTGCTCCTCGCTGCGTCCCCGAACAGAGACGCTCTGCTGCGGTTCAGGCTGTCCTGCTGCTGCTGCTGCGGCGACATGTCTTCCATTCAGGCCACCAGCGAAAAAACGAATCAATTAAATGGCAAAACGCACCGGAGCAGCTCAAAGTCGGTGAAGATGATGCAACAGCAGCGAAACTCTGTTAATATTCGGCTCCTCCATCTCCATCCCGTCCGACGCGTACTACTACTACGGACAAAGAACACAACAAGCACAAAGACAACGTACGCGTAAGCGTATAGCTGCCGTTGAATCACCGCCGCGTGCGTAAAAACGATCTGTTGAACGATTAGAGACTATTTAAAAGGATCTTTTGTCAATAATATGTCAATAAAAAACATAGCTGCCCTTTATTATTCATTCGGGGATGCGATGAGCTCTGGAGTAGAAGTAGTATTACCTCACCTACAGAGGAGTACTGTGTCTGTGTGTGTGTGCGTGAGAGAGAGAGAGGGAGAATAAAGCCCAGACTATAAAGTGTGCCAATTTCAGTTATTATGCGTCTTTACGCGCAGCCTGGAGGGAGGCAGATGGGGGGCGGGGCCTACCGGTCACTTGGGGCCAGTCAGTGAGTGAGTTCCAAACTAGAGCAGGCTGGCTGACTGGATTGGAGGTAGTGCAGGGGGTTTCAACCTTTTTGACACCAGGAACCACGATTTATTTATTCAGCATTTGAGCCACGGACCACCATTTGATGACATTTTAGCCCCAAAGACCTAAAACTATAAAAAATAATTATTTTGGTTTTGTTCACAATTCCAGGTTGGATTTTGCAAACAAAACAGTGTAGACTTCTTAATTAAATAGTGCTAATTCAGATGATGAATATTTTAACTCTTGAGAGTGTGAAAAGGAAACCAAATGGACCCGCAAGGGTCCATTTGTTTCATTTTTACATTCTCAAGAGTTACATCTGGTTAACCAACTTTCCACCATTTAGCCAGGGGACCGCCTGGAACCCTCTCAAGGACCACTGGTGCTAATTCAGATGATGAATATTTTAACTCTTGAGAGTGTGAAAATGAAACCAAATGGACCCGCAAGGGTCCATTTGGTTTCATTTTTACACTCTCAAGAGTTACATCTGGTTAACCAACTTTCCACCATTTACCCGGGGGACCACCTGGAACCCTCTCAAGGACCACTGGTGGTCCCCGGACCACCTGTTGAAATCCCCTGAGGTAGTGTGTAAAATAAAAATCACACCCGTGTGTAATGAAGTGAGGGGCGCTCTTGTCATATATATGGTTGTGTAGACTTGGGCTAATTCACATGATGATTTTAACTCTTGAGATGTAAAAATGAAACCAAATGGACCCGTAAGCGTCCATGGACCCGCAAGCGTCCATTTGGTTTCATTTTTACGCTCTCAAAGAGTTACATCTGGTTAACCAAATTTCCACCATTTAGCTGGGGACCACCTGGGATCTCTCAAGGACCACGGGTGGCCACCAGACCATGCATGTTTGGGCACAACTGCCCCCTCTAGATTATAGCCCTGTAGGCTATAATAGTGGTTTTGATAATGGCCTGATAAAACTCATTGCCTGATAAGATAAAATAGTGGTTTTAATAATAGTGGTTTTGATGATGGCTTAATAAAACTCATAGCCTGTTAAAATAAAAGCGAGGTGACATTTTCTGGTCTGCGGATGTAATTGATTTTACAGGCCTTTTGAAAAAAAAAAGCAACAGGCAAGTATGATCGATTTCTTTGTTTGGATATTCCTTAAATATAAGCGCAGCAAGCATCGTGGTGTCATGCAATTTTTAATGTAGGTCATTATGTAAAAAACAAACAAACATCGCGTTCTGTTTGTAATAGCATTGAGAAGGATGAGGCTGCACAACTCTTGCAAACTATGCAAAATAACCATTCGCAAAAAAGGTGCAGGAAACTGGCAGTGGCGACAATAATAGCCTTCCTGAGGGAAGCCCTGAGGAAGACACTTTGCTTGGTTTCAAGGTGAGCTAAAGATTCAAAACGGGGATTCTCTGATGATGACATCAAAGAAGAGGACACCGTCCCGCACACGACAAACGTCTAACCACCCAAAAGTACAATAAAGAGACACATGTTTGTTTGTTTTTTTGCACGTTCCTGAATTGAGTGTGCAGGTCCTTTCCTTTCATGTCATTGTCAGAGTCTAGAATCTAGGCTATATTCAAAAGATCTTGTTGAGCCGGTCATTTTGAAAGTAACTCTCAAGTCAAAAAAAAGTGTGCCCACACTTTTTTGACTTGAGAGCTACTTTCAAAATGACCGGCCCAACAAGATCTACACTTTTTCTATTATAAACAGTAGCCTATTTGGGGTTTGAGTTGACAGTTCGTGATGTTGAATTGAGTCTCTTGCACTCAAAACTAAAAACATTCATGTTTTCGTCCACAATTGGGAAAGAGAACTGGCAAAGCGTTTGGTCAAAATAACAATTATTCTCCATTTTCTAATTATGTGGACTCTTGAAATTACGTAATTCAGATGTTTAAAAATATAACTCTGGAGAGTGTAAAATTAAACCAAATGGACCCGTAAGGGTCCATTTGGTTTCATTTTAACGCTCTCAAGAGTTACAGATCTAGACACTTCAGGGGAGCGTCACGTGATCTACCTGCATGGCCTGTGTGATCTACTGGTAGATCACCATCTACCTTTTGGGCACCCCTGGCCTAGATATTAATTCTTAAGCGTTTTCATGAAGGAGCCCCAAATTGACACCAGTTAGCAGTTAGCCACGTGAAATTATGGCACTTCTATGTTTGAGACCAGTGTATATTGTGAAATCAATGTTAATTTAACTCCGAGAGTGTAAAAAATGAAAGTATTACACCCCAAGTTACGGAAGCGTTTCACCTTATAGCTCCATCCAGCTGAGCTCAAAAGACAACTTTGTTTTTTGTTTTTCAACCAAGGTTGAAGTTTTAGGTTGTGATTTGAGAAAGTAAAAGATGAGTGTTAATTGTTTTTCATTTGTTGCTTTGTTTATAGCTAGAGAAATTTAGCAATATATTTGGACCATCTGTGAAAAAAATTACTACCAATAGACTTTCTTCACCAATGTGTTCTGATAGGTGTCTAGAATCACCTCTCAATTAGTGCAAGCCCAAATCGCATGGGAAAATCCTGGAGAGCCAATCAAAGTTATGGAGCACAGAGTGCTCGGTTGAAAAAATTGAACAAAAATTAAAAGTCTAAAATGAAATTGTGGGGTGTCTAACTACGGGTTTTCAGGGGCGCTGAATCCATTCCAAACATTAGTTTTGGATAAAAATGTATCCCTGGCCATATAACCTATATATGTTGGTTATTAAGCTGTAAAAACACCCAAAAAATGCTGTCCGCTTGACAAATAACCATTTAATATGAATATATTTCACTTTAGAGTGGATATTGCTGCCTCAAATGTACCTACAAAACTGCCCAAACTCATAAGTTACGATTTGAGCCCAAGATGACGTCTCTTATAGAGAATTACTCTTTCTGTGGCCAAAAGTCTGCACTATACCTCAAATCGACATTTTCAGTTGTAGGGGTTTCAGCTGGTTTTGGCCGGGAGGCGGGGGCACGCACACATGGTCCTAAATTCGTATTTTGTTTACAACATTTTAAAGTGATTTATTTTGTTATTATCTACTACATAGTCCTAATAAAACCCCAGCAAATTATAACTGGCCACGGAAGTTCACAGGAACTACTGAATGTGAAGTAGGCAGCACACCGCACTGCACTTTACACTGTATAAAGGGCTCAGTATGGCAGTTTGCCACTTTGTGGCTAGTTTGTCATCCATGTAGCCAGATGTAATTTCCTGGGGTTTATTATTAGGACTGTAGTAGATAATAAAAACGGAAATTGCTTTAAAATGTTGTAAACAACAACAAACACATGCATTTAGGACCATGTTTGAAATCCATAAAACAAAAGAAAGCAGCACTTTCGCACTTTAAATTTCTCTAATGACAACCTAAAACATGAAGCTTGGTTGGAAAAAACCCAAAGATGTATTTTTAAGCCTCCTGTTAGGGGAGGCATCAGGATTATGATGGGGTTTTTTATAAATAATATATACTCCATAGACATACAAAAACAGAAAAAGTACAAAAGGCATAGCACTCCATCTTTAATGGAAAGAAATAATGCAAGACAGACAGACAGTTGGGAGCACATTTAATATACACTTCCAGACGTGTGCGTGTGCCAGAAAAAGGCTCTGAAATAGAAACAAAGACACAGATAGAAAGGGAAAAAAAATCTGCATATCATCCCCAAATCGATTATACTTCTGGGGACAGAAGTGGGCCACAAACTGGGCTAAAGTATTAGAACCAGGGCAGAAAAGTGACATAGAGGAAGTGTGTGTGTCTGTGCTGTGTGTGTGTGTGTGTGTGTGTGTGTGTGTGTGTGTGTGTGTGTGTGTGTGTGTGTGTGTGTGTGTGTGTGTGTGTGTGTGTGTGTGTGTGTGTGTGTGTGTGTGTGTGTGTGTGTGTGTGTGTGTGTGTGTGTGTGTGTGTGTGCTCTGTGCACACGTTCGCTCCCCAAATTGGCCACAATCAGCCCTGTAAAAAGTGGATCAGTGTAATGATTAGGCTAGTTATGATGTTGATAATGAGCTGCCTTGGGCATGGCAAAGAAAAGCAGCCATATCTCCCCCACATTATTTTCCATCTATGATGTAAAGGATAACACTCGATAAAAAAAAAAATGTCTACGGCTGCGCCTCGGTCAGTTATTAGGAAACAAGTCACTGGTTCAAAAAATAAATGAAAACTGTAAATGAAATTCCACAGCCCTCTCACGTATTAGGAGGGCAATATCAGTCACCAGAGAAAAAAAAAAAGACGGGTTGTTTTCGAATAATCTGTTATGGTTAAAATGGAGTTTTAAGTTAGAATGGGTTTGTATAGGAAGGGGGCGGGGAAGCTAAAATGAACATCAAATATCTAAATACTGAATGGAGTAGCTTATAAACTGTCTGGTGTGTTCACATATGGTCTACACATAGACTGAGTAGACCATAAAATGACCAAAAGTTGTTGTTTTTTAAGTGGAATATCCCTTTAATACATTAATAAATAACTAATTATTGATATACAGTACATAGCAAGGCTGCTTTTATTTAACTGCAGTTGTGTAGACTACACTTGTCCAGGCTAGGAGGGCTGTTGTTGAGCGGAGCGGTCCGTTGTTGTGACATATGTGACCGCTCACATGACCAGAATGCTGGCTTCTGATTGGAGCATTCATTATAACTAGAATTAATAAAAATACGGCAATTAATTTCTCCCATTGAGATTTTTCAAAAATATTTGTATCAATTATTAAGCCTAGAATCAAGCCATTCAGGATAAATCATGACCATAAAATCTTTCTGTTCTGTGGGAGAGCAAACAAATCTAACCCTCACCCAGAATCAAATATTTTTTATTAAGGACATGAAATCACCAGGATCCTGGACTTAGAACTGAACTAGATGTGTTATTTCTTACTAGTTTGGGTCCCTGTCTAATCTCTCGTTTGGACAGTAGTGCCGCTAGGACGCGGAAGAGTAACAAGCTCAATGGCCTTGTGGTTAGATTCTCCGTCCTGTTACTGGTTGGTTGATCTCTCCGATGGAACTCGACCAGCCTCCCTTCCTTAGCAACCCTAAGAACGTTTTACCTACTCACCAAAACAAACACGGCCGGTGTGATTAGAAAGGTGGAAAAACTCTGAGCCCCCACCACATGAATAAAAGGCACTTTTTGGCCAGAACGTGTTCAAGGTTACTTTATTTTGTGAGAGAAATTTGTCTTGGACATTCAGGCTTGCAACAACAAGTAAGACAGTACAGGAGCAACAGGACAATACAGTACAATACAGTAGTCGTGACTCGTACACCTCACACCACCTCCCATAAGTAGTACTAGAAGAAAATACAAATATAAATACAATAAATACAATAACAGTGACAAAATCTAGTGCAGTATCTAGCAGCATCATAACGACATTCACAGTCTTCTCCCACCCCTTGCCCGCTCCGCAAGAGAATTATTGAGGAGTGATATGGACATTGCTACAAAGGAGTATTTAAATCTATCATACGTATCTCCATTATATCTCCTGATTGTGGTTGTTTTTCACTGGAAAAACAACTGACATTGAAACTATGGACCAGATCTAGGAACCAGCAATCTACAAGCTCGCAATTTCACTCACCATCCAGGGGTTGGATTGGGGGTTAAGTTCCTGCAACATTCTAGGGCCATGTCCACAGGGTGTACATCAAGCTGCATCACGCTACAGCAACAGGAGATTGCAGTACATCAAGAATACTGCATAGGATGCAGTCAACTGTGGCGAGGCCTTTTGGTTGATGATATATATGTATATGACTTTATTGTACGCATCCAGTGGAAAAAAAGTGTTCTTCAGCACACATGGCACAATGCACCACTAGAGCACGGAAAGGAACGCATTGTGATTGCCATTAGAATAAAGGGCAAGACTTCTTCAAACAGTTTCTGCAGTCATTCGCAGCTTATGACAAAGCATGTCTCCCCGGGGACCAGTGAAAATACATCACTACTACTTAAGCATTTGTTTATTTATTGGAGTTCCATTAATGTTTCTTTGATTTCTTCATGAATTTACTGAGTCACTGATTTTGAAACATTACTTTTTTTGGTGAAGTATTTATTCTTTTCTTTTTAAATAATGTGTCTGTAACACACAAACGAGTCCCGGCCCACTCTTTGGGAAATGATTACTGTATCTTCCCTGATCTCAACCCAAATGAACAAATGAACTTCTAGCAGGCGTACCCATTAACCCTATCTTCTGCTTTGTTGTGCAATGTGTGACATTTGCTGAAAACGGCCAATCCACAAGCTCACATGGTCACTGCCGGCGTGATGGTTTGTGAGCTTGTAGATCTGCTAGTGTACAGGATGCCAAACCATGGCATGGTTAAATGGCAGGCCACTTTCGATTCGAGTCTTGTGCAGGTTTCCTAATAGCCGGTTGACTCATGTCAAGACAACGATAAAGGCACTGTTAACACAGTTCTGGTATATTCAGTGTTTTTTCAGAGATAAACATTCAGAGATGGCAACTCGCACGCGATGAGCATGAAAAACATGCTATCGTCCATCTTCACAGGCACTCACACCAGACACATGGTATTTATCGTGGCATCAAATCATCCTAAGTGGGCAGAAACACCATCTCTAGCACCGCTACTGAAAAATTCACAAAATGCAACAAAGACAATAAAAGAATCACGCTGTGTGAACTGAGCGGTGGAACTATAGGCCTACTGTTAGTGTAAACATGAAACCAAATGGACCCGCAAGGGTCCATTTGTTTCATTTTTACATTCTCAAAGAGTTACATCTGGTTAACCAACTCTCCATATTTAACTGGAACTCTCGGACCACTGGTGGTCCCCGGGCCGGTCAGAGTCAGATTTTTGGCCCCCGGGCCGCATAATGCCCAGGTATGTACTACAGCCTTTGTTTTTTTCCTCGATTTCGATTTTTTTTTCAAAAATACTGAAAAACAATGAAAAACGGCATACTATAGTAGGTCACCCGAGACTATGTACTATAGCCTTTGTTTTTTCTTCGATTTCGACATTTTTTAAAAAAATCCTAAAAAAACGATGAAAAACGGCATACTATAGCATGCCGTCCGAGACCATGTACTATAGCCTTTGGTCTTTCTTCGATTTCGACATTTTTTCAAAAATCCTGAAAAAACGATGAAAAACGGCATACTATAGTAGGTCACCCGGGACCATGTACTATAGCCTTTGGTTTTTCTTCGATTTCGACATTTTTTCAAAAATCCTCAAAAACGATGAAAAACGGCATACTATATGTTTGAATGTTGGGAAACAATGGAAGCAAGCCTCTGATGTTACTGTCACTTTCTATTTAGCATTTTGTGTGCACACCAGGAAGGCACTGTGGCGCACTGGATAGAGATTGTGCCTGGAAATTTGTGGGCCTGGGTCTTAGTCCCAGATGTTGCACTGTATTCATTGTGAGCCAATGTGTTCAACTGAGAATTAAACCTGTGGCTCTAGGATTTATATCTTTTTTCTGTGTTTTTTATTTGTGATTTTCATTAAAAAAGCAAAACGACTTATTATAGTACCGTACTATGTCATCCAAAACCATAAACTATAATATATCTTTCACTCACTGTTTACTTTGAAATGTTTTGTACTTTCTGAGGTTTTTTTTACTTAAAGTTTGTGTTATTTCCATTGACAATGTATTGGGTGTTTAATATGCTATTCGTCCTACATACTTATACCTAGAAACCCCATTTATGGCTATTAACGTTTGTCTTACGACGGACATGTTTGCTTGAAAAGGAATTTTTGAAATGTCTCATCATTTTAGAAATATAGTGGTCCCAAATTTGAGAATTGTATAATGGGGTCTATGGGAACTTCAAAGGGGGTCAAAAATCACGTTCCCCCAGAACCTCCATTCACACATTTTTAGATTCAGCTTACAGTGGAGATACATGCTGTAACTTTTTTTAATTTGACATGTTTTGTAGTTTCTGAGTTATTTAAGTTAAACACCCAATGCATTCCCGATGGCAAACTATATTATGTTATTAGTGCTACATACTTACACGTAGAAACCCCATTTAAAGCTATTTAGGTTCATCTTATCGTGGACATGGAAAAGGAATCTTTGAAATGTTTCATCGTTGTAGAAATATAGAGCTTTATAATTTATAATGGGGTCAGTACAGTTTCGTTCCAAAAGGAAGTACTTGAGTGGGGTTTGAACTCCCAACCTCCTGATGAAGGCTCATAGTCTACAGCCAAACCGACTGCACCACCTGGACCAGCTGGTACCTGCTGTGGGTCAGTCTTAATTTGCCTTTGACTAGCAGCATTTAAACAGAAAAAATGACTATCTGTGCTGTTGTTTTATTCATATGAAGTAGGCCTATGTAGTTTGACATTCTATAGTATAGCATGTCGTCAAAGACCATGTACTATAGCCTTTGGTTTTTCTTCGATCTCGACATTTTTTCAAAAATCCTGAAAAACGATGAAAACCGGCATACTACAGCATGTTGTCCGAGAACATGTAGGCCTACTATAGCCTTTGTTTTTTCTTCGATTTCGACATTTTTTCAAAAATACTCAAAAAATGATGAAACACAGCAGACTATAGTAGGTCGTCCGAGACCATGTACTATACTATAGCCTTTGTTTTTTCTTCGATTTTGACATATAAAAAAATGCTCAAAAATGATGAAAAACGGCATACTATAGCATGTTGTCCGAGACCATGTACTCTATATGGCCTTTGGTTTTTCTTCGATTCCGACATTTTTTCGAAAATCCTCAAAAATGATGAAAAACAGCATACTATAGATGTCTGAATGTTACGAACAATGGGAGCAAGTGTCTGGTATTGCTGTCACTTTCTACTTGGCATTTTGTGAACAGACAAGAGAAGCACAGTGGCTCACTGGGTAAAGATTCTGCCTGGAAATTTGATACCCTGAGTTCAAATCACAGATATTACAGTGTTTCTTATGATCTCTCCATTGGAGTAAAACCAGGACTTCTAGTAGCCTTTGTTTTGCCTTTTCTATTTCTTTCATAAAAAAATCAAACCTCCAAAATGATGAGAAACGACTCACTATAGCAGGGGTCTCCAAAGCTTTTCCAGGGAGGGCCACATAACCTTTCCCTTCTGTGATGGGGGGCCAGGGTCAGTTTGTCCCAGAAAAAGTGTGACGATTGCAGGGGTGCCGATTATGTAAACACTTATTGTTTTCCACAAACACATAGCCAATTATTAATAACTCTTTTTGAGATCATATAACCCTCTCTGTTGTTTATTTTTACAGGCCATAGTAAATGCTGCATTCATGGTCTGGTAAAGGGTAGTTGTTTTACAGACCATAGTAAATGCTGCAGATGAGTATTAACTAGTCTCGTCTTGCACAATGCTGTTTGGATGAATATCCACAAATACAATTATTTGCGGATATTTTTAGTTTTTTACTATTACTATTTATACAGCATTTGGACAATTATAGGCTACAGGTATATCTAATATCTAGATTCTGAATCCTCATTCAATCCCCATGAATCATGAGACATGACCTATATTTAACACCCTTGTTAATTAGTATAACATATTAGGCCAATAAATGACATATAAAGTCAAATCATCCAAAATATATAATAATAGAAAAGACTAAGAGATTGGTAGTCGACTAAGACTCATTCCGATCGATTATTCAACTGTTCGTGTTAAACTTATCAAAGTCAGCCCTAGTATGACATGATGTTGCTGTGAGCTTGTGGAGCTGCTATTTTTTATGGATTTTAAGTATTTGAAATGATTGTGATTGTAACATAGGCCTAAATATAAAGTAGTTTGGGAATGACTGACTATGGCAGTATGCACCATGAGCATTCATCTCCAGCACAATAGTGACATCTAGCGGCGAGCTCCTTCCCCTGCGAGCTCCATGCCCTGCACCCAAGATAAGGTAAATAGAGTTCTGTTCTGACATCTTCTGACTACTTCAGTTCACTTCCATGGTTCCAGTAGCCTAGTCTAACAGAAGCTGTTTGTATGGGCCCGAGATCTTCGAACTTTTGTTCGGTCCGAGTTCGCGGCGGCCCGACTTCTCCGGTCCCCACTCTAACAGCGACTACCCGCCAGACGTTACGCCAAAACTGCGCAGACCTTTACGCTGTCAGAGCCATGGAGTATAGACAGAGTTACGCCAACTCCGTCCACTTCATGGGGCCAGTCCAATGGCGGCTCTGCTCTCGTACATAGACTTCTATGGAGAATGTGGACAACAAATAGGGACAAGTCCTGGACCTGAAGTGGGCGAAAATGCATTGGACTCAGGCAACAGCCTCAGCTTTAATGATTTTAAATCCCTTTATTCTAGACATACACAACATAAACACTAGGCGAGTGTGTAGTCGTCTGTAGTCGTTACTCTACAATAGGCTACTTTAAAACAGTTGTCATGTTGCACATATGTCCTAAAATAGTTCTTATTTGCGCTGTCCTCATTGAAAACTCCAGTTTGTCCCTATTCAGGCTGCATGAACATCAGCTCGAGCGCTCAGTTTACGACCCCTCAATGTCTCAAATCTGTCACTAGATGGCTCTGTACGCTGTCAACGTCTTGCGAGGTATTCACAGACGCTGTGTAATGTCACAAAAACATGGCAAAATCATGGCTACGCTGCCGAGGTCTAGCGCCGTATTCACGAAACGTCTACGTAGTCTACGTAGCTCATGTTGCACTTTTGGCGTAAATGTGGGTTTTTGTTCGTTTTTAGTGGATTTATAAGAGAATAAAAACTTTGGAACTTGTACTTTCAATTTACATACAAAGGATAACATTGTACAGCGCTGGTTGTCTTTGGTGTAGGCCTATTTATTGAATACAATGATTAACAGCCTAACAACAATATAGAGTAGGCCTATATCATGGATTTAAATTACACACATTCTAAACAATAGAATAATAAAGTTTTTGCTATTGCCATTGAGAATGCATTAGGCGTTTAAGTTAAGCGTTTGGAAAATGTTTTGATTTAAATCTTTGAAATGCTTCATCGTTGTAGAAATATAAAGCTTTATAATTCATAATGGGTCAATTCAATGTTATTCCAAAATTAAGTGCTTGAGTGGGGTTTGAACTCCCAACCTCCAGATAAAGGCCTATTGTCTAGAGGCAAACCCACTGCGCCACCAGAGACGGTCAGGTGTTGTAGGTCAGTCTTCATTTGCCTTTGAGTAGTAGGCTACCATTTATACAGAAAAATGACATCTATCTCTGCTGTTTTTTATTGATTCATATAAAGTATGTTTGCCTGAAAGGGAATCTTTGAAATGTTTCATCGTTGTAGAAACATAAAGCTTTATAATTTATTTATAATGGGTTCAATTCTATGTCGTTTCTACAAGTAAGTACTTGAGTGGGGTTTGAACTCCCAACCTCCAGATATAATGGCATATTGTCTGGTGCCATACCCACAGAGCCACCTGGGACAGGCAGATGTTGTTGGTCAGTCTTCATTTGCCTTTGAGTAGCACCCTTTATACAGAAAAATGACCGATCTCTGCTAAGTTTTGTTTATTCGTATAAATTATGTTATTTTTCCTAGATTTCGACATTTTTCAAAAATCTCAAAAAATCATACTATAGCATGTGGTCCTAGGTCATGTACTATAACCTGTCGTTGCTCTTCGTTTTCGTCATTTTTCGAAAATCCTCAAAACGATGAAAAGGCATGCTGTGCAAGATCGCAAGGCTATAGTCTTGCATTTTTGCCAGGTTTCGTTATTTTTCGAAAATCTTCAAAAATTGTCAAAACGATGAAAAAACGTAAGGCTATAGCCTTACGCTTTTTTCAAAATTTTCGACATTTTTCGGAAATCCTCAAAAATCCTCAAAACGATGAAAAATGGCATGCTGTGCAAGACCGTAAGGCTATAGCCTTGCGTTTTTGCCAGGTTTGGTCATTTTTTGTCATTTTTCGAAAATCCTCAAAACGATGAAAAAATGCAAGGCTATAGCCTTGCGTTTTTTCGAAATTTCGACATTTTTCGAAAATCCTCAAAAATCCTCAAAACGATAAAAAACGGCATGCTGTGCAAGACCATAAGGCCATGGCCTTGCGTTTTTGCCAGGTTTCGTCATTTTTTGTCATTTTTCGAAAATCCCGAAATTTCAACATTTTTCAAAAATCCTCAAACCAGTGAAAAACGGCATGCTGTGCAAGACCGTAAGGCTATAGCCTTGTGTTTTTTGACATTTCTCGAAAAAAAAAAAAAAAAAAAAAAAAAACGGAAGCAAGCCTTTGGTGTTCCTGCCACTTTCCAGTTGGCATTTTTTGTGGGCACCAAGCAGCCATCGTGGCTCACTGGATAAAGGTTGTGCCTGGGAATTTGTGGGCCCGGGTTCAAGTCCCAGATGTTGTAATGTGTTCATTGTCACCCAATGCGTTCAACACAGAAATAAAACCCGAAATTCTAGTATTATTCTTTTTTCTTTGATTTTCATTAAGAAAATCAAAACGACTTAATATAATACCGTACTATGTCACCCAAAACCATAAACTATAGTATATCTTTCAATCACTTTTTTCTTTGAAATGTTTTGTAGTTTCTGAGTGTTTTTTAACTTAAACGGCCAATGCATTTTCAATGGCAATAACAGAAACTTTATTATGCTATTAGTTCTACATGCTTACACCTAGAAACCCCATTTATGGCTATTAACGTTCATCTTAAGGGGGACATCTTTGCTTGAAGAGGAATTTTTGAAATGTTTCATCGTTTTAGAAATATAAGGCTCCGAAATTTGAGCATTTTTATAATGGGGTCAATGGGAGCTACAAGGGGGGTAAAAAAATCACGTTCGCCAAAAAACTTCATTCACACTTTTTTAGATTCAGCTTACAGTGGAGATACATGCTGGAACTTTTTACTTTGAAATGTTTTGTAGTTTCTGAGTTATTTAACTTAAACGCCCAATGCATTCCAATGGAAAACTTTATTATGTTATTAGTCCTACATACTTACACGTAGAAACCCCATTTAAAGTTATTTAGGTTCATATTACACTGGACATGTTTGCCTGAAAAGGAATCTTTGAAATGCTTCATCGTTGTAGAAATATAAAGCTTTATAATTCATAATGGGTCAATTCAATGTTATTCCAAAATTAAGTGCTTGAGTGGGGTTTGAACTCCCAACCTCCAGATAAGGCCTATTGTCTAGAGGCAAACCCACTGCGCCACTAGAGACTGTCAGATGTTGTAGGTCAGTCTTCATTTGCCTTTAAATAGTACCATTTATACAGAAAAATTACATCTATCTCTGCTGTTTTTTATTTATTCATATAAAGTACGTTTGCCTGAAAGGGAGTCTTTGAAATGTTTCATCGATGTAGAAACATAAAGCTTCATAATTTATAATGGGTTCAATTCTATGTCGTTTCTACAAGTAAGTACTTGAGTGGGGTTTGAACTCCCAACCTCCAGATATAATGGCCTATTGTCTGGAGCCATACCCACAGAGCCACCTGGGACAGGCAGATGTTGTCGGTCAGTCTTCATTTGCCTTTGAGTAGCACCATTTATACAGAAAAATGACATCGATCTCTGCTGTGTTTTATTTATTCGTATAAATTATGTTGTTTTTCCTAGATTTCGACATTTTTCAAAAGTTTCAAAAAATCATACTATAGCATGCGGTCCTAGGTCATGTACTATAACCTGTCGTTGCTCTTCGTTTTCGTCATTTTTCGAAAATCCTCAAAACGATGAAAAGGCATGCTGTGCAAGATCGCAAGGCTATAGCCTTGCATTTTTGCCAGGTTTCGTTATTTTTCGAAAATCTTCAAAAATCGTCAAAACGATGAAAAAACGTAAGGCTATAGCCTTAAACTTTTTTCAAAATTTTCGACATTTTTCAAAAATCCTCAAAACGATGAAAAATGGCATGCTGTGCAAGACCGTAAGGCTATAGCCTTGCGTTTTTGCCAGGTTTTGACATTTTTTGTCATTTTTCGAAAATCCTTCAAACGATGAAAAAACGTAAGGCTATAGCCTTGCGTATTTTTCGAAATTTTGTCATTTTTCGAAAATCCTCAAAAATCCTCAAAACGATAAAAAACGGCATGCTGTGCAAGACCATAAGGCTATGGCCTTGCGTTTTTGCCAGGTTTCGTCATTTTTTGTCATTTTTCGAAAATCCCGAAATTTCGACATTTTTCAAAAATCCTCAAACCAATAAAAAACGGCATGCTGTGCAAGACCGTAAGGCTATAGCCTTGTGTTTTTTGACATTTCTCGAAAAAAAAAAAAAAAAAAAAAAAAAAAAAAAAAAAAAAACGGAAGCAAGCCTTTGGTGTTCCTGCCACTTTCCAGTTGGCATTTTTTGTGGGCACCAAGCAGCCATCGTGGCTCACTGGATAAAGGTTGTGCCTGGGAATTTGTGGGCCCGGGTTCAAGTCCCAGATGTTGTAATGTGTTCATTGTCACCCAATGCGTTCAACACAGAAATAAAACCCGAAATTCTAGTATTATTCTTTTTTCTTTGATTTTCATTAAGAAAATCAAAACGACTTAATATAATACCGCACTATGTCACCCAAAACCATAAACTATAGTATATCTTTCAATCACTTTTTTCTTTGAAATGTTTTGTAGTTTCTGAGTGTTTTTTTAACTTAAACGGCCAATGCATTTTCAATGGCAATAACAGAAACTTTATTATGCTATTAGTTCTACATGCTTACACCTAGAAACCCCATTTATGGCTATTAACGTTCATCTTAAGGGGGGCATCTTTGCTTGAAGAGGAATCTTTGAAATGTTTCATCGTTTTAGAAATATAAGGCTCCGAAATTTGAGCATTTTTATAATGGGGTCAATGGGAGCTACAAGGGGGTTAAAAAAATCACGTTCACCAAAAAACTTCATTCACACTTTTTTAGATTCAGCTTACAGTGGAGATACATGCTGGAACTTTTTACTTTGAAATGTTTTGTAGTTTCTGAGTTATTTAACTTAAACGCCCAATGCATTCCAATGGAAAACTTTATTATGTTATTAGTCCTACATACTTACACGTAGAAACCCCATTTAAAGTTATTTAGGTTCATATTACACTGGACATGTTTGCCTGAAAAGGAATCTTTGAAATGCTTCATCGTTGTAGAAATATAAAGCTTTATAATTCATAATGGGTCAATTCAATGTTATTCCAAAATTAAGTACTTGAGTGGGGTTTGAACTCCCAACCTCCAGATAAAGGCCTATTGTCTAGAGGCAAACCCACTGCGCCACCTGAGACGGTGGAGGTTGTAGGTCAGTCTTCATTTGCCTTTGAGTAGTACCATTTATACAGAAAAATGACATCTATCTCTGCTGTTTTTTATTTATTCATATAAAGTACGTTTGCCTGAAAGGGAGTCTTTGAAATGTTTCATCGATGTAGAAACATAAAGCTTTATAATTTATAATGGGTTCAATTCTATGTCGTTTCTACAAGTAAGTACTTGAGTGGGGTTTGAACTCCCAACCTCCAGATATAATGGCCTATTGTCTGGAGCCATACCCACAGAGCCACCTGGGACAGGCAGATGTTGTCGGTCAGTCTTCATTTGCCTTTGAGTAGCACCATTTATACAGAAAAATGACATCGATCTCTGCTGTGTTTTGTTTATTCGTATAAATTATGTTATTTTTCCTAGATTTCGACATTTTTCAAAAATCTCAAAAAAATCATACTATAGCATGTGGTCCTAGGTCATGTACTATAACCTGTCGTTGCTCTTCGTTTTCGTCATTTTTCGAAAATCCTCAAAACGATGAAAAGGCATGCTGTGCAAGATCGCAAGGCTATAGCCTTGCATTTTTGCCAGGTTTCGTTATTTTTCAAAAATCTTCAAAAATCGTCAAAACGATGAAAAAACGTAAGGCTATAGCCTTACGCTTTTTTCAAAATTTCGACATTTTTCGGAAATCCTCAAAACGATGAAAAATGGCATGCTGTGCAAGACCGTAAGGCTATAGCCTTGCGTTTTTGCCAGGTTTGGTCATTTTTTGTCATTTTTCGAAAATCCTCAAAGCGATGAAAAAACGTAAGGCTATAGCCTTGCGTTTTTTCGAAATTTCGACATTTTTCGAAAATCCTCAAAAATCCTCAAAACGATGAAAAATGGCATGCTGTGCAAGACCATAAGGCTATAGCCTTGCGTTTTTGCCAGGTTTCGACATTTTTTGTCATTTTTCAAAAATCCTTCAAACGATGAAAAAACTTAAGGCTATAGCCTTGCGTATTTTTCGAAATTTTGTCATTTTTCGAAAATCCTCAAAAATCCTCAAAACGATAAAAAACGGCATGCTGTGCAAGACCATAAGGCTATGGCCTTGCGTTTTTGCCAGGTTTCGTCATTTTTTGTCATTTTTCGAAAATCCCGAAATTTCGACATTTTTGAAAAATCCTCAAAACAATAAAAAATGGCATGCTGTGCAAGACCGTAAGGCTTTGGTTTTCCTGCCACTTTCAAGTTGGCATTTTTTGTGGGTACCAAGCAGCCATCGTGGCTCACTGGATAAAGGTTGTGCCTGGGAATTTGTGGGCCCGGGTTCAAGTCCCAGATGTTGTAATGTGTTCATTGTCACCCTATGCCTTCAACACAGAAATAAAACCCGTAATTCAAGTATTATTCTTTTTTCTTTGATTTTCATTAAGAAAATCAAAACGACTTAATATAATACCGTACTATGTCACCCAAAACCATAAACTATAGTATATCTTTCAATCACTTTTTTCTTTGAAATGTTTTGTAGTTTCTGAGTGTTTTTTAACTTAAACGGCCAATGCATTTTCAATGGCAATAACAGAAACTTTATTATGCTATTAGTTCTACATGCTTACACCTAGAAACCCCATTTATGGCTATTAACGTTCATCTTAAGGGGGACATCTTTGCTTGAAGAGGAATCTTTGAAATGTTTCATCGTTTTAGAAATATAAGGCTCCGAAATTTGAGCATTTTTATAATGGGGTCAATGGGAGCTACAAGGGGGTTAAAAAAATCACGTTCACCAAAAAACTTCATTCACACTTTTTTAGATTCAGCTTACAGTGGAGATACATGCTGGAACTTTTTAATTTGAAATGTTTTGTAGTTTCTGAGTTATTTAATTTAAACGCCCAATGCATTCCAATGGAAAACTTTATTATGTTATTAGTCCTACATACTTACACGTAGAAACCCCATTTAAAGTTATTTAGGTTCATATTACACTGGACATGTTTGCCTGAAAAGGAATCTTTGAAATGCTTCATCGTTGTAGAAATATAAAGCTTTATAATTCATAATGGGTCAATTCAATGTTATTCCAAAATTAAGTGCTTGAGTGGGGTTTGAACTCCCAACCTCCAGATAAAGGCCTATTGTCTAGAGGCAAACCCACTGCGCCACCAGAGACGGTCAGATGTTGTAGGTCAGTCTTCATTTGCCTTTGAGTAGTACCATTTATACAGAAAAATGACATCTATCTCTGCTGTTTTTTATTTATTCATATAAAGTACGTTTGCCTGAAAGGGAGTCTTTGAAATGTTTCATCGATGTAGAAACATAAAGCTTTATAATTTATAATGGGTTCAATTCTATGTCGTTTCTACAAGTAAGTACTTGAGTGGGGTTTGAACTCCCAACCTCCAGATATAATGGCCTATTGTCTGGAGCCATACCCACAGAGCCACCTGGGACAGGCAGATGTTGTCGGTCAGTCTTCATTTGCCTTTGAGTAGCACCATTTATACAGAAAAATGACATCGATCTCTGCTGTGTTTTGTTTATTCGTATAAATTATGTTATTTTTCCTAGATTTCGACATTTTTCAAAAATCTCAAAAAAATCATACTATAGCATGTGGTCCTAGGTCATGTACTATAACCTGTCGTTGCTCTTCGTTTTCGTCATTTTTCGAAAATCCTCAAAACGATGAAAAGGCATGCTGTGCAAGATCGCAAGGCTATAGCCTTGCATTTTTGCCAGGTTTCGTTATTTTTCGAAAATCTTCAAAAATCGTCAAAACGATGAAAAAACGTAAGGCTATAGCCTTAAACTTTTTTCAAAATTTTCGACATTTTTCAAAAATCCTCAAAAATCCTCAAAAATCCTCAAAACGATGAAAAATGGCATGTGGCTGTGCAAGACCATAAGGCTATAGCCTTGCGTTTTTGCCAGGTTTCGACATTTTTTGTCATTTTTCGAAAATCCTTCAAACGATGAAAAAACGTAAGGCTATAGCCTTGCGTATTTTTCGAAATTTTGTCATTTTTCAAAAATCCTCAAAAATCCTCAAAACGATAAAAAACGGCATGCTGTGCAAGACCATAAGGCTATGGCCTTGCGTTTTTGCCAGGTTTCGTCATTTTTTGTCATTTTTCGAAAATCCCGAAATTTCGACATTTTTCAAAAATCCTCAAACCAATAAAAAACGGCATGCTGTGCAAGACCGTAAGGCTTTGGTGTTCCTGCCACTTTCAAGTTGGCATTTTTTGTGGGTACCAAGCAGCCATCGTGGCTCACTGGATAAAGGTTGTGCCTGGGAATTTGTGGGCCGGGTTCAAGTCCCAGATGTTGTAATGTGTTCATTGTCACCCTATGCGTTCAACACAGAAATAAAACCCGTAATTCAAGGATTATTCTTTTTTCTTTGATTTTCATTAAGAAAATCAAAACGACTTAATATAATACCGTACTATGTCACGCAAAACCATAAACTATAGTATATCTTTCAATCACTTTTTTCTTTGAAATGTTTTGTAGTTTCTGAGTGTTTTTTAACTTAAACGGCCAATGCATTTTCAATGGCAATAACAGAAACTTTATTATGCTATTAGTTCTACATGCTTACCCCTAGAAACCCCATTTATGGCTATTAACGTTCATCTTAAGGGGGACATCTTTGCTTGAAGAGGAATCTTTGAAATGTTTCATCGTTTTAGAAATATAAGGCTCCGAAATTTGAGCATTTTTATAATGGGGTCAATGGGAGCTACAAGGGGGTTAAAAAAATCACGTTCACCAAAAAACTTCATTCACACTTTTTTAGATTCAGCTTACAGTGGAGATACATGCTGGAACTTTTTACTTTGAAATGTTTTGTAGTTTCTGAGTTATTTAACTTAAACGCCCAATGCATTCCAATGGAAAACTTTATTATGTTATTAGTCCTACATACTTACACGTAGAAACTCCATTTAAAGTTATTTAGGTTCATACTACACTGGACATGTTTGCCTGAAAAGGAATCTTTGAAATGCTTCATCGTTGTAGAAATATAAAGCTTTATAATTCATAATGGGTCAATTCAATGTTATTCCAAAATTAAGTGCTTGAGTGGGGTTTGAACTCCCAACCTCCAGATAAAGGCCTATTGTCTAGAGCCAAACCCACTGCGCCACCAGAGACAGTCAGATGTTGTAGGTCAGTCTTCATTTGCCTTTGAGTAGTACCATTTATGCAGAAAAATGACATCTATCTCTGCTGTTTTTTATTTATTCATATAAAGTATGTTTGCCTGAAAGGGAATCTTTGAAATGTTTCATCGATGTAGAAACATAAAGCTTTATAATGGGATCAATTCAATGTCGTTCCTACAAGTAAGTACTTGAGTGGGGTTTGAACTCCCAACCTCCAGATATAATGGCCTATTGTCTGGAGCCATACCCACAGAGCCACCTGGGACAGGCAGATGTTGTGGGTCAGTCTTCATTTGCCTTTGAGTAGCACCATTTATACAGAAAAATGACATCGATCTCTGCTGTGTTTTATTTATTCGTATAAATTATGTTATTTTTCCTAGATTTCGACATTTTTCAAAAATCTAAAAAAAAATCATACTATAGCATGTGGTC
This sequence comes from Benthosema pterotum, assembly GCA_039105355.1. NCBI lineage: Eukaryota > Metazoa > Chordata > Actinopteri > Myctophiformes > Myctophidae > Benthosema > Benthosema pterotum. Next base: position 3,864,095 of record CM076988.1, on the reverse strand, counting down.
CTAGGTCATGTACTATAACCTGTCGTTGCTCTTCGTTTTCGTCATTTTTCGAAAATCCTCAAAACGATGAAAAGGCATGCTGTGCAAGATCGCAAGGCTATAGCCTTGCATTTTTGCCAGGTTTCGTTATTTTTCGAAAATCTTCAAAAATTGTCAAAACGATGAAAAAACGTAAGGCTATAGCCTTACGCTTTTTTCAAAATTTCGACATTTTTCGGAAATCCTCAAAAATCCTCAAAACGATGAAAAATGGCATGCTGTGCAAGACCGTAAGGCTATAGCCTTGCGTTTTTGCCAGGTTTGGTCATTTTTTGTCATTTTTCGAAAATCCTCAAAACGATGAAAAAATGCAAGGCTATAGCCTTGCGTTTTTTCGAAATTTCGACATTTTTCAAAAATCCTCAAAACGATGAAAAATGGCATGCTGTGCAAGACCATAAGGCTATAGCCTTGCGTTTTTGCCAGGTTTCGACATTTTTTGTCATTTTTCAAAAATCCTTCAAACGATGAAAAAACGTAAGGCTATAGCCTTGCGTATTTTTCGAAATTTTGTCATTTTTCGAAAATCCTCAAAAATCCTCAAAACGATAAAAAACGGCATGCTGTGCAAGACCATAAGGCTATGGCCTTGCGTTTTTGCCAGGTTTCATCATTTTTTGTCATTTTTCGAAAATCCCGAAATTTCGACATTTTTCAAAAATCCTCAAACCAATAAAAAACGGCATGCTGTGCAAGACCGTAAGGCTATAGCCTTGTGTTTTTTGACATTTCTCAAAAAAAAACAAAAAAAAAAAAAACAAAACACAAACACGGAAGCAAGCCTTTGGTGTTCCTGCCACTTTCCAGTTGGCATTTTTTGTAGGTACCAAGCAGCCATTGTGGCTCACTGGATAAAGGTTGTGCCTGGGAATTTGTGGGCCCGGGTTCAAGTCCCAGATGTTGTAATGTGTTCATTGTCACCAAATGCGTTCAACACAGAAATAAAACCCGTAATACAACCATTATTCTTTTTTCTTTGATTTTCATTAAGAAAATCAAAACGACTTAATATAATACCGCACTATGTCACCCAAAACCATAAACTATAGTATATCTTTCAATCACTTTTTTCTTTGAAATGTTTTGTAGTTTCTGAGTGTTTTTTAACTTAAACGGCCAATGCATTTTCAATGGCAATAACAGAAACTTTATTATGCTATTAGTTCTACATACTTACACCTAGAAACCCCATTTATGGCTATTAACCTTCATCTTAAGGGGGACATCTTTGCTTGAAGAGGAATCTTTGAAATGTTTCATCGTTTTAGAAATATAAGGCTCCGAAATTTGAGCATTTTTATAATGGGGTCAATGGGAGCTACAAGGGGGTTAAAAAAATCACGTTCACCAAAAAACTTCATTCACACTTTTTTAGATTCAGCTTACAGTGGAGATACATGCTGGAACTTTTTACTTTGAAATGTTTTGTAGTTTCTGAGTTATTTAACTTAAACGCCCAATGCATTCCAATGGAAAACTTTATTATGTTATTAGTCCTACATACTTACACGTAGAAACCCCATTTAAAGTTATTTAGGTTCATATTACACTGGACATGTTTGCCTGAAAAGGAATCTTTGAAATGCTTCATCGTAGTAGAAATATAAAGCTTTATAATTCATAATGGGTCAATTCAATGTTATTCCAAAATTAAGTGCTTGAGTGGGGTTTGAACTCCCAACCTCCAGATAAAGGCCTATTGTCTAGAGCCAAACCCACTGCGCCACCAGAGACGGTCAGATGTTGTAGGTCAGTCTTCATTTGCCTTTGAGTAGTACCATTTATACAGAAAAATGACATCTATCTCTGCTGTTTTTTATTTATCCATATAAAGTACATTTGCCTGAAAGAGAGTCTTTGAAATGTTTCATCGATGTAGAAACATAAAGCTTTTTAATTTATAATGGGTTCAATTCTATGTCGTTTCTACAAGTAAGTACTTGAGTGGGGTTTGAACTCCCAACCTCCAGATATAATGGCCTATTGTCTGGAGCCATGCTCACAGAGCGACCTGGGACAGGCAGATGTTGTCGGTCAGTCTTCATTTGCCCTTAAGTATCACCATTTATACAGAAAAATGACATCGATCTCTGCTGTTTTATTTATTCATATAAATTATGTCGTTTTTCCTAGATTTCAACATTTTTCAAAAATCTCAAAAAATCATACTATAGCATGTGGTCCTAGGTCATGTACTATAACCTGTCGTTGCTCTTCGTTTTCTTCATTTTTCGAAAATCCTCGAAACGATGAAAAATGGCATGCTGTGCAAGATCACAAGGCTATAGCGTTGCATAGCCTTGCAACGATGAAAAAACGTTAGGCTATAGCCTTACGCTTTTTTCAAAATTTCGACATTTTTCGAAAGTCCTCAAAAATCCTCAAAACGATAAAAACGGCATGCTGTGCAAGACCGTCGGGCTATAGCGTTGCGTTTTTGCCAGGTTTGGTCATTTTTGTCATTTTTCGAAAATCCTCAAAACGATGAAAAAACGTAACGCTATAGCCTTGCATTTTTTTTCTTTTTTTTTTAATTTCGACATTTTTCGGAAATCCTCAAAAATCCTCAAAATGATGAAAAATGGCATGCTGTGCAAGACCGTAAGGCTATAGCCTTGCGTTTTTGCCAGGTTTGGTCATTTTTTGTCATTTTTCGAAAATCCTCAAAACGATGAAAAATGGTAAGGCTATAGCCTTTGCATTTTTTTTGAGATTTTTACATTTTTTGAAAATCCTCAAATATCCTCAAAACGATGACAAACGGCATGCTGTGCAAGACCGCAAGGCTATATAGCCTTGCGTTTTCGCCAGGTTTTGTCATTTGTTGAAAATCCTCAAAAATCCTCAAAACGATGAAAAGCGGTAAGGCTATAGCCTTTTATTTCGAGATTTTGACATTTTTTTTTTACTTTTTTTTTTGAAAATCCTCAAAAATGATTAAAAATGGCATACTATAGCATGCTGTCCGAGACCCTGTACAGTATATAATTTACAGGCAAAATTGTCAGAAGCATCAGAGGCTTGCTTCCAACAATTAAACATCTATAGTATACCATGTTTCATCATTTTTGAGGATTTTAGAAAATCCTCAAAAATGATGAAAAACGGCATACTATAGAATCTCGTCCGAGACCATGTAGGCTACTTAGCCTATAGCCTTTGGTTTGTCTGTGGACTGCCAGGGCTGATTCCTCTTTCTCTTTTCTGTCTTAAATGGTAATTTACTACCACCTTGTGGTCAAAACAGAGAATGTCCTGTCTTGAGTTACAGTGTGAATGCTATCTAATGGTAATTAGATCAATGGTATCAGACCAAACTGCCAGAAAAAAACATAAAAATAAAAATAATAATAATAATAATCCCTGGGCAGTTTGGGACTGGCCCTCCCCATTTTGAACTATATTCCCTACAGCCCAAAACTTTGATGTAGCCTATCAGATTCAAAGAAATTGTATCCAGTTACAGTACAAGTATCTGGGTACTGTAATTGATGACAAGTTGAAGTTTGATCTTAACACGAATGTTATGTGTAAAAAAATAAAATAAAAAAAAAGAAAAGAAAAAAAATCAATGTCTAAGGAAACTGCCTAAAGATCGTTGACAAGATTGATGAAACCAGGGTCGGATTAAGCCAGCCCTACTAGGGTGGGCTGGAAGAATGGCAGGGCAACTCATATGAATCAGTGGTTTTCAACCTTTCTGACACCAGGGCCCACTATATTTACTTGGCATTTGAGCCACAGACCACCATTTGAGGACATTTTAGCCCCACAGACCCCCAAACTAAAGATATCATTTGCTTTTGTCCACAATTCGGGAAACAAAACAGATCAAAAACATACAGATCAAAATTAGCATTAATCTTCTACATTCTCTAGTTGTGTAGACTTGGCCTAATTCAGATGGTGAATATTTTAACTCTTGAGAGCGTAAACATGAAACCAAATGGACCCGCAAGGGTCCATTTGGTTTCATTTTTACGCTCTCAAAGAGTTACATCTGGTTAACCAACTTTCCACCATTTAGCTGGGGACCACCTGGACCTCTCTCAACCACTGGTGGTCCCCGGACCACTGATGAAAACCACTGATATTACCTTTCATTTGGTGGGCAGGATGCACATTCGGGTGGGCTCTGGCCACCCCTGTCCTCCTCTAGATCCGACCCTGGATGAAACTGTGAGTACATTGAGTCTGCCATTTCCTTTTCAATTATATGTTGGTATGGCAATCTCTGTATCAGAGATAAAGATCTCCCGCTTGGGGGAAATTGTAAGAGTTGCCTCTAAGGTAATTGGATCACAGATGAGCAGCCTAGAACATATCTATAACAGACAGGTGCTCAACAAAGCTCTGTCTCCCATAGTGAGCCCATGCATGGGGTCAATAAACCCTAGTTTCAGTTTGGGCTTTGGGATAACAGCCTTTCGTCCAATCACGATGAGAGAGGGGCCATTCCTCCATTCAGGATCGAGTGGGGGTGGGCCTTGGTGTATGTGTTGCACATGTTGTACTTCCCCTCACTGTAGAGCATGTGCATGTACACATCATGCTACCGGGGAGGGGGGAGGGGGGAGGGGGGTCCAAATCACCCAAATCACTAACTATTACTAAAGCATATAAGGTCATATAGTATATGCGCTATTTCTGGTCCACTGACTTATAGACATGATTAGAAACTCATTAGTGAAGGAATTTAGTGCTCAGATTTTCATAACTTTTCCAGAGTGAGAAGAAGAAACTGTTCAGAATCTACAGCTTGTCAGTCTGCAGGTAATTAATACTATATATGCTTATTAACAACAGATAAATATCGGCTACAGGCAGCTTTATTTTCCGATACCGATATTAACTGATAACAGCAATTATCGACCGATATGTGGATGATATATCACTGCATCCTAAATTCTTGCAGCAACTTCTACAGTCAAAATAATAAAGGAAGTCCGCACACAGATCCACAGTGTTTATTGAATTAAAACACCGAAAGTGTCACGCAACGTTTCGGCCATGTTTGGCCTTCATCAGGTGAAACATGGCCGAAACGTCGTGTAACACTTTCTGTGTTTTAATTCAATAAACACTGTGGAGCATATCTGTGTGCGGACTTCCTTTATTATTTTGATTATGTTTTTTTTAGTCCAGCACCAGCGCTGATTTTGGATGTGCCCCTGTTTTTTACTAGCAACTTCTACAGTTAAATTAAAATAAAGGTATAGCAACTTAAGTGATTTAGAAAACCCTTCCGGTCCCCTGGTAGCAAGATGTGCGCGCGCACACACACACACACACACACACACACACACACACACACACACACACACACACACACACACACACACACACACACACACACACACACACACACACAACTCTACAATGAGGGGAAGTGCAACAGGCCAACATCATATACAGATCAAGACCCACCCCCACTCGATCCTGATTGGAGGAAGGCCCCTCTCATCCTGATTGGAGAAAAGGCTTTTCTCCCAAACCCCAAACTCAAAATAGAGTTTGGAGGAACTCCTTATATGGTCACCACACTTTGTAGTAGGAAGGATTAGCCAAAAAAAAGACCATTATTGCTGGAATATTGTTGGAATATATTTCAACATAAAAAGTTCGACTCCAAGCAACAAAAAAAGGACAAACACGAATCATGTTTAACATAATTTATATTTATTTTTCTTTTGAACAAAATGTTAATAAATGTGTATTTGTTTTCACGTCCAAAAAAGATCATGACTTGTGGGACGCGTTTTTATAAATAATTTCATCCGAGTCTTTTTGTAGAAAAAAAGAAAGTAAATTAGCAAACTAAAGCATCTCTAGTATGACAATATGACAACAGTATCATATCATTTTTTTTTTAAATCCGCTATAGTCGCACCCTTTTTCCTCGTCGCGAGAGTGAGGTTTTCGTTCGGTTTTTTGTCTCTCTTCGTTCCTTCGACGTCGCCGTCGTCTCGGCGGCGTCTCGGCGTCGACTCCTTCCTCCGTCTCGTCTCTTCGTAAAGAACACCCGGCTTTTAATAATAAAAGTCCTACCCATGAACTCACGTCACTGCTGTTTAGACAAACAGAGAGAAAAAAAATGCAGCAAAAAATCTCCAAAGAAGAACCAGACAAAAAAGGAGAAGAGAGAAAAAAAAACAAGAACTAAAAAAAAAAAAAAGAAACAAACGGAGGCAAACGTAAAACACAGTGAAGATTTCAACAGGGAGAGAGAGAGAGAGCGTTTGTGGTTGGTTGGGGGGTTGTTTTGTGTTGGTTGGTTTGAGTAAAAGTGTTTGGGGAGGCGCAAGTGTGTGTGTGTGTGTGTGTATGTGTGCGTGTGTCGGTGTGTGTTGGAGCGGGGGGGGGGCGACGACTTCTTTTTCCGCCAGGCATAGGCGTGCATACATAGACGTCAAGGGGGGTTTGAGCACCCCCTAGTGGCCCTCTCTGGACCAACATGCCCTTTTTAAAAGAGAAAAAAGATGCTGAAATGCTGTTTTCTATGCGTTTTTAACCCCCCAAAACTCAATTTTCCGCCGCCCGGCTTTGCCGGGCAGCTAGAGTGCCCTCCTGGTTACATTTGAGCACCTGCCCTTGAAACTCTCTGTGCACGCCACTGCCGCCAGGACATATTTACAACAGAAAGGACAAGGGGATTTCTTGGGGTTCATCTGCATAGATCCACAGGAATCCGATCGTGAACAGCTGGACACTGACGTGGGGGCCGGCTGGGGGCGGGGGGGGTGGGGTGGGGCGGGGGGCTTACACGAGCGTTCCCTATTATCATGGTGCACGCGGCAATAATACATCCACACAGCTGTCTTTAGAATGGAATGTTACGGTAGTATTATTATAACGCAGTTTTTTTTGTCCGTTCTCCTCGACGGACGATGTTACTCGAAAGAGGACAAAGAGGGATAAGCTTTGACGAAAACTAAAGGGGTAGGGAGGGTGGCAGAGAGTAGTGTTACTGGGAATGGTGTACAACCCTCCATACAGGGCTATGAGTTGTTGTTATGACTCAGGTTGAGAGAGAACGGTGGTGGTTGTATTGTCAAAAGGAACCCTGGCTAATGAGACAAATATGGATAAATAAAATATACTTGCCCTCTATTATTTGAATTGAACATTTAAGACACATAGAATAAGCTCTTTAGTTTAAAAATAGTTCATGTTATCCCATGGGGGCCGCCATCTTACTGTGCCTGTCACATGGCCTGTCATATTAGGGATGACGTTGCAGAAGAGCTGTAGTATAGAACATAGTATGGAACGTTCCATGATTACCCAGCATTACAACGTAAAACATCGATGTACAGTATATCACTGCTCTGTTTGTTATGACAATGGCGACCCCCACTGGTGAAATAAAGGACTGTAAAACGGACGGGAACGAACTATAAGTGGAGATAACATGTAGTTGTTTGATCCATTCCATTAGTTCTACATCGGAGCGATCTTCTGCAACGTCATCCCTGTGACAGGTCATGTGACAGGCACAGTAAAATGGCGGCCCCCATGGGATAAAAACATGAACTATTATTAAACTAGAAAGAGCTTATTCTGTGTGTTTTAAATGTTTCTAGTAATAGAGGGCAAGTATAATGTATTTATCCATATTTGTCCCCTCTCCCTCAGAACCTACTTTGGAGAACCGCTAACCGTTAACACGACGAGCAACCGGTTGTAATAATATAAAGGCATATGGAGAAAGATAAAGCTGTCAGTATGTTGTTGTTGTTGTTTTTGGGCTGTCATGGTCAATCCCTGTTGTGGTTAGGGATGTCCCGATAGGCTTTTTTTCCCCCTGTCTCCAATCCGGTCCCGATATTAAAACAATTCCTGCGCCAGCCGATACCGACACCAAATATATATATATATAATACAAAAAGAAGAAGAAAGAAGATGTTATCTAAAGTCCACCAACCGTGAACAGCAGTGAACTCCTCACTCAAATGTGCACTTGGGCAACTCCAAAAGCAAATTCCAATACATTATACTGGGGAATAAAATGTTGGGGCATGGAACATTTTATAAGGGGAATTCCACCCATTTTCAACATTTTTTCTGAGAGTGTACAAATGCAAACAAATGAACCCTAACGGGTTCATTTGGTTCCGTTTGTACGCTCTCAGAAGAAAGAAGCGTCTAGAGAAATCCATTAACATGGTGAAAATACACCTTGATGATGTCATCAATATGCTTCACCATGTTAGTGGTTTTCTTCAGACCTCCATTTCTTGGGAACACAGAATGTGGGACCTCTAGGGTAATACTAATGACATATTAGAATGTTGAAAATGGGTGGAGTTCCCCTTTAAATAAGGACTTATACTGAAACTTTTCTTAATAACGGCAACCCCCCAATACAGTATCGGGACATCCCAGTTTTGTGGACATGACTCATGACTGGTCTAACCCCAGGGGTGTCAAACTCATTCTGGGGTTAAGGGCCGCCGCATTGGGGCGAAACGTGACTTCATGAGAGCCGGAGAGGTGCGACCTGCACTCACGGCACGACTGCCGTCGTCGGTTTACAAAGGCTAAGAGCAATGGTGACAATAGGCATACTGTATATGGATGGCATTTGATCCATCCATACAGTATTTTAGACTACCCCCCCCTTCCCCTCCTCCTCCCCGAAATCCATCATATTGTACTTATTTTATGTGTCTCATAATTTGACTTCGGCGATGAAGAAAAGGGCACGATTTAGCGATAATCTTTCCCTGTTCTAGTTTGGTATTAAAGCGGGGGCCAATGTTGTGACATCAGCATCTGTATCTGTGTATATCGCACTGTACGCCCCCCTCTCCTCGAAAAGGCCAGTGAGAATGAATTTCCTTGACCGCCATGCATGTGATCTGTATCCAGACGGCATCGCCCAGCAGTAGCAGCAGCATACAGTAAGTCACGCAAACAGAATGAAGAACATATGACAAATAATCAGCCCTTGGGAAAAAAACTCCTAACGCCGACTCTATAACACAGCCCTTTGCTAGCCTGTGAATGCTTGAGGTTAGATGACTACTTTACATAAATAAGGAATCTGGAAGAAAAAAAAAAGAACGTCAAAAACACACATCTAAAAACAAAAGCCAACAGAAGTACGATGTACGATGGATGGTCGAATGATTGATTGACTGATTGATCGGCAATGCTGCTGGCCATACAACACAGATCCAACAAAGACCTGGCCTTCTCTTAATTCTCGGTGCTCAGAGGGGGCTGATTGTAGAGCTAGCTGACATCACTTTTCTGTGCAGGCCTTTTTTTTACGCGCAGTAAAGAACCGGAGCAGAACATACATCATAGAGAAAGGAAGGGAAAGAAGAAGAAGACTAACGTAAGGATGTCTGGCAGAGCAGTGCCGCCGAAATATATGCCGCCATGTTTTGCCTGACGAAAGAATATGGATTTGGCGCCGCCCCGTTTCGCACGAAGCAAGCAGCTCTGACCTCTCGCTTGTGCCACAGGCGTGAGCCTCCCGCCGATAACGCAGTCTGTGGGCCTCTGTGAGGCGAACCCGGCATGCCATTCCGTCTTACTTCTAAACCCAATCGATAAATCCAAGGTTATGCTCCGTCACTTTCTGCTCTTCTCTGCTCTACTGTCCCCGTCTGTAATGTACTACAATGTCGTGCTATTTTCGCCGTGTCTGTGAACGGCAATACCATGGATGCAAAACAAATTTTCCACATGAGCTGACGATAAAGTATCGTATTGTTGGTAAGGCCACTTCCCTACTGAAGAAAGTAGGGAAGAGGTCCAGAAATGGCAGTTATTTGGCTCTATGCTCAAAACGTGCACTCTCTTGTCCCTCTTGCCTAGTTTGGGGCCAAACATTTTCTTTCTACGCAGATGGAAGGTAGATGGATGTCCAATGTGTTTTGGTGTGGAATTCTCCTTTAAAGGGGAATTCCACCCATTTTCAATATTTTTTTCTGAGAGCGTACAAATGCAACCAAATGAACCCTAACGGGTTCATTTGGTTCCATTTGTACGCTCTCAGAAAAAAGAAGCGTCTAAAGAAATCCATTAACATGGTGAAAATACATCTTGATGATGTCATCAAGATGTTTCACCATGTTAGTGGTTTTCTTCAGACCTCCATTTCTCGGGAACACAGAATGGGGGAACGTTTTTTATCATGTCCACCCAACACCTCGAAGGTACATCGATGACATAGTAAAATGTTGAAAATGGGTGGAGTTCCCCTTTAAGGATGCAGTTGGCTAATGCAGTTGGCTAAGGACCCACCTCACCCCAACTGGCACTATAATGCATACTTATTTTGCAACAGTAGAGAGAGAGAATGGGAGACGGTGTGTGTGTGTAATGTATAAAACATTATGGGTGAACTGGAAAACGGCAGGCGGGTTTCAGGTGGCAAGAGGTCAGCTCTACAAGCTACGAAACGTCGCGCCACAAGCTCGTACGGCGGTTACTTCCGGCCGGAGGGATGGATGGATGGGGGGACGGAGGATGGGGGCGCGCGCGTGACTCTGCCGCGCGATTATCGAACTATAAATCGTCTGAAATCTGTTTTTTAATGAATTTTTTGGGCCCAATGTCCCAATCCCAGCCTCCCCCTATAATAAGGGTAATAATAATAAGGGTAGTAATAATAATAATAATAATAATAGCTTCTTGGATACTATATATATATCCCCTCCCACTTTTCCGGAGTTGGTTGGTTGGATGCTTTCATTGGCGGCAGATTTTGCGGAGGAGGAGGAGAAGGAGGCGTGTCCGGAAATGTCTTCGCCGCCAGAACGTGTGTGTGAGTGCGTGCGCGTATATGTGTGTGTGTGTATGTGTGTGTGTGTGTGTGTGTGTGTGAAAGAGAGAGAGTCCCTGGCAGCCATGCGACACTGTAACAGCCATGTAAGGAAAACGTGATTCCTCTTGAAAAGACATCATTCTTTACAAGCTTTGTAAAATCTTTGATTTGACCCCGTGACCCCATAACCCCCTCCCCTCCCCTTCCCCACCCCACACCCCCCCTCGAGTCATTTTTTTTTTTTTACTCTTCTTCACTAGAGGCGCCGTGAGCATCCTCCTGCTCCGGCGGCGGGAAAGAGGCACCGCCGAGGAGGAGGAAGATGGAGGCCGACGGCGAAGAAGAAGAAGGCGAATCCCTCGCCTCCATCGCTGCTGTCGCCGCCGCCGCCGCCGCTAGCCCCGTGGAATCATGGGAGGCCGTCGTGTGTATGTGGACGAGGACAGTGTGTAGGAGGACCAGGGCGAGCAGGCAGCAGAGCCGCGGTGCGGCGGTAGCGGCGGAGGAGGAGGTGGCCCCGCCCCCGTCCCCGCCCTGGGGTTGGCACGGTCCGGCGGCGGCGGGGGGAGGAGTCCTTTTTAGTGTCCCGCCCGAAGGCTGGTGGTGGGGGCGGTTTTGGTGGTGGTGGTGTTGGTGGTGGTGGTGGTAGTGTTGGTGGTCCGCCGCCACCCTGGAGTCCCATCGGACGTCGCAGCACTCCGCCTCGCTCTCCGGCTGACGGTCGCCCAACAGCCCTGGGGGGGGGAGCAAAGGGAACGAGGGATTAAAGCAGGGCTGCCCATACTTTCTGCTGCTATCCTATCCTCTTGCACATGTACAGTATACCTCACCTCATATACTAGGCTGTATGTTGTTTTTGTTTAGTTGTAGCTTTATATAGTCTCATATATAGTATTTAGAGTTATAGTTGTAGTTTCTAGTTGTAGTATATACAGTATATATGTCCTGTCTAGTCCTGTCTAGCTGTCTGTTAGCTTCACACTACTGCCACTTTATCACACCTGGTTAGCTTAGCACCTTCACCTCAAGTTAGGTGTACAGTTTGCACTTTACTGGTCTGCTGCACTATAGTTTGTCTCATCATTATTTTGTCTCGACTTTGTCTTATTGCACTGTCTATTGTCTTGTCTATTGTCTTATTGCACTGTGGAAAATGGAAACGCTATTTCATCCCTGTATATGTCCTGACATACACTGGAGTGACAAATAAAAAACCTTGCACCTTGAACTTAAGAACTACTTTCAAAATGACCGGCTCAACACGATCTACACATCAAAAAGGTGATTATTCCATTACTGAAAATCCATTTCAAGGCCTCCTAGAAAGTTTGAGCGTTGAAATAGTTGGTGATGGTGTTACTTACTGTTATAGTGTTTAAGAATTATGCACTTATAATGAAAAATAGTGGGGGAGAATTGGAAGGTTTTCTTGTATATGCTATAACTGACGTTTGAAAACAGTATTTGGGGTTTGAGTTGATGGTGTGTGGACTCTTGAAAATTACAGTGCGTAATTCAGATGTTGAAATTAAACCAAACGGACCCATAAGGGTCTGTTTGGTTTCATGCAGCTGTTTCCCTGCAGACAGACACCTGCTTCCCTGCAGACAGACACGTGCTTCGTCCTGCATACGGTCCAGAACATTGTTGTTGTCAACAAATCATGAAAACAAAACATTCGTCGGGCTCAGAAAAGGCGGTGCTAATTTGGGAGGGGGAGGGAGCCAATCACAGCACAGCAGTCTCCAGCAGATTCATAATGAGCCAATAGAGTGGAGATTTGTTTTTAAAACAAATCTGTTTACAAACACAGTGTTTGTACACACTAAAGTTGCCTCTGTTGTTACCTTTAAACAATGAAAAAAAAAAAAGTTGTCACAAAGGCACAAAGTTGAAATGCAGCAATGGCTCAAATTTACCATGTTTAGGTTCATTGGTATGCTCAAGCAAGAGCGAGTAAATGAGTTGTCATAAACAATGCATCAATGTACATCCCACAATGACATGAAATTAAGATTGAACAGACGCTAGCTGAATGAGCGACATGCTGGTGACAAGGCATGTCGTTCATAATGTACAAGTTCAGATTCAAAGAGCAGAAAAGCTCAATGCTTCAAACCAAACTATGGCCCAGACAACTTCACAAGCTCAAGGTTTACAACACAGAGGCAAAAGAGGAAAAGGGCCCAGGTGTGTGACACAAATGCACAGGAGATTAAGGGACATTACCAAGCCCAAATGAGTCCTCTGAATGGGATGCCAAACAGGGCATCTATGCCCTGACTGCCCCACCAAACATGATGGCATGCAAAACAACCCAAGATATTTCAAATTTAAGTGCCTATATTTAAAATGGTTTGAAACACTACTACTGCTACTAACTAACTACAGTTATCTCACCACTAAACCAACAGCATTTCATCATTGAAAACAGAAAACTCTCTGAGTCAGACCTTTAGCTTTATGCATGCTGTGTGTCTGTTGCAACGTCAGCAACAACTGATGTTATTATTGATGCTTAATTGCCTAATAAAAGTCCTGTAACCAAAACGTGCCACGGGCGATAAAGCCGCACCCATACCATTTTCTCCTGCCCCCCCAACCCCCCCACCCCCCATTGGGAAATGTTACATCCACCCCTGTGCCAGAAGAGCGTGCTTAACAAACCAAACGGGTTTACACACCAAAAAAGTGAATCCACAAGTGTTAGAGTGAGTGATTTGTTGAGTACAGTGTGCTCAGGGGTGGGAGGAGGTGCCTTTATCAAAACACAGCCTTCACCCTTAGGTTAAGAGAACGCATACTTCTGTTAAAGAACCACAAGGAGGCAGTAAGAAGAAGAATGTCAAAAAAACAAAAACAAAAACAAAATCAGCCTAACAATGGCAAAGAAACAAACAAAAAAAAAATGTTGCGCCTAGACCAGGGGTGGCCTGGTCACAGTCACAGTCTAAGAGCCACAGTCACAGTCTAAGAGCCACGTTTTTTCATTGTGTTACTGCAAAGAGCCATATCAAAACGGATTCCATGTGGTCCCCAGGCTAAATGATGGAAAGTTGGTTAGCCAGATGTAACTCTTTGAGAGCGTAAACATGAAACCAAATGGACCCTTGCGGGTCCATTTGGTTTCATGTTTACGCTCTCAAGAGTTAAAATATTCATCATGTGAATTACCCCAAGTCTACACAACTAGAGAATGTAGAAGATTAATGGTCATTTTGATCTGTATGTTGGACTGTTTTGTTTTCTCTGAAATCCAGCCTGGAATTGTTGACAAAAGTAAACAAAATCTTTAGCTTTGGGGTCTGTGGAGCTAAAATGTCATCAAATGGTGGTCCATGGCTCAAATTCTGAATAAATGGTGGGCCCTGGTATATAAAAAAAAAGGTTTTTGATGGTTTTATGTGGAAGCCCCTTAAGAGCCACATGTAACCAGCTGAAGAGCCGCATGCGGCTCGCGAGCCACGGGTTGGCCACCCCTGGCCTAAACGGTTACATCAACCATCTGGGCAGCCTGACATGTTCGATTCTTTCCACCCTCCACCAACCTGTGGAGGCAGTGGACTGGCCTCGTGCTTCGATGTATGAGGAGTCCTAGCGAGGGGTGTAGTGGAAGGGGGACGCGGGGGACGGCGTCCTCCCACTTTTCACATCTAAAATATTTTTGGGGCAAAAGTAGGCCTGTGTTTTTTTTGTCTTGTCATTTACTTTTCTGGATACAATTAGGCATAGTAAACAATCTTTCTCAATATGCTATACTTGTTTTAATAGCGTGTCTGTGTGTGTTGTGCAGGTGCATGCAAATGCAAGTGTGCACGCACGTGTCTTAAAGGGGAATTCCACTCATTTTCAATATTTTACTATGTCATTAATACACCTTAGAGATGTTGTGTGGACATGGTAAAAAAAAGTTCCCCCATTCTGTGTTTCCTAGAAATGGAGGTCTGAAAAAAATCATTAGCATGCTGAAATACGTCTTGATTACATCATCAAGATGTGTTCCGCCATGTTAATGAGTTTCCTTTTTTCTGAGAGTGTACACATTTCAGGATTAGTGCATATTTTTGTGAGGGTATCTATACCTTAGGGGACACGGGGAGAACATGCAAACTCCACACAGAAAGGCTCTTTTGCCAACCCCTGCCTCGGGTATACGGAGGAGGAGACACGCCGCCAGCAGCACACACAGTGTCCCTATAGTGGGAATTGAACCCAGGCCCTTCTAGCTGTGAGCCGACGGCACTACTACCACTGTGCCAGTGGGCCTGCTGTGCTATTTTGAGAAAATTATGTTTGGAAAGTTGGAATTGGATATACTGCATAGTGAGTACTTGAGGTGCCTTTTGATGCAAATGCTTTTTGTACTTTTACTCGAGACAATTTTGAATTCTACTTGCAACCGAGTACTTCTAGATTGCACTATTGCTACTTTTACATTTTTTTTCCCACCACTGCATATCTTGTAATGTTGCAGTTGTGTAGAACAAAGCCCTCGGGTGTTACAACTAGCCAGTGGAAAACTGTCTTCCTGAAATAAATGATTCAAGAGATGTGACTACTGTGACCTCAAAACAACTTCACTAGACTTTTCACTAGATGTACGACACTATGCTGAATGAGCCTGAAAAAATACCGATGTAAACGGCAACTGGTTGTCAGTGGAATACTCTTTGTTATTATTATTTTAGCCACATTTTAGCCCCTCTAGATTTTAGCCCCTCTATTATTTCAGCCACATTTTAGCCCCTCTAGATCTAGATTTTAGTCCCTCTAGATTTTTATCCCTCTAGATAGCCCCTATTAGCTTGGATTCTCTATCGACATCATCTAATCAAGCTAATAGAAACTGCAGGCTCTCTACTTCTGAAACGTTGCAATGCGAAAATGGAAGCCATCGTTCACCCGATAATAGAATTATGAATATTTAAATAAAAAAAAAAAAAAGTTGTTTAAAAAAAATCTGTCAAACGATGTCACTGAAAGACTCCTATGAGACACAGAGCAAAAAAACTATTATTATATTAGATGATCTATTATATGAAGATACATGATCAGGTATCATCAGGTATCACGTCCTCCTCATGATACTTGATGATAGCGTTAAAAGATCATGGCCCTCAGTCTTTGACAATTGTGAGCTTGTAGATCAACCACACAATAGGGTTCAAGTGGTGGATTAGATAGGTTGTCCTTTCTTTCATTCCAAGTATAGGGGCTACTGTATATTTCTTTCTTTGCAGCAGCTGCGTACAATTTCCCCCGCCGGAGGCTCAACAAAGCGTCTACCTAAAGAAAGAAGAGTATGGTGGGTTTAACCCTTTCTGTAATGAACGCATTTTGGTGTTTTAGCTGTTGAAAAATAGCAGATCTACAAGCTCATATCGCGCCACCGAGTGGCGCGATATGAGCTTGTAGTTCTGCTATTTTTGAAAAATTGTGAAAATGTGGTGCAAATCTTTGAATACATTATTTCGGAGGCAAACATTTTTCAACTCAAATCTTTGCTTCTGGGGGATCCCTAGAACAACATGTTTTTAGATGAGGTTCTGCAGCTAAATAATAGATATTTCTGGGGGTCCTTCCTATGAAATATGTTAAGCATCACTGACACAGAAAGAGATTTTTTCAGAAAAACTAGAATCTCGCGCCATGGACTAGAATTTAGTGTCACAAACTAGAACTTAGTGTCATGGACTAGAATCTAGTGTCGGGAACTAGAGAATCTAGTGTCAGAAACTGGAATCTAACTTCAGAAACTACCTTCTACTCAGAGGAACTAGAATCTACCATGAGGGACTAGAATCTAGCATGAGGAACTAGAATCTAGCGTCGGAAACTAGAAATCTAGCGCTGTGAACTAGAATCTAGTGTCAGAAACTGGAATCTAACTTCGGAAACTACAATCTACTGAGAGGAACTAGAATCTAGCGTGGGGGACTAGAATCTAGCGTATGAAACTAGGATCTAGTGCTGTGAACTAGAAGCTAGCGCTATGAAACTAGAGTCTGATCTGGACACAATGGGTTAATGTAAGGCAGGTGTAGTTGTGGTATAGGAAGAGAGAGAGAGAGGAGAGAGAGAGAAAGAGCCGTGATCTCATCTGCCCCCATAGCCAGGAAACCGTGGGCAGACCCGTATGACTGATGCCGCTTTGTTGATTCGTTTACAAAGCCACCATCATTACCAATGAGACGCAGGGCACAATCTATCCAGCCATTGTCACAGTGTTCTCGGAGTGTGTCCTCGCATAAACCCAGGCATCCCTCAGCAACAAAAGGGGACGACGGCTACAGTACAGACAGTAACGATAGTGAGCAGAAGGAGTTATCAGAAAGCACAGAGCGAAGCGGAGGAGACCTTTGTGCTAACGTCGCAGTTATTTCAACCGTTTGTTTTTCTTTTTCGACTTTTCATTGCAAGAACGTCACACAAAACTTGCAAATGCCTCTGGGTAATCCGTCGCAAATTCACTACATTGAATCGAATACATCAGGCTCGGCCCAAATAATACTCAGAGCAGGCGAAATGCTGCGACATTGAGGGGTCAGAAGACTGAGCTCTTGGGAGGGGGCAAAAGAGTGACATTTCCAAGAGGTCCCTGAGGTCCCTGGGACTCCATATTCTCAGATGGGGTTCCTCAGCCAAACACAGATAATTCTGGGGGTCCTTGGTATGAATTTTTTTTTTTTACATCGCTGACACGGAAACTTTTTTTTCCCCCAAAAAAACATCATTTAGAAGAGGAAGAATTTAGTGTCAGGTCGAAATGGGTTAACAGGTTAAACTATCACATAATTAAAGTAACCAAGGTTCACAACAGTAGACCTTGCTGTAAGGCCTGACTCCAATCACAGATAAGCATAACTTACTGATAGTTTTCCGTCAAGCTAAAACATCACATCACATATACGGGCTTCATCGCCTGTGGCGCGAAGCCACACCCATACCATTTTCAGTTACAGGACTTTTATTAGGCAAGTAAAGCATCAACAACAACATCAGTTGTTGTTGAAGTTGCAACAGACACGCAGCATGCATAAAGCTAAAGGTCTGAGAGTTTTCTGTTTTCAATGATGAAATGCTGTTGGTTTAGTGGTGACACAGCTGTAGTTTAGTAGCAGTAGTAGTGTTTCAGATCATTTTAATTATAAGCACTTTCATTTGAAATATGCCCATGCCTAGATCCGGCCCTGACGTGCGCACGCGGCACCATACCATACTGACCCGTACAGATGAAGCTGGGACTGCCTCCCTGGATCAGGTCGTCGTTGTCGGGCAGGATGTACGGGCAGCTCTGCTGGACCTCCAGACAGTACTGGTGGCACGGCACCTTCTTCTGACACGACGTCTGGCTGGTGGGGAAATACTGGGCACACAGCCACGGTTTGTAGGCCATCTGAGGGGAGGAGGATGGAGGAGAAGACAGAGAGAGACAGAGAGATTAATTAAGGATGTGCCAGGGGTGGATGTAACATTTCCCAATTGGGTGGGCAGGAGAAAATGGTATGGATGAAGCTGCCCCCATACCATTTTTAGTTACAGGACTTCTATTAGGCAATTAATAATCACTCTCAGCACTTTTCCAGATTTTTTTAAGTAGCTAGTGCCAGTGATCTTCATCTAAAAGTCATATTTCATATTTCGGTCCATGTTTCCCGCCGGACAAGTTAGTTGGTCCGT
The DNA here is from genome assembly GCA_039105355.1 of Benthosema pterotum. Lineage (NCBI taxonomy): Eukaryota > Metazoa > Chordata > Actinopteri > Myctophiformes > Myctophidae > Benthosema > Benthosema pterotum. The sequence continues at coordinate 3,845,596 of CM076988.1, read as the reverse complement.
CTCTTATTATGGTCCGTTCTGAATGGAGGATGCGATCGCTGCTCGCTGCTGTTATCATTGGGATCGTATCAAACCGGCGACGGTGAGCAACATAGCGTGACGTAGATGAACCTAAGTGGCATCGGTCATAAACTATTATTTGATAATGATAAGAGAGACGTAGCTCTACTGCAACGGCACAAAAACTGTTAAGCATCAATAATAACATCAGTTGTTGTTGAAGTTGCTACAGACTCGCAGCATGCATAAAGCTAAAGGTCTGACTCAGAGAGTTTGCTGTTTTCAATGATGAAATGCTGTTGGTTTAGTGCTGACAAAGCTGTAGTTAGTTAGTAGCAGTAGTAGTTTCAAATAGTTTTAAATATAGGCACTTTAATTTGAAATATCTTGGGCTGTTTTGCATGCCATCATGTTTGGTGGGGCAGTCAGGGCATTTGGGGGCATTGCCCCCCATGCCCATGCCTAGATCTGCCCCTGGGATGCGCCCCATCAGCCCTTAGGAATCTGATGGCCCGTTACAAGCCCAAACATGAGCCCAAACATGAGCCCAAACATGAGACCTGAACTTGTACGAGGGGTGGGACAATTCTTACCTCACAATACCATACAATATTGATATTTAGGGTCCTGAATTGATTTATATTGCGATTCTTAGTTATGCTGCGATTCGATTTGATATATCAATATTTATATCGCATTTTCCCCCCCACAAATGATCCATTCAAGATTTTTTCGAAGGGTGTACAAATGGAACCAAATGGACCCGTCAAAAATCATTAAAAAAACACCCCAATGCAAACACAACTTGATGATGTCATCATCAAGTAAAAAGTAAAATGTTGAAAATGGGCAGAACAATATGGACCATGAGAAGTCCAATCAACGAGGACATTTTAAAGCAATTTTAAACAATATAAATAAGAAAAACTTCAATCATACACATCAATGCAGCCTGATAACATCAGCCAGTCTTTCTGACATGAACAAATGAATGAATAGGCCTACATAATCATCATCATAAAAAAAAAAGAAAAAAGAACCTGGCGATTCAATATGGATATCATGGCATTATTGCAATACCGTATAGGGATATCATTTTTTTTTACCCACCCCTAGTGTATACCTATGAGATAATTATTCTGTTGATACAGGCGCATTGACACATAATTTGATGATGCGCAGCCATTATTCTCGACAATTGCAGCAACATCACCTCATCATCCTGTCGTCCTTTCACAATAAATGTCACATTTATTAACAAAAATTGGTGTATCTTAACGGATCCCTCTCTAGTACAACAAATAGGCATTAAAACATTATACTTGCTCTCTATAACTAAAACAGAAAAAATAAAAGCACCACAAACATTTTATTTCTTCCATAATAATAATAATAATAAAAATATCTCGCTCTATAGGCATCATCCACATGCTCCTGTAACACACACAACGTCCCAACACACACACACACACACACACACACACACACAACACACACACACACACACACACACACACACACACACACACAACACACACACACACACACACACACACACACACACACACACACACCTTCCTGTCATATTATGTCGCACTCCTAAAGTCTTATAACTTTAACTATCAGTAAGGCCTATTATATTTCACTGTGTGGAGTTTATCAACTGAACACATTGATAAAGCTCCCCTGCTGCCGTTTCCAACTACTGCAGATGACGGGGCAGTGTGAACGCAAAAACAAGGCCGTGTGGAAGCAGATCAGGGCCGGATCTAGACTGGGAGCCCACCCAAATGTGCATCCTGCCCACCCAATGAAAGGTAATATCAGTGCTTTTCATCAGTGGTCCGGGGACCACCAGTGGTCCTTGAGAGAGTTGTGGGAGTTGGTTAACCAGGATGTAACTCTTTGAGAGCGTAAAAATGAAACCAAATGGACCCTTGCGTTGGACTCCATTTGGTTTCATTTTTACGCTCTCAAGAGTTAAAATATTCATCATGTGAATTAGCCACAAGACTAATTCACATCTAGAGAATGTAGAAGATTAATGGTCATTTTTGATCTGTATGTTGGACTGTTTTGTTTCCCAAATCCAGCCTGGAATTGTGGACAAAATCAAAGGAAATCTCAAATGCCGAATAAATAGTGGGCCCTGGTGTCAAAAAGATTGAAAATCACTGTTGCATATGAAAAACTTTGGAGTTGCCCACCCTGCCATTCTTCGTGCCCACCATAGTAGGGCTGAATCCGGCCCTGAAGCAGATTAAATAAAGAATCAGAACTTCTCCACCCATTCGCATCGGGTCTAAAAAATATGAGGCGAGAATGCGACCTTAGATAGCACTGCATTTAGACTTATAGCATTTCATGTAAACACAGCACTTGATAGCATCCGTATACACAGTTTAATTAGCCTATATAAATTCCTCGCTGTTCCGTTCTTAGCTCATGTATGATTCACAAGAACTAATCTGTATGTATATAATGTATTGCCTTGATTTTTCGTTTGATCATTCTTTGAAGGTACTAGGACCTTACCCGTTGTGAATATACTGTATGAACACCAAATGATGTACGGGTAATGTAATTTATTTCAGCATTGGATGCAAGTATTTGGAAGAAGGGGTGCTTTAATAGCACAATGGCCAGGCATAACGTGTGTGTGTGTGTTGTGTGTGTGTGTGTGTGTGTGTGTGTGTGTGTGTGTGTGTGTGTTGTGTGTGTGTGTGTGTGTGTGTGTGTGTGTGTGTGTGTGTGTGTGTGTGTGTGTGCAACCCAGTCTCATGAGGTTTAGGCGAATATGCAGGTTATGCACGGGGCCCATTACGTCCATACTCGCCTAGAATAGGCAAAAATCTGTGCATATTCAGTCTTTCCACTGAAAATGACGGAGCGGCCCGTCTCTGTCGACCATGAGCATTGTGAAGCGCCACTGAGCGAGGCACGCTGAGCATTGCGATGGTCGACTCAGCCGCGTCCGAGTTGCGATATGTTAGGGACAGAATACTAAATATTATGAAACTGTTGTGTATTTATGAACCACATTATACATTGCACATTACAATATTGGCTATAATTACAATTGGCTGTTTCACTAAAATGCTTGACACCTTAGCTCAGGACAGTAAGAAGTCCTGCAGCTGTCATTCTACAGAAATAACTAAGGCCACCTGGCTACTATGGTCAGGATTTGTGAGGACATCCACTATAGCTTCTTCAGTGAAACAATGCCTAATTTGGGAATCTTGACACCTCTAACTTAGGGGTTGGGGCATGTCAACTGTTACTTGAAACTATAAAGTCTTTAACTGTTTGTACTGCCAGTGTGTGTGTGTTGCCGGAGGCCGTGAGGCTGATGGTCTGTTCATTCAAGATGACAATAAACATGGAAACTGCGAAATAATGCCTGCTCCTCCGTTGCTTCCTTCTTCAACCTCTTTGCACTGCTCTGTTTTAGTCTTATTATAAGACTCCACTATATTTTCATCAAAACCCAAACTGCCCCCCACCTCCACGATTTTTGCTTTAACTCGCAGTGTATGCACGCAATTCGTAGGTGGCATTCCGTGTCCAACCTACAGATCAAAATGACCATTAATCTTCTACATTCTCTAGTTGTGTCGACTTGGGCTATGACGAATATGATGAATAATTCAGATGATGAATATTTTAATTCTTGAGAGTGTAAAAATGAAACCAAATGGACGCGCATTGGTCCATTTGTGATAGAATCTGGTGCTTTGGTCCTCATGTCGCCCAAGGCTGTTTTCCTTTTAGAGCCATCTAAAGTATATTTTTCATTTTTGTCTAAAATCGTTTCATCATATGAAAGCTTACATTGCATACTTTAATAATCTGTAAAAAACAGAAATTTGACCCTGGGGTACTTGAGCCTCAAAGTATCAGACAGATTGTGACACATTTGGTTTCATTTTCACACTCTCAGAGTCTGGTTAACCAACTTTCCACAACTCTCTCAAGGACCACTGGTGGTCCTCGGACCACTGATGAAAAGCACTGATATTACCTTTCATTGGGTGCAGGATGCACATTTGGATGGGCTCTGCCCCCCTGCCCTCCTCTAGATCCGGCCCTGCCCTTGACTGTTTCTAGAGAGTAAATTTGGGGGGAGAAAATCTTCAAAACATGATTAGGGATTGTTATTGTTCATTTTCCCAAGGTTTAAAACTGAGCAAACAGCGCCAATTTGCAGATTGTTGAACTCTTTTTCAAATTCGCTCTGCCATGTGTGTGTTTGTATGTGGATGAGATTCATACAGAAAATGGAGCAAAAAAATGAAACCCAGGATCTTCTAGCTCTGAGGTGACAGCACTAGTGCACATGAAAACAATCTGTATTGGTAATATACTGTATATAATACGGACTGTGTTTTGATTGAGGGTGTCAGTCAAAGTACGTTTGTACAATCTCAGCGATCACAATTTAATTTAATTTTAAAACAAGACGTTCACTATCTGCAGCCAGCCAAGATAACCGAAGTACTGCCGTGTGTAACTAAAGAAAAAACACTATAGGATTGGAATAAGGATGAGGGTTATTATAACTTTTTAATTTGCTTACTTATTTCGATTCTGTGCAGTTCTTTTCTCTGACATGCTGATTATGACATTTTGAATCGATAGTTTCAAAAGGCTGTGTAATATCACAATCTGTGTGTGTGTGTGTGTGTGTGTGTGTGTGTGTGTGTGTGTGTGTGTGTGTGTGTGTGTGTGTGTGTGTGTGTGTGTGTGTGTGCACGTGCGTGCGTGTGTGTGTGTGTGTGTGTGTGTGTGTGTGTGTGTGTGTGTGTGTGTGTGTGTGTGTGTGTGTGGTGTGGGTGTTGGTCAACCACAGCGCAAACAGTCTCCAGCAGTTTCATAATGAGTCAAGGTGAGGTGGAGTTAGATTCAAATGTGATTCCAAACACAGATTTTCTACACACAAGCTGCCTACTGTATATGCCCTTTAAATTCGTCATTGTGAACCAACGATCTCCACAGCAGTTCCTGGGGAATGGGGGGAGGGGGAGGGGGTCCTCCTGACCAAGGTTATGTGAGGTCCTCCCAGGGGCGGATTGGCCATCTGGAGTACAGGGAGTTTTCCCGGTGGCCTGCGCCACCTAGTGGCCTGGACAAGATCCAAAATGCACTAGTGGCACTTCTTCCAAAATGCACTAGAATGCGCTAGATGCTTTGCCTGGAACATACAGATCAAAATTAATCTTCTACATTCTCTATTTGTGTAGACTAAGTTGGGCTAATTCACATGATGAATATTTTAACTCTTGAGGGTGTAAAAATGAAACCAAATGGACCCGTGCGGGTCCATTTGGTTTCATTTTTACGCTCTCAAAGAGTTACATCTGGTTAACCAGCTGCCCTCCCCAGGGTGGCCTGGCAAAGGCAAAATTGTCCCGGTGGGAAAATATGTGCCAATCCGCCCCTGGGTCCTCCCCCGGAGAGGAGAGACGAGGCGGGCGTCCGCGCCTCGTCCGCTGCCTCATCAATCACCCTGGAGCTATAGAAGCAAAGGGAAGCAACCACATCATTTAGCTCCCTCATTAAGACTTGAAGAGAGAGGTTGAATGGTCCCTTCAGCGCAGAGCGGGTATATAGGGAAGTATGCCATTAGTGTTTTTACTCAAGTAAACGTATAGCATTATCACAATGCAGTAAAAGTACTGTATTTGAAACGTTGCCCGAGTCAAAGGCAAAAAAAGGACCCTGTACCCATATAGGTCACACACAACATGGGACAGACCGTATGTACCATATGGCCCAAAACTCTAATAGCCCCACCACCCCAAAGTAGCAAATTGTGAAGGACAATGAAGGGACAATTAACCCATTTAGGCCTAACCTAAGTTTTCTGAAAAACTTCAAATATTTACTGTATATAGCTTAAAAAAAAATACTGTTTGAATACTGTACATATTGACCCAGAAGTAAGTTTTTGTCCACAATTTAGGAGAGATAAACTGGCAACATCTTGGTCAAAAATAACAATTCTTCTACATTTTCTAATTGTGTAGATTCTTGAAAATGAACTAATTCAGACGTTCAAATATAATTTAACTCTTGAGAGCGTTAAAATGAAACCAAATGGACCCGCGAGGGTCCATTTGGTTTCATTTTAACGCTCTCAAGAGTTACAGATCTATAAGGGGTCCATTTGGTTAACAACTGTCCCATCATTTAGCTGGGGACCACCTGGAATCCTCTCAGGGACCACTGCTGGTCCCTGGACCACCTTTTGGAAACCCATGCTGCACAAAATCAAAAAATGGATTCCCGAACTGAAAGGGTTAAGGGGCTATAATTATGTATAGAGACACACGAGACACGAAACATGGAGAATAAATAGTGGGCCCTGGTATGGAAGAAGTGGTCCAAAACCTCTGCTTTACAGTCCAAGCGCAACATTGATAAACGCTATAGCGGTATGAAACTACACTTATTCTATAAATGCAGGCGGATTAAGAGTCGAGTGCTTGACACAGACGCTAGTGTTCGTTCTCACATGCAGAGCGTCGGTAACGGCACCCTGTAGTGACTCAGCCTTGGCTCTCCATGTGGCTACCACTCAGGGGCGGCCCCCAAAACAACTCAAGATATTTCAAATTAAATTGCTTCTATTAAAATGTTTTGAAACACTACTACTACTGCTACTAACTGGCTACAGCTGTGTCGCCACTAAACCAACAGCATTTCATCGTTGAAAACGGAAAACTCTCTGAGTCAGACCTTTAGCTTTATGCATGCTGCGTGTCCGTTGCAACTTCAACAACAACTGATGTTTATACCTGCCTAATATATGTCCTGTAACGGAAAATGGTATGGATGATGAAGCCGCCCCCGTACCATTTTCTCCTGAACCCCCCCCCCCCCCCCCCCCCCCCAAAAAAAGAAATAAATAAAATAAAAATAAAAAAATAAAAATAAATAATCGTTCCTTCTGGAGGAGGCTGAGCTATGACGACTTTTCCACATCCACTGGCCTAGTACCATCGGCAACAAAGAGCTGCACTAACCATAGTCCAGCAAAGGAAGAGATCCTCAAAAGGTATTGGATATTCTCCGTAAAACCAGCCACAAACACCATAAGGCAGTCCCTCGAGTGGAACCCCCCCAAGGGCCACCAAACAGCTGGCACAAATGCTTGGAGGCAGATGCAAAGAATCTGGTTTACACTTGGGGACAGCTGGAAGTGTTGGCTCAGAATCGAGATGCTTGGAGAGCTCTTGTCGACAGCCTGAACCCAAAAAAGGGGATAGGCATAAGTAAGTAAGTAGGTAAGTTAAGGCATTTGACCATTTAACCCTTTCAGTAGGAAACTAGGGCTGGACAATGAACCCGACAAAATATAACAAAGCAAATATTTAGAACCACTACTCGACATGATCATAGAGGCCACACATGTCAAAATCAAGGCCTAGGGGCCAAATCAGGCCTGTGACTGAATTTCTTCTTTTACTATGAAAGCATTGCTTGGTGAGGATCATATGGTAGCACAGGAAACCAGTCCAGTTTTTACCGCACGCAGTTACATGTTCAGAATTATCTTGGTATGAAGGGACATTGGCTTTTGAAGGAAAATTACTTTTTTGCCGTTTGACTAGAACGTCCTCGTAACCAGTCCGACCCTCGGCTTAACAATTTTTCTGTTTTGGCTCTATCTCATAATCGTGTTCAGCCAATCACGTAACAACAGGAACATGGAAACAATTCAAAATCTGGGCGGTCGTCAATTGTTTTTATTAACAAAAAATGGAGGACAAAAATGCTCATTAATCCAATACACACACACACACACACACACACAACACACACACACACACAACACACACACACACACACACACACACACACACACACACACACACACACAACACACACACACACACACAGCATATACTCCAGATGCTCGTCCAATAGCGTCCTTTAGGCGATATTTTAGACGCTAAAAACTCTACCTATCTCGTCCTAGGCAGCAAAAGGGTTAAAAAGCGACATTGATGAACGCTTGGCTGGTAACAGTAGTACAGCATTAGCACAGCACTAAAAAAAGTAAATGGATATACCTGTAATTACTTTCCAGCACTGTTCATACAATGTACTTCAGAAGTGGAGAGAAGATGTGTTGTGTAGCTCTACTGTTGGGACGGATGGGTTGTTGGTTTAAATAAACTTTATCCTATAGACTCTTGGGCGCGATACCTCTGTCTCTCCGCATGCCACCGTGTGATTATTACCTTGGTTAAATTAAGGCAGTCTCTGCCAAGTGCCTAAATTGTAAACTGTGAGCCAAACAGAAAAAAAAAAAAACAATCACTCCACATTTAATCCAGTGACAGCGAATTGTTTGCTGCTAGCGCAATTGCTGTGCAATCAACCTCTAGAGCGCCACAGCCCCACCCCACGCTCTGATTGGAAGAGAATTCCCCATTCATTTCCCTCATAGACTTTTCAAAAATGATATACGAATGCGCCGTACAAAGTACAAAGCTAACTCAGGTTGTGACAAACAGTGCCTGTTCTAGGAGTTAAAGTGGCCCTATGCCATATTAGTTTGTGTGTCACGCACACACATACACACACGCACACACACACACACACACACACACACACACACACACACACACACACACACACACACACACACACACACACACACACTTCCTCTCCCTCCAGGTAAAGAAAAGCTTCAATTTCAGATCAGAATTAAGAGGCTACATCCAGGGCCGGATTTAGCCAGCCCTAGGGTGGGCTGGAAGAATGGCAGGGTGTATGGGCAACTCCAAAGTGTGGTTTTCAATCTTTTTGACACCAGGGCCCACTTTTTATTCTGCATTTGAGCCACGGGCAAAAATAAAGTACGTGGGGATGTACTTTATTTTTGTACTTTAAAATAATTCTAATAATAATTCTAACAAAATCAGTCCATGAAGTCCTTTTTGGGCCAATCAAGTACAAACATAAATGATTTGAGGATTTTTTTTTTAAATTCTGATTTTAAATGTAACACCTGCTATTGCAGGAAATGTATATGTGCCTCTAGATGGCGCTGTGGGCTGTGTTGGAAAGGTCTAGCTCGTACTGACAGAATAAGAACAACTCGTCTAAGTTGCCTTAGTTAGGATGAGCACCATGGGACAGCTCACATAGTTGGACATAACTGTCAGCACCAGGGACAGCTCACATAGTTAGAGGTAACTGTCAGCACCAGGGACAGCTCACATAGTTAGAGGTAACTGTCAGCACCATGGACAGCTCACATAGTTAGAGGTAACTGTCAGCACCAGGGACAGCTCACATAGTTGGAGGTAACTGTCAGCACCATGGACAGCTCACATAGTTGGAGGTAACTGTCAGCACCATGGACAGCTCACATAGTTGGAGGTAACTGTCAGCACCATGGACAGCTCACATAGTTGAAGGTAACTGTCAGCACCAGGGACAGCTCACATAGTTAGAGGTAACTGTCAGCACCAGGGACAGCTCACATAGTCAGAGGTAACTGTCAGTACCATGGACAGTTCACGTAGTGGTTCTCTGACACGCTAATATCACACAATGTTACTTTGATTGATAAATGCTAACAGGGCAAAATAAAAACTCATCTGGTCAAGAAGGCACTCATGGCAGACAATTTATAGCAGTGGTATTCAACCTTTTTGCGAGACTCCAGGACCGACAGTGCAATGTAAACACGACAATGCATGGATTCTCGTGAATTGCAATAAAGCTCCCTCTGTGACACTTCTATCTTGTAGTGCACCTAAGTGATTCAAAACATAAATAAATGAATTCCAGTTTTGTGTGGAGGTGAGAACCTATAATCACAGCAGCCGTGCAATGCATCTCCGTTCCCCAAATAAGTGGTTTACTGCAGACTATACAATACTATGTATGGATAGGTTAGGTGGATGACTAAGCCTAATAGTGACCCATTTGGTGTGGAACGTAATTTAGTTCATTTACAGTACAAGTTTTAAGTATTTGTATGTGTACTTCCAATATTTTTACGGCTAATAGGCAAATATTGTGATTTTACTCCACTACATCTATTTGTAAATATTCAGTTACTTTGTAGAGTATGATTATTATAATTACAAAACAGACAGATACCAATTCAGCCTTATATCTAGTATACAGTATATCTGCAAGCGGTGAAGTGAGGCATGGTGAGCTTGTAGATCTGCAAATTCTATATATGTTATATTCTAAAACTTGTGAAATGGGACATTTCACATGATATGTTGATACTTTTGAAGGGGAAGTCCACCAATTTTCAACATTTTAATATGTCATTAATATACCTTAGAGATGTTGTGTGGACATGATAAAAAAGTTCCTCCAATTTTCTAAAAATGGAGGTCTGATAAAATCATTACCATGGTGAAATACATCTGATGACATCATCAAGATGTATTTCACCATGTTAATGATTTTTCTTTCAGACCCTTTTTTGAAAATGGGTGGAATTCTCCTTTAATTAAATGTATTTTCAGCAATTTCACATAGTAAATAGTATTTATTTATTTTTATTTTTATTCTTTTTTTGGATAATCCTCCCTACTATAGAGCTGACCATATAAGGAGTTCCTCCTTCAGTATTTTTTCCCCCATCATCGGAAAAAAGTACATGGATTCACAATGCTTCGGCCCTCCAGCAATGAATATATAATGTTGAAAATGAAAATGTTTCTGCTTTCAATGGAGGCGTAACTATAGGGAAATGACAACCATTACCCAGCCACTTTGTCACTGGACACAAAGTAATTCCGGTGGAAGAAAAACCCCTATAATATTTTGCCTTTTGTGCACAACGTGCACAGCATTCATTCACCAAGCACTCGCACAACTTTCATCGTTCCACACAGGCAGGTGATGTAAGCAGGCCTATTATCGTGTGCCATGAGAGCGGTGTGGGGGATCCTTTGAGTTGCTAATGTACCAACTGCACCAAAAAAACTGGGTGCCAAATTCCAGGCCTTGTGCGAAACACAGAGAGTCTGGAATTTGGCAGTCTATGCAGAGATAGGGGTGGAGCAAGGAGATGTGGCAGGGGCGGATCTAGGCATGGGCATGGGGGGGGGGGGGGGCAAAGACCCCCTAAATACCCAGTCTGCCCCACCAAACATGATGGCATGCAAAACAACCCAAGATATTTCAAATCAAAGTGCTGATATTTAAAATGATTTGAAACACTACTACTGAAACTACAGCTGTGTCACACCACTAAACCAACAGCATTTCATCATTCATAACAGAAAACTCTCTCTGAGTCAGACCTTTAGCTTTATGCATGCTGCGTGTCTGTTGCAACTTCAACAACTGGTGTTATTATTGATGTTTTACTTGCCTAGTAAAAGTCATGTAACCGAAAATGGTATGTGTGCGACTTCATCGCCCGTGGCGCGAGGCCAATAAAACGTGTGATTCTGGACTTCCCCTTGAAGCAGTGCAGGCCTATTACTACTGTAACTCAGTTACAGTATGACATGAAAAATAAGCAATCAACCAACAATCACTACCAACACCACAGCACACATCCACAATGCCTGCTGCAGAAAACTGAAATATCAAAAAAATATATAAAAAATATTATTAGCGAATAACGAATAATGAATTAATAGTCGAATAGTGTTTTGCTAGTCGAATAATCGAATAGTCGAATATTTAGTTAATGCCCTACCCCCCACCCATTTGGGAAATGTTACATCCGCCCCTGAGGTGTGGTGGTCATCATCCAGTTAGTCCATATTGAGATCCTTTTTCCAAGTTATCCCAAAACTTTGTAACACATTTTTCAGCCAGTGCCAATTCCTAATGTGATCCTGGGCTCTACACTCCCGCTGCAGTCCAAGCTGCCTTCTTTTCACCCGACAGTGGGGAGTTTCCTTGGTTGGACGTAGCGTGTGGCTAGAACACGTTATTGCAAGCCAGTTCCTGTCCCCTCCATCAGACGCCCTGTCTGGCCAGGGGGAGGCAGTCTAGAGACCAGGATTACTGCATGTTTTTGTGAGGGTATCTACCCTAGGGGACACGTGGAGAACATGCAAATTCCACACAGAAAGGCCCTTTCGCCAACCGCGCCTCAGGTATTGGCAGTTGGCACTGATGATGCGGAGGAGGAGACACACCCCCAGCACTGGCCCAATATCAACCAAATATCTTCTAAATCTTGACATTTTTTCGCATGAAGGAAAATAGTTGAGTTAAAAATGCCGCTGTGACAGAATATTCAATGATTTGTGCCACATTTTCACGTTTTTTCATACATAAAATACCAGTCTGCTATTTTCCAACAGCTAAAGTACAACGCTAATGCTTAAAACTCCAAAGATGCATTGCCGCCCCTAAATGGGTTAACCATTCCTACAAAAAGAGAACAATCCATTATCTCTTATTCAAACATTCTGAGTCAGATCTGCAATTCCTCTCTATAAATAATTGTTGTGCAATAGGGGGAAAAAAAGAAAAGAAAACATGGCAATTGAGGACGATTGTGCAATAATTGTGACAGGCCTACTAAAAGGGGATATTGTTGTGATCAAAAGGGCACAAAAATCAAAAGGCATCCCAGGCCGGTCTGGTCGCTGACAGGAAATCTGGGTCCTCCTGAAAATCATGTGTGCAGGCAGTTGCCAAGGTAACGGCTTTCATTAGAGCTCAATGGGTAGTGCCCCGATCTCCTCTAGCCTCCTCTATCTGTGCACGCATGCATGTTCGCAACTGTAGTGAATATTATCCATCCGTGTGTGTGTGCGTGCTCATGCTATACTTGTGAGGACCCAAAGCCAGTGTGTGTGTATATATATATTTATATATATACAGTATATACACACAAACATTTATACACATATGCAAACATTTTCAAACAAATGCGGAGCAAACATTTTCAACTCAAATCTTTGCTTCTGGGAGATTCCTAGAGCAACATGTTTTCAGGGAGGTTCGTGGAACAACATGAAATATGATCATCGCTGACACAGAAACAGATTTATAATTTAGAAAAGTGCTGTCCTAAAATGCCTGGCGTCCTCAGACATATAGTAATACCGTGTGTGTGTGTGTGTGTGTGTGTGTGTGTGTGTGTGTGTGTGTGTGTGTGTGTGTGTGTGTGCTCGATGTGCGAAGGGAAGCGTTTAAGAGCAAATTGAGTTAGCCAGGAAGCAGACCCTGCAGTTTGATTTGATCAGTCCGTGTGATCAGTGTGAATGGGGAACCTTCAATCACCGCTGCGACTTGATGTGCTCCCAGCATTGTCAATGAGGCATGAGGCATGGGGCCAGGTATAGTGACATAGGGACATGTAGGGGACACGCGGGGGTTGGGGAGGGGGACATGAGGACGCACCGTATAGCAATCAGGGAACTACAGCATGGGCTACACTCAGTCGTGGACTGGGCAAAAAAGAAAATCGTCCCGGACATTTTTAGCGTGATTTGGCCTAGACCGGCCCACCGCAATTCTACCTGGTATAGTTGGTTAACCAGATGTAACTCTTTGAGAGCGTAAACATGAAACCAAATGGACCCGCAATGTTAACACTCTCAAGAGTTAAAATATTCATCTAAATTGGCCCCAAGTCTAGTTAGAAAATGTAGATGATTAATGGTCATTTTGATCTGTATGTTTTGACTGTTTTGTTTCCCCAAATCCAGCCTGGAATTGTGGACCAAAAAAAGCAAAGAAAATCTTTAGTTTTGTGGTCTGTTGGGGTTAAAATGTCATCAAATTGTGGTCTGTGGCTCAAATTCTGAATGAAATAGTGGGCCCTGGGATCGAAAAGGTTGAAAACCAGTGCATTCATACCGTGATACCACCGGCCCCCCTACGGGTCGTGGCCCACCGGGAGACCTCCCTGTACGCCCAAATGGTCAATCCGACCCTGGCTACACTGGTTCCAAACACGCCCACAATGCAAACCTTGTGAACAGTTCCACATGTATACGGGACTCAATGCACACACACACTGTACTGTCAAAACATAAAGTCTATGTCCAGGGCTCTACTCTGTGTTCCTGTGTTGCAATCCTGTATACTTCGACGTTCTTGTTCTGGTCCTGCAAAGCCACATTCCAATACTACAACTTTCACACTCACTCACTCACTCACTCACTCACTCACTCACTCACTCACTCACTCACTCACTCACTCACTCACTCACTCACTCACTCACTCACTCACTCACTCACTCACTCACTCACTCACTCACTCACTCACTCACTCACTTCCCTCATGTTCTCCACAAAGACGGAACAAAACACTGTTGTACATAGCTCTGGTCCAGACACGTCTTGTGTCACTAGAAAGCCTACTTACCTTAGTGGAAACACTCTGAGCCCCCCACCACACGGATTAAATGGACTTTTTTGGCCAGAACGCCATCGTTTTTCACCGGAAAAACAACCAGGATTTGCGTCCTCTACCGATATTGCCAATAGAAAAGTTCCATAGGAAATATATTTCCTTCAGTGAAAAACAATCGCGTTCTGGCCAAAAAGTCCATTTTATCCGTGTGGTGGGGGGCTCAGAGTGCGACCACTAAGGTAAGTAGGCTTTCTAATAACACAAGACGTGTTTATTTTGGTGAGTAGGTAAAACGTTCTTCATATATCCACTAGAGAGAGGCTGGTCGGGTGCAGTAATGGCCGATTGCACAGAGAAGAGCAGAGCTCCAATGCAAGTCAGACTCAGAAGCAGCAATGTTGTACACACAGCTGGAAACAGTAGGCTGCACTACAGGATAGACAATTCATCACTGCTGCGGCGCTGCCCACCCACATCGTTATCTTCATAGGTAACATGTGCAAAGCTACTTATTCCTGCACACTTAGATTATTGTTATTATTAGATGATTGTGGAGGGATTGCGGCCTCCCCCCAGCTCACGTTCTCCCCCCACCGACGGCCCCGCAACGCAGCAACACTGCTGCGTTGCAAATAATACCATAATAACAGTAATTAGGTAGTCGCTCTGGCTTGCATATTCAGTTCACATTATGAATAAACACATTTTTGTCTCCATCATTCATCGTAGCGCCGTGTGCATCCAGGCATGCACAGGGCGAAATTAGCTTTTGTGGCGGATGAAGTGTGCACATTTGGCCTAAAATGCATTGATATAGCTTTATTTATTTGTTATGTTTATATCACACACGCACGCACGCACATGCACGCGCACGCGCACACGCACACGCACACGCACACGCACACACACACACACACACACGCACGCACACACACACACTCTTCACCAAACAGCCAGGCACAGTTTAATGTGCGCGCGTGCAATCAGCCAAAGCACTAGTGGAGGGGGGGGGGGGGGGGGGGGGGGGGGCTGTGTGCGGTGCTACTTGTGGAGTGGAGGAGGGATTATGTCACTGGAAAATATTTATTTTATCTGCTGTCCAAAAACCCCAGGACATTTCAGATTTGCCCAGATGAAATATCCTGGGGTTTATTAATAGATAATAAAAAGAAAGAAAGAAAAAGAAATACATGTTTAGGGCTCCATTTTCATTACATGCTAAACCCCTTATCCCAAATCCCTTATTTCCCACCGGAACAAATTTGCCTTTGCCAGGCCACCCTGGGGGGGGGACCCTTGCGGGTCCATTTGGTTTCATTTTTACACCCTCAAAAGTTATAATATTCATCATGTGAATTAGCCCAACTTAGTCTACACAACTAGAGAATGTAGAAGATTAACACCTTTTCTTTTTTGAAGGATAGAAACACTAGTTTGCCTGGTCTGGGCCTGGCGCCCTGGCCTGCCTTGGACTTTTCAAAAAAAAGAAAAAAGAAAAAAGAAAAAAGAAAAAAAAAAAAAAAAAAAAACTGTCCAGGCCACTAGGTGGTGCAGGCCACCGGGAAAACTCCCTGTACTCCAGATGGCCAATCCACCCCTGGTGTTACTTCCACTGGTCTGCAGAAACACAGGCCAAACATCACCTCAGATGAACCTGCTTTGCCTCATGTAGTATTTCTCCTCTCATGCCTATACTTAAGTCGTCAAGATAAACCATGTTGGCTTGTAGTGATTTAACAAGATGCAAGGGGACAGGAGTTAAAGCCTGGGATTTATCTCTTTTGGCCAGTCAGCCGTTTCTACCTTTAGTCAGGCAGTACAGTACAGTACACAGAACAGGGGCGGATTCAGGCATGGGCATGGGGGGGGGGGGGGGGGGGGGGGTGGGGGGGCTGCCCTATACACAAACACGATGGCATGCAGAACAACCCAAGATATTTCTAGTTAAAGTGCTTATATTTAAAATGATTTGAAACACTACTACTGCTACTAAATAACTACAGTTGTGGCACCACAAAACAAACACCATTTCATCATTGAAAACAGAAAACTCTCAGAACTTCAGAACTTTATGCATGCTGCGTGTCTGTTGCAACTTCAACAACAACAACTGATGTTATTATTGATGCTTTACTTGCCTAATAAGTCTTTTAACTGAAAATGGTATGGGGGGCGGATCATTTTCTCCTGCCCCCCCCCCAATTGGGAAATGTTACATCCGCCCCTGGTACACAGAAAGGCGTGACAGGCAGTGGTTGAAAAAGTGTTTCAAGTGAATTTTGAACAGGTGCTTCTGGAAGTAGCCCAGTTGTCGTCGGGACCAGAGCCTTACAATAGACAGAGTTACTCAAACTACATTTACGTCACAAAGCCAGTCTAATGGTGGCCGCTGGTGCTACTGGGTGATGTCACTGGTGACACTGGAAGTTGATAAATGCAGGGGTTGACACTAAGGTCTCTGAGGCACTTGCCCATCGGGCAAGTGCAAGTCAGGTTCTACTTGCCCTAAGGTCATGGTCACTTGCCCCCCATTTAAGTTTACTTCCTACTTGGGTGCTTTAAACCAGGGGTTTTCAACAGGCGGTCCGGGGACCACCAGTGGTCCCTGAGAGGGTTCCAGGTGATCCCCAGGCTAAGTTGGTTAACCAGATGTAACTCTTGAGAACGTAAAAATGAAACCAAATGGACCCGCAAGGGTCCATTTGGTTTCATTTTTACGCTCTCAAGAGTTAAAATTCATCATCTTAATTAGCCCATAATGGTCACAGACCCAGTGGTCCCTGACCCCAGCAAAATGATAGTTTGGAACCAAATGAACCTGGGAGAGAGATAGGTAGAGATAGCTAGAAAGCAGGGAAAGACACAGAGGCAGAGTGCAATGACTGCCTTCAAGACAAATTTATCTTGTGTAGTGTTAAGTTGCACACTTGCCCGATCGGGCAACCAGGTAGCAGTCTTCACTTGCCCCACCATTTTTTTTTTTACTTGCCCCGGGCAAGCGGGCAAGTGTTAGTGTCAACCCCTGAAATGAATCCATGGCAAAGGAGTCTGACGGACACAGAATGAGCAAACAAATCGAAGCATCTAAATTAAAGAAGACACGTCACAGGTTATTTCTGAATACTTTCTTTCATGATTTGCATCCGATATAATTATATTGACGCCTTGAAAGAGAAAAATAGTGAATTTCACCTCATTCACAAAGTGTTGAGAGAACTGACATTCTCGCAGCACGTGACGCTCGGCGATACTGTAGCTGGGTGTTATTGGGAAGTATAGACAGATATGCATTGGACTTTTAGGTTGCTTTTTTAATAATAATAGCACAGCATGCACATTACCAACACTTTGGTCGTTACTGTAAAAATACTTCTAAATCTAATAATTAAATTTGTGCCACTGTTGTTGAGAACCATGTACTGTACGTTGTATTACCAACTGCAGTAGTATATATAGTTATAGTTATATCATGCTCTCTATGAATTACGTGACTAAATATGTGACCCGGCTGTTCTGTGTGGCGTCAATCGAATGACTGTCTATGCTAAGGCAGGGCAGGTTGTAACATTTCCCAATTGGGGGGGACAGGAGAAAATGGTATGGGGGCGGCTTCGTGAACCCATACCATTTTCATTTACAGGACAGCCTCTGCCCTTTTCACCCGCCAGTAAAACAACTGCCCTTTCCAGACCACAAACGCAGCATTTACTATAATGAAATGCAAATGCCATTCCAGAAGGCAGCATTTGTTTAGAAAACCATGTCATTAATACACCGCGTCGCACCGTCCTACACGCTGAGTCTGAGAGCTTGTAGATCTGCCATTTGCTCTATTCTCGTCCAAATGTGTCCTCTTGCATAACAGCAACATGTGGAGAATATCAAGGTAAAAAAAGGAGGCATAAACTGTAGTCCAGTAAAATCAGGTTTTCTGTATAAAACAATACATACAGTGTACATAGAGACTGCAGTATAATCTTCGGGTATAGGTGTTATGTGCCAACTTTAACTCCCACTTAAACTCTTTATAACACCGTATCTCTTTTCTGTACGGAGCGGACGGGGTGATAATGCGTGCGCGGCTGTGAAAGTGCAATGACAAGGCCTATAAAAAGCCCTATGAGTCAGCGACGGCGTGAGATCCAAGATAGAAAATAAAAAAGAAAAGAGAAGAGTGGCACGGAGGTAGCCTATCGCCAGCGCTCGGCACAACACCACGGCCCTCACACCACCTCGGCTATTTTCGAACACGCGTTAAGGTAGAAAAGAAAATAGTCTTTTGTCACCGCAATGCACTAGTAAGTCAGGCGTAGACATTACTTTTGTGATGTGGTCCACGGCCCCACTTTGAGACAAATCTCGAAAGTGTGCTCAAGGTAAACTCAGCTGACCACTTTAATATTATGGTAGATGTTCGGACGCACGTGGACACTGTGCGTTTCTGGAACAAGTCTATTTTAACCCGTTTCCGGCCAAGGTTGTATTGAAACCGTAAGAATAAACACATAAAACATGGAAACGTCCTGCGTGATGATGTTTCAACTCTTACATCAACAAAAGCTGATAGAAATTAAGCTGAACCGTTTTTATCCCATTCCTGAATCCTCCTACCACAATCACAGGCGGCTGGATTACAGTCAGAAATACTCATTCTGGACTCCAGACAGCATATTACTCGGTTTGAATGTAATCATCACGTTAAAATGTTTTTTTCTGAAACAATATATGGTAGGCATATATAAGCCACATAGAGCAGCAGAGCTGAGCACCTATTGTAAACAAACAGTCCATGCGTCACGTGTGCTTGACCTCCATAGCAACAGTTGGGGCGGGGTTTAGACAGTGACTAAACCCCGCCCCAAAGGGTGGGGTTTGTGAGAAGGGCTCATTGTACAAAAACAAACTTACAGGAGATGGTTTCAAGCAGTGGCAGCTTCTCTCTCTCTCTCTGTGTGTGTGTGTGTGTGTGTGTGTGTGTGTGTGTGTGTGTGTGTGTGTGCGTGCGTGCGTGCGTGCGTGCGTGCGTGCGTGTGTGTGTGTGTGTGTGTGTAATGCTCCTAGGCTGCTGGAGATAAAGCTTTCTCCTATCCTGCACTAGGGGAGTGGTTTCCCCAGGGTAATCCTGCACACCTGAAACTACTGCACTCAATTGGCTGCACAATTGACTCCTAATTACACATAACAAGCTAGGTTAAATGCACACGCACGCACGCATGCACGCACACATGCGCACGCGCACACATGCGCGCGCACGCACGCACACACACACACACACACACACACACACACACACACACACACACACACACACACACACACACACACACACACACACACACACACACACACACACACACACACACAGGCTGTGTCTCTAATAATAATAAACTGACTGGGATAGCACAGACATAGAATCATAGGATTTTCAAAAATCTCTTTTCTTTTAGATTTGCCTCAGTCCAAAACTTGCGCATGAATGGATCGTTGGAATTTCCTGACGAAGACCCATGTAGGGTCAAAACGTTGTGTTCCTCTACTCCAAATAAAGTTTCCTGGGAGCTACTATACGGTGTGCGAACTATTTTCCTCTTTTTGTACATTCGACTTTTTTTTGTTTAGCACCTGTAAAATTTATTAGAGATGTGCGTACTCCACCTCTGTTTCTGGATCGTTGGAATTAACTTTTTTTTTTCCACAAAGGAAACAAGCTTGTTGCAATGTTCTAAATGAAAAGAAAGTAAAAACAAATAGAAAAATACCATGGCTATTTCTATAATGATTATGTATTGATTGTGATTATGTAAAGGTGCAAAAAGGATTTACAATTATTTGGAAAACCCTCTGTATACAGTGTTTTGTAATATAATTCAACATCTACAAAGTAGCTATAGTAACTGAGGTTGTGTCGCTTTGCGCCATGGGCTCACCCAGACCATTTTCGGGACTTTTACAGGACTTTTATTAAGCAAGTAAAGTAAAGCATCAATAATAACATCAGCTGTTGTTGAAGTTGCAACAGACACGCAGCATGCATAAAGCTAAAGGTCGGACTCAGAGAGTTTTCTGTTTTCAATGATGGAATGCTGTTGGTTTAGTGGTGACACAGCTGTAGTTACTGTACTTTCTACCACTGCTCTCCCCCATCACCTCCTCCCAAATGACCGAAGTGCATTTAGGACTGCAGTCCATTTACATGGACTCCAGGCTTTACCTGGAATCACCCCATCAGCCCACTTTACATGAATAAATACAGCCTTTCTGCACGCACACGCACACACGCACGCACGCACGCACGCACACGCACGCACACGCACACGCACACGCACACGCACACACACACACACACACACACACACACACGC
Organism: Benthosema pterotum; assembly: GCA_039105355.1. Classification (NCBI taxonomy): domain Eukaryota; kingdom Metazoa; phylum Chordata; class Actinopteri; order Myctophiformes; family Myctophidae; genus Benthosema; species Benthosema pterotum. The sequence continues at coordinate 3,824,918 of CM076988.1, read as the reverse complement.
ACGCACGCACGCACACACACACACACACACACTTAATCATTTTATTTATGTCCACATGACAGATACAATAAAAAAGGAAGGACACCGATGTTTACAAGCCGCTGTACAACAAAATGCAGTCGGCAAATCTGGGAACAAATATATTACAAGTAATAGCGTCCGTGTTGGCGTCTTCGCCCACACACATGCATTCAGGCACACACGCACGAACACACACACACACACGTGCACAGGCGCACACAATTTGTGACCACAATTTGTGCCACTTGTAACCGCATATCTGCACATATCAAGTGCTGTTTATGCTTGTGTTTAAAGGGATTGTGAGTGACACTTGCATCTTTCACATTCAGTAGTTTTTCCTGTGGTCTGGAGGTTTTCTGGCTCTGCTTTGATTTGATTCCTGCTGTCACAGCCTGCAAATCCCTTAGATGTCAACAGGGATTTGCCAGCAGATGTCACTATTTCACCTGTTTTCCCTGTTTTCATTGCAGCTCAAAAGCCTTCCAAACTCAACACAGAAAACATACTGAATGGTCAAAGGTTTTCAGGTTTTCTCGATAAGAGAAACCTAAAAAAAAATATATATATATATATATATATATTGCAATATATATATATATATATATATATCGCAATTGGGGCAGGTGAAAATGGTGTGGGGGCGACTTCATCGCCTGTGACGTCGCCCGTGACGCTTTGCTCCACGGGCGATGAAGCCGCACCCATACCATTTTTAGTAACAGGACTTACAGTATATTAGGCAGGTAAAGCATCAATAATCAGTTGTTGTTGAAGTTGCAACAGACACGGAACATCCATGAAGCTAAAGGTCTGACTCAGAGAGTTTTCTGTTTTCAATGATGAAAAGGTGTTGGTTTAGTGGTGACACAATTGTAGATAGTTAGTAGCAGTAGTAGTAGTGTTTCAAACCATTTTAATTATAAACACTTTAATTTGAAATATATTTGAAATTTGGGTTGTTTGCATGCCGTCATGTTTGGTGGAGCATTCAGGCCATTTAGGGGGGCATTGCCCCCTCCATGCCTATGCCTAGATCCGCCCCTGATCGCCAAAACTGTTGGAACATTTGTGTTTGGATGTGTTTGCTGCTAGCAGGGTTTGTTGTGGCTCTGTTTCGATGCACAGGCGCAGCTTCAAAAGCGTTGAATTTGCTCTTGGATTCACAAAAACAGGCTTATTAGATTACCTGTTTCACTGTGGTAAGCCACCAGGCAAAACAGCAGGAGTGTTGCGCAGGGGCGGATCTAGGCATGGGGGGGCAATGCCCCCCTAAATGCCCAGTCTGCCCCACCAAACATGATGACATGCAAAACAACCCAAGATATTTCATTGCTTATATTTAAAAGTATTTGAAACACTACTGAAAATGGTATGGCTGCGGCTTCATTGCCCGTGGCGCGAAGCGACACGAGCGATGAAGCTGCCCCCTTACCATTTTCTTCTGCCCCCCAATTGGGAAATGTTACATCCGCCCCTGGTGTTGCGGCAAGCATACCAAAGCCCAATCGCCAGGAAAAATATGAAGATTTGAAATATGGAAATATGAAGCCATTACTAAGCTCCCGCTTTGATAGCACAGAATGTGCTATGCTACAAGCTTAATTTTCCTATTGCCGGGGTTCCAAAATATGTGTGTGTGTCTGTGTGTGTGTGTGTGTGTGTGTGTGTGTGTGTGTGTGTGTGTGTGTGTGTGTGTGTGTGTGTGTGTGTGTGTGTGTGTGTGTGTGTGTGTGTGTGTGTGTGTATCAAAATAGGTTCATGCCTTAGTCATGACAACACAAAATGAGCGGTATTTTTGTAGTGCTCAAATCGCTTTACAATGGAAAGATTTATGTCATTTCATTCATAAAAATTGCAGGCCTCGACACTAAGCGTTGCCTAGGCAAAAGAAAAAGAAAAAAGAAAAACTTTGATGAGGCAGCAGTGGCAGGTTGCTGGTTCGAACCCCCAGAGTTAGTGTCGATGTGTCCCTGAGCAAGACACTTAACCCCTAATTGCTAGATTTTCGTCACCACAAAACCCCTTATCCCTTAACTTCTTTGCCTTTTTAAACTAATTCAAAAAGCATTTTTCAATAGTTAAAATGTCCAGTCTACAAGCTCACAGTACGTCAATGGATTGACACTCCAAAATGTTTTTTAAAATAGTAAAAAAAAAAAAGCAAAAAAGCTTTAGCGTGTTGCAAAAATGGAGCCCACGATGCATGAAATACTCAACTTGTGCCACTTGTGCTTGTCAACTCACAGTGCAGTCGTACTCAGTACGCAGTCCGGCCCCTTTCCTGATGTCGCCCCCGGTGTCCAGAAGTAATTTCCCCATTCATTTTGCTCATAGACTTTTCAAAAATGATTCATATAAAGGTTTTTGAAAGGTTTATGAGGAAAATGAATGGGGGCGAGGTCATGATAGGGCAGGGGCGGATGTAACATGTTCCATTTTTTTTGGGGGGGGGGGCAATAATATGTTGGAGGGGCAAGAGAAAACGGTGTGGGTGCGGCTCCAACGCCTGTGTCACTTCGCGCCACGGTTGATGAAGCCGCACCCATACCATTTTCAGTTACAGGACTTTCATTAGTCGAGTAAAGCATCAATAATAAGATCAGTTGTTGTTGAAGTTGCAACAGACACGCAGCATGCATAAAGCTAAAGGTCTGACTCAGAGAGTTTTCTGTTTTCAATGATGAAATGCTGTTGGTTTAGTGGTGCCACAGCTGTAGTTAGTTAGTAGCAGTAGTAGTGTTTCACATCATTTTAAATATAAGCACTTTAATTTGAAATATCTTGGGTTGTTTTGCATGCCATCGTGTTTGGTGGGGCAGACTGGGCATTTAGGGGGACATTGCCCCCCCCATGCCTATGTCTAGATCCGCCCCTGCATGATAGGGGCAGAACTGCATAGCTCTATAGTATAGTAAAGTATAGTAGCATGGTATAAGTAGTAAACTATAAATAGCTGCCGACTGGGCAGTAAAGCCATGCTGTTATTTGACTGCATGTACCCTCATGTCACCTGGTGGCACATGACAGGTGGTCTTTAAACATCCAACAATACAAGCCCCGACATGTCCTCATATTACCCGATAACATTACCATATTATTGCTGCAGCAGCTCAGGTCAAGTCCAACCTCTGTTGTGACAGCTTCGGAGATCAAACCCTAAGGCACTATTTTTTCCCCCTCACTGCATAATGATTTTAATGGCTTCAAAATGTCAAGCCTACCCATTTTCCCCTTTGGCAACGATCGATACGTTTTTTTTTTTCTTAGCAACTTCTGAGTCCAACGTGTAATTTTCGAATTCCTATCAAAGTGGATTCGTTGAGGAGGCCTCAGAGGTACCGTCGTGGCAAGGTTTTTTTTTTCCAACGTTGTCATTCAGGGGCGGATGTAACATTTCCCAATTGTGTGTGTGTGTGTATGTGGGGGGGGGCAGGAGAAAATGGTAAGGGAGGCCGCACCCATACCATTTTTACTTATAGGACTTTTATTATAGGCAAGTAAAGCATCAATAATACCATCAGTTGTTGTTGAAGTTGCAACAGACACACAGGTGCTTTGAATCATTTTAAATATAAGCACTCTAATTTGAAATATCTTGTGTTGTGCCTAGATCGCCCCTGTTGTCATTTGTATTCTGGACAGATGTGAAGTTAGCACAGGGCTGGATATAGGTATGGAGAGGTGGGGGGTGCCCTGACTGCCCCAACTGCCCCACCAAACATGTTGACGTGCAGACAACCCAAATTTCGAACACGGTGAACATGTGCACATTCCACTCCTGGGACAAACGCGTAACAGGTGTGTGGACGGACAAACGCGTGCACAGACGGACGTGTGGACAGACAGACAGACGGACGTGTGGACGGACAGGGGGCCAAACATGAAACAATGAAAGTGCTCACAGCATCTAAAGGTATGGGGCAAATGGTATGGGGCGACTTCAAATGGTATGGAGGCGACTTCATCGCCTGTGTCACTTCGCGCCACGGTCGATGAAGCCGCACCCATAACATTTTCTCCTCCCCCCCCCCCCCCCCCCCCCCCCCAATTAGGAAATGCTACATCCGCCCCTGGGCGTCCCTAGCGAGAATCGAACCCAGGACCTTCTAGCTATGGCCTCCCTAGCGGGAATCGAACCCACAACCTTCTAGCTGTGCCTCGGTACATGGGAATTGGAATTTGGGGGGGTTGGGGAGATTTGTTATGCTATAAGTTCTGATTAAAAAGTAACAAGATGAAGCTGGAAAATGGCTTAAACAGCGTATATAAAATTGAGATCTCTGTGCATGCTTTTATCTGCTACATAATATATTCTCTATGAAACGTCTTCTCCAATCCTCTGATCTTTAAGCAACAGCGCAGCAATTTCTAACCCCATTTCTACCGGAACAAAGAATTATAATGGCTGTCCCCCGCCGCCCGCCCGCGCCTCGACCAAACTATCCCCCTGCTCTTCACTTGCGTCATGCTGACAGAAAGGGAAACTAGAAACGGTGCTTTTCACAACCAGCGTTATGAAACCACGTCCTTGAGGGGGTTTCCGGGTGTTCCAGAGAGTTAGTAACCAAATGGACCCTTTTAGAGTGTTACACGCCGAGTAAAAAGAAATCACGCCTCCATGTGAAGTGAGGGGGGCGCTCTTATAATCGTACATCATCACACATCATCTCGTTTCCGGGGCCAATCAGAATCAGAAGTCTTGGCTCTGTGAGGCACCGAACACCTGGAAGTCTTAGACAAGACAAGCCAAGGGGAATCTGTATGCACACTCTGAATGATGCCACATTGTAGTCTCTACGCTCTGAATGATGTCATATTGTAGTTTCTACGCTCTGAATGACGTCATATTGTAGCCTACGCTGCGAATGATGTCATATTGTAGTCACTACACTCTGAATGATGTCATAATGTAGTCTATGCTCTGAATGACGTCATATTGTAGTCTCTACGCTGTGAATGATGTCATATTGTAGTCACTACACTCTGAATGACGTCATATTGTAGTCTCTACGCTCTGAATGACGTCATATTGTAGTCTCTACACTCTGAATGATGTCATATTGTAGTCTCTACGCTCCGAATGGCGTCATATTGTAGTCTCTACGCTCTGAATGATGTCATATTGTAGTCACTACACTCTGAATGACGTCATGTTGTAGTCGCTACGCTCTGAATGGCATCATACTGTATTCTCTGTGCTCTGAATGCCTTTATATAGTCTCTACGCTCTGAATAACGTCATATTATATTCTCTACGCTCTGCAAGACGTCATGTTGTAGTTTGTACCCAGTCGAACTAAACACTTTATAATTTGTTTAATTTGCCTCTTCTAGCATGTAGGCATAAGGAAGTCTAAAATAGGAACAGAGCTTTAAGAGAAGCATACTTTCACACTATAAGCCTCAGGAGTGTTTTGCTCTGCATGAACATGGGTTGGTTTCGATGCTTAAGTCTGTCGTGTGCCAAAATAAAGTTCACAGCCTCCTGAAGAAGAGCTAAACCAAATCACTACGACAGGGTTACATTAAATTATACCGTGCTCTTTGTGGACAGATTGAAGAATGCATTTTCTCCTCTATGCCCCCTTTTTGTATTAATTATTTGGCCTCTTTCCATTTCGATTTGCCATTCATTCGGTCAGGAATGTGCGAGGAGGACATTGTTGAAGTGCTATTATTGCCTCCCGGCACGGGCGGATCTAGGCATAGGCATGGGGGGGCAAATGCCCTGTCTGCCCACCAAACACAATGGCATGCAAAACAAGATATTTCAAATTGCTTATATTTAAAATGATTTGAAACCCTACTCCTAAATAACTACAGCTGTGGCAACAGCATTTCATCATTGAAAACAGAAAACTCTCTGAGTCAGACCTTTAGCTTTATGCATGCTGCGTGTCTGTTGCAACTTCAACAACAACTGATGTTATTATAGAAGCTTTACTTCACTAATAAAAGTCCTGTAACTGAAAATGGTACGGGTGCGGCTTCATCGCCCGTGGCGCGAAGCGACACGGGCGATGAAGCTGCCCCCCTACCATTTTCTTCTGCCCCTCCAATTGGGAAATGTTATATCCGCCCCTGGGCCATTTGGAATGTCCAGATTCAAAACCATGACTGCCTTTTCGAAATCCCAACAAGCTAAGCTGTGTGCGCTATATAAGCTGTTGTGTTGGCGCAGAATGATGAATGATGATGCGTAACCAAGAATAAATTCTGCACCACACTCACTGTGGCAGTACTGTAGCCCTGAAACATGACTGTCATGATAGTCATGCAGTGCCTTAATCGAGTAATACGCAGGTCGCTATATTGACATTCAAAAAGTGTACATGAAAACACTCCAATTTCAAATAGAAGTACTCACACATTTCCGTTGACATCTGAAAGAAACCACCTAACCTTTTTCCCTCCAAAGAGGCCGTCTGTAACACATGTCTTTGTGTTTGTTACCCATGAAAATGACACCATGAAATGTCCATGGCCTATTTGTATGTTCACAAACAAAAGTGAATTAATAACAATAGCATTGTTTATAAACAAATAAAATAGTGCACGTAACATACCATGTACGCCTTTTGCCAGTTCTTTTAAGAGAGCTACGTTGTTTGCCATTATATCTCTTTATTAAAGGACACTCTTACATGGCAAAGAGCTCCTTTCCCCCACTGAAAGTCATTTTGTTCTGAGCCTGCATGGCCCAGTCAACTCACACAGGTGCAATCAATGCTGCCTCACTAATTACACACCTGCCTCTGCATGCCCCTACAGCAGGTCCAGAGCCTTAGAGATACAACGTAGATAAAGTCACGCAAACTCCATTCACTTCATGTGGCCAGTCCAATGGCAGCTCCTCTACAGACGTCTATGAATAGTGACAACCGGAAGTCACTTTTCTGCCGTCTACAATTTTCTGCCATAAAGAAAAGAGCGGTGCATGGCGCTTCACACCATACATACAAACACAATAATAATGTTACCCAAACCAAAATGCACGTTCCTACACATTTTTCAGAAAATAAAAAACAAATAAAATGAATTACCATTGCTGGCCCTACTGAGGCAGCCACAGTAATAAAGTGCTTCAGTGAAAACCCAAAACTCCATTGGCTCCTCAAAACTATCTGCTAAACCAGCTAACTATCTTCTTTGTCTGTGCCTAATGTTCTTATCTATTAAATCTCTATTGAGCAAGTGAAGCTCAGGCCCCTGAGGCCATGTCTTCTCAAAGAACGTGAGACCAGGTGTGCAATAGCTTGTAATAGCCTTCAGAAAAGAAGAAAAAAGGGACTGCACACTTCCAAATCAATTAACCATCTCTGTACTGTACACGTTTTGGTGTTTTAAGCTATTGAAAAATAGCAGATCTACAAGCTCATAGCTTGTAGGTCTGCTATTTTTGATAAATCGTGAAAATGTGATGCAAATCTGTGAATATATGATTTCAAAAGCAAACATTTTTAACTCTTTGCACCTGGGGGAATCCCTAGAACATGTTTTCATATGGGGGGGGTCCGCACTCAGCCAAATAATTAGAGATGATTCTTGTGGTCCTTGGCATGAAATATGTTGAGCGTTTCAGAGAAACTAGAATCTAGTGTCAGAAACTAGAATCTACCACCAGAAACTCGAATCTAGTGGTTCAGAAACTAGAATTAATGTCAGAACCACGAATCTAGTGTCAGAAACAAGAATCTAGTTCAGAACTAGAATCTAGTGTCAAAACTAGCATTTAATGTCAGAAAACTAGAATCTAGTCAGGACAAAAAGAGTTAACAGCAGAACACAGGGGTGTGGTGATGAAGAAAGGGGCCGTCCCTCCTGTCCCTACCAATCATCTCTCTGGGCTCCACCGGCGCCAGGATACATGGTCGCGCCTCACCTCTGAAGCGAGCCGCGGTGCAGGTGACAGAAGACTGCTGCACACATGGAACGGCCCTTTGAACAGACGGAGGGGGCTTGTTGGACATGGCGTCGGACCGCTCTCTACTCCCTGGCAGACAATGCTCTGGGTCTGCTGACTGACGTTTCATTATGCGGCGAGAGACAACCCTCCTCAATCATCCTAATGGGGCGAGCATTGGGAGGCTTAACGCATTTTGTCCTGGCTAGATACTAGATACATGAGATTCTTCTAGCTTCTGACACTACATTCCAGTTTAGACACTACATTCTAGTTTCTGACACTAATTCTACCTTCTGAAACTACATTCTAGTTTCTGACACTACATTCTTGTTTTCCGACCTAGATTCTATTCTTATGTCGCTATAGATTCTAGTATTTGATGTTAGATTCTAGTTTTGACGCTAGATTCTAGTTTTCGACTCTATATTCTAGTTTCCGACACGGGATTCTAGTTCTCACACTAGATTTGATTTGACTAGATTAGTTTTTTTTTTCTTATGGAAAATCTATGTTCCTGTGTCCATGATGCTCAACATATTTCCCACATATTTCCCCGAATCAGAGATTTGAGTTCAAAACGTTTGCTTCTGAAAGAACACATTCAAAATTTGTGTCACATTTTAACGATTGCTCAAAAAAATATCAGACCTACAAGCTCATGGCGCGCCACTCTGTGGCGCGCTATGAGCTTGTAGATCTGATATTTTTCAATTGTGCTTAGAACAACCAAAACGTGCACAGCACTGAAAGGATTAACAAGGATCCTACTCCAGTCCACACATGCATGGCTGGTAATGGTGTGTTGGTTTTGTTCAGTCAAAAGCAGGGATTTTCACACAACAGGTGGTCCGAGGACCACCAGCGGTCCCTGAGAGGATTCCAGGTGGCCGCCAGCTAAATAATGGAAAGTTGGTTAACTCGATGTAACTCTTTGAGAACCTGAAAATGTTTACACTCTCAAGAGATAAATATATTATTTTTGTCATCTGAATTAGCCCAAATCTACACAGCTAGAATGTAGAAGATTAATTGTCATTTTGAGTCGTTTTGTCTTTTTTTTGCCTGTTTTGTTTCCAGAATCGAGTCTGGAATTGTGGACAAAAGCAAAAGGATTTTTAAGTTTTGGCGTCTGTGGGGCTAAAATGTCATGAAATGGTGGTCCATGGCTCAAATTCTGAATAAATAGTGGGCCCTGGTATGAAAAAAAGGTTGAAAGACCCCTGGTCTAAAGCTGTGGCGAAAAAATAGCTTTAGTCAAAATTAAGCTATGATGACCAATGCTAAGACTAAATATATTGGTAATTTCGTCAACATTGTTAAAAACTAGACGTTAGGGAGAGCTAGTGGCGAAGAGAGAAAACGATACACTATACCAAAATGTACCAATGTACCGGTCCAAATACTTCCTTGATGTCGACCAAGTCCAAACCTACACCACCAGAGGGAGTTCAACCAACCATGTGCAACCCAGATTCGGCACAAACAAGGGACTAAATTATCTTCTCTCCTATGCCACCAAAATGTGGAACACCCTACCAACAGTCATTAAGACATGCAAATCCCTTGAGGCCTTCAATGCCACTCTCAAAGGGCACTTGTTGTTTTCTCTTCCACCCATTTACCTCCACTATTATCTGTCACTTCTGACTTTGTGGCAGTGATTTTTGTATGGCTTTAATGTTTAATGAAATGAACAAGGTGGCTGCCCAGGGGCGGATCTAGGCATGGGATGGGGGGGGGTGGGGGGGGGGGGGGGGGGGGGGTGGGGGGGGGGGGGGGGGCAATGCCCCCCTAAATGCCCAGTCTGCCCCACCAAACATAATGGCATGCAAAACAACCCAAGATATTTCAAATTAAAGTGCTTATATTTTAAAAACACTACAAACCGCTACTAACTACAGCTGTGCCACCACTAAACCAACAGCATTTCATCATTGAAAACAGAAAACTCTCTGAGTCAGACCTTTAGCTTTATGCATGCTGCGTGTCTGTTGCAACTTCAACAAGTCGCACCCATACCATCCCCCCCCCCCCCCCCCCCCAATTGGGAAATGTTACATCTGCCCCTGGGATAGGGAGGAACTCCTTATATGGTCAGCACATGCTATACCCCAATTATGTTCCAGGATGCTGATCTTCCACAGAAGAGAGACTCGGGGTTTGGAACACTGATCTACGGTATATTGCCATTAGTAGGCACATTTCTGAGCCATATCACACACACACACACACACACACACACACACACACACACACACACACACACACACACACACACACACACACGCACACGCACACACACTACACGGCATGTGGAGGCAAGAAAACGGTACCATCTTATAATAGCGTTTAGTCGAGACCAATTACACGAAGACTTGGCTGAAAATAGCTGGCACGTTTCTTCGAGAACAATGAAAGTGAGCTAAAGTGAGCTAAAATGGGCTTTTCGAGCAACTCGCGCTACACCTAGAAATGAATCCTCAGCCAGAGAAGAGGCGAGTGTTGCTCGAGGTACAGTATAGGGGGACATTGGGCAATCTGACAGGCGTAGCGACAAAGTGTGTGTGTGTGACTGTGCGTGTGTGTGTAATCTGGAACTGTCACGTTACTGCACGTCGTATAGGTTACACAACCACAGACATATGAACGTAGACCCCTTTTCCCATGGCAGCAAATCAGATCTTGGGTCTTTTGTGTCGTCCCGAGAGCCTGTACCATCAGACCTGGTCCTGGGCGTACTAATTAATTACTCATACTAATTAAAACCTGCAATTGAAAAAGTCCAGACGTCACCTGACCCCCCCAATTAAAAATGTTACTGTACTGCCCTACTTTGTTCATCACAAGTCGAAGCTCTTGATGGCTGGTTTTATTTATTATGGGTAATTATTTGGTAATACAGGCCCAGGTCTGGTGGTACAGGTTTTCGGCCTACACACAAGGCCCCCAGACCTGATTTGCTGCCATGCAACCAACCTGGCTGCATACCTGGCTACACCACAGTGATCCAGAATACCAGCCATTGAGGCATCTGTTTTGTTTGTCTATATATAAAACACACCAGTGGTGGAAGGTACAAATGTACGTTGTACATTTGTGGCTGAAGGGAAAAGCCAAAACAAATGTGCCGCTGCAGATTTATGTCGACGTTAAAGTTGCAGTGACTCAATGTTACAGTATATGTATATTATTAAAGATGCTCTAAAAGACGTTAAAGCCATTTTGAGGTGAGGATGCAGACTGAGTTCGTCAAAGCTCCATTCATATTGGAATGTATACATGCTAGTTCAGAAACAATGGTCTCTCTCCCAGTTCTTTAGTGAACGGAACAGAAAAATAAACGCTCAGACGCAGCCAGGCTGGCTGACCAATTTCACCCAATCAGAAGAGAAAAACCCCGCAGAGATCTTTTAGCAGCTCGTGTTCCGGTTTCCAATCTTTCGGCCCATTTTGTTTTGTTTTTGGAAAATGTATTTTCTGGTATGTGGAGACCCCTGTTACCGAACAGACACCGGACTGTAGCAATGACTGCTATGGCAATACAGAGTACAGACCTCATTTAAACAGCAGTGGCAAAGGTGACGCAGCTCAGTATACACAATGGATGTGTAAACTTTACCCATTTTCAGCTGTTTTGGTTGTTTAAACTTTCCCCATTTTCCCCCTGTGTCTTTTTGTTTTGTTTTACTTTTCTTTCCCTTTTGAAAGAGAGAGAGAGAGACAGAGACAGAGACAGAGAGGCAGAAAGAGAGAGAGAGAGAGAGAGACAGAGACAGAGACACAGATCGGGAGACAGAGAGAGAGAGACAGAGAGAGAGAGAGAGACGCTTGATTTGGCAATGTAAACGTCTGTTTTTTTTATCCCAATAAAGCTCATTTGCACTGAACTGAATTGAGCTAAAATGGTTATAAATGAACAGAGAATTTCATTGAAACTACTGTTGCAAACTGTGTGTGTGTGTGTATGTGTGTGTGTGTGTGTGTGTGTGTGTGTGTGTGTGTGTGTGTGTGTGTGTGCACGCGCAAACGAGTGCACTTGGAGTCGAGCCCATACTTAAGCACGAGAGTTGTAATGCCCTTCCTGACCCTAATCAGCATGCTACGGGGTCAAAGATCCTACTCTAAACACACATACAGTACACAGCGACTAGCCTCAACACCCAGGCTTTCATTTTGCTTGAAAACAGAAAGCCAAGGATTCATTTGTTGCTAGCCACGATGACCTACAACCTTTCGGGGTGGGCATGGCTACAAACCATGTGACGTAGCATGTGACCATGTGACGTGTGACCCCCGCCCCCCCCCAGGCCAAAATAATTTCAGGTTAGGCCAGGCTAGACAGCAACCGACACAGGGACACACAAAGCCATTTAAAGGAGTGGGTGTGCCAGGGACGGCTTCATCACATTTCCCAATTGGGGGGAGGGGGCAGGAGAAAATGGTATGGGGCGGGCTTCATCGCCCGTGGCGCGAAGCGACACGGGCGATGGAGCCGCGCCCATACCATTTTCAGTTACAGGACTTTCATTAGGCAGTAAAGCATCAATAATACCATCAGTTGTTGTTGAAGTTGCAACAGACACGCAGCATGCATTAAGCTAAAGGTCTGACTCAGAGAGTTTTCTGTTTTCAATGATGAAATGCTGTTGGTTTAGTGGTGGCACAGCTGTAGTTAGTTAGTAGCAGTAGTAGTGTTTCAAATCATATTAAATATAATATAAGCACTTTAATAAATTGAAATATCTTGGGTTGTTTTGCATGCCATCGTGTTTGGTGGTGCAGACTGGGCATTCAGGGGGGCATTGCCCCCCCCCCCCCCCCCTTCCCCATGCCCATGCCTAGATCCGCCCCTGGCCTGGTGTGCGCCGCTCAAGAACATACACCCTCCTACAGGGAATCAATGCCATATTGCAGCAACGATAACATGTCAGTTTTCAGCGGAGTGCTGACTGTATTTGTCTGCGAGACAGAAAAAAAACAAAGACTTCCCCTCTGTTAGGAAAGTCCCAAAGGGCCGACGTTTTTTTGCCATAATTGTTTTGACGATCATGTTGTGGTGCATGGGCTCGTCACCGGATGCGAAGGAGAATCATTGGATGCTTTCCAAGTATAACTATCGCCATCAGGGCCTTTATGCATGCAGCCAACACACCCTTGTTCATTTTTGGGCTATACCAAAAAAGCTTCCTGTCATGGATGGGCTTATTTGCTTAAAAATAATGGTAGTTACTAGTTCCAGGAAAAGGGGCGGATCTAGGCATGGGCATGGGGGGGCAATGCCCAATCTGCCCCAGCAAACACGATGGCATGCAAAAAAAAACCCCAAGATATTTCAAATTAAAGTGCTTATATTTAAAATGATTTAAAACACTACTACTGCTACTAACCAACTACAGCTGTGTCACCACTAAACCAACAGCATTTCATCATTTAAAACATAAAACTCTCCGAGTTTTTGCCCTTTTGCGTGTCTTTTGCAACTTCAACAACAACTGATGTTATCGTTGATGCTTTACTTGCCTAATAAAAACAATGTAACTGAAAATGGTATGGGTGCGCCTTCATCGATGAAGCTGCACCCATACCATTTTCTACTGCCCCCCCAATTGTGAAATGTTACATCCGCCCCTGGTCTCATCTCCAAGGGATAATGTGAGTTGCAAATAAAAGGCGACAAAGAAAGGAGAGAGAGAGAGATGAGTCCAAGCTACAGCACAATACCAGCACACCAGCCAGTTTCATCCTACATCATTACAGCAGTGGCGACTAGAAGAACTGCCGACAGCACTAGGGCTGTTGCCAAAAAAACAACAACATTCCAGATCCAGAACCATTTAGAAAATTGAAACTAATCAAAGTAGTGTATAGCTGTAGAAAGACAGAGCAAAGCTATTGTGAACATTTAGGAATAGTCAGTGATGTAAAGTAGGCATGTACTAAAATAAGCCACGGTGTTGTTATTGTGATATGGTATGAGCTCATGGTATTTTAATGCAGCAATCGGTGTGTCAATCGGGGAGGGGTGGGGGGGGGGGGGGGGGGGGGGTGATTTTTGTATTTTTTCTAATTTTGTACATGTTTAAGAGGTGACAGTATGTAAATAGACCAATTGGTGTGTTTTTTTTATGGGTTTCTTCCTGGGGGCTGAACATTTCCAGTTAAACGTGCCAATGAAAAAAACTTCAATATAGTGACATCATGTGCTCAGCCCCTCCCCTAACTCCTCCCCCTTTATCATGCAACTAAAGCTGTGGGTGTGGCTTCAGTTCAGGTGGATCTCCACCCATCACCACCCACCAGGCAAACCAGGCATACTTAGTGAACTGGTAGGGTGGAATCATAAAAATGTTTATGAGTTTAACAAACACTGTACACTTTTTGGGGAAAAATCTTACTTTTCATATAACATGAATACCTGATGATCATGTTTTAGGGTAGAAAAAAATTCATGGCACTCCCATCCTTAAACATTTAGTTACTTCAGTTACCCCTGTATATGTTTCTGCCTTTTGAAAATAGCTGATCTACAAGCTCATGATGATACATTGCACTGTGACACAGTGACGCATTATGAGCTTTCAGTGCAGTCTGTGAAATGTAGTCTGCGCGATCTGAAGGAAATTGAAATGCATTCTGCTTTTTATTGCCAATCTAAAACTCCATCAGGCAGAGAGACCTGATAGAGGGAGATTCAAATCATGAATTTGGATGATTGGATGACTCTGACAAGCTGAAATGTCTCTTTACCTACACATTCTTACTTCTTCATTTGGCTCATTCCCCGGCAAAGCACCGGTCAATAAGGGCCATTTACTTGGTAAAATGGCATTGTCTTTATTTTCTTTTTTAATATAGATTTTTATTCCACGATTTTACAGCCCATTTTTTTTTTACCCAGTGCAAATTCCTAATGTGATCCTGGGCTCTACACACCCTCCGCCAACCTGAGGAGGCAGCGGACTGGCCTCATGCTTCCTTCAATGCATGAGGAGTCCAAGCTGCCTTCTTTTCACCTGACAGGGAGGAGTTTCCCTGGTTGGACGTAGTGCGTGGAAGGAACACGTTATTCCAACCAGTTCCTGTCCCCTCCATCAGGCGCCCCGGCTGGCCAGGGGGAGGCAGTTTAGCAGCATTCATAAAAGCCCCCCCCCCAAAAAAAATCTTAAAAATAACTAAATCAGCACTCTAAATCAGTGAGCCAAAAAACAAACAAAACCATCAAAATAGAGATAATACTCATGACAATACTACAATCTCTTAATTACGTCACCATTAGGCCTATGTCATCACCTGAACCGGACAATCGGAATACAAACTTGCACATTGCGCAGCCCATGGCCTACTTGTGAGTGAGCAGAGCAAGCGACCAGACACCAAATACCCCGTCAACTCCAGGAGATAAGACTCACGACAATACTCTCTCTTAATCATGTCACCATGGTGCCATCACCGCCAATCGGAGCACTTCGAGGGACGACTTACGACTGACAGTTGACAACCACAAACTGATACCTTTAGTTTGTGCTCGCTCTGTTCACACAAGTACGGGAAGATAAATAATGTTGTATGCAATAAGTTTGTAATATGAGGATGTCAGTTGTTTTCTGTTTTGCATAATTAAATGCATATAATCCGCCTATGGGATGGACCAAAGTGGCATGACACAAAAATTAAAAACAAAATATTCATTCATTCATTCAGATCCTCCTTCATCTGGAGCCAAATTGTACGTAGCATACAAATAAGTTCAGTTTAACAGGGCTCCAAACTCGTAGAGTTGCGAGACCTTCATTACAAAAAAAGGTTATAAGGCCAGGGGCGGATCTAGGCATGGGCACGGGGGGGCAATGCCCCCCTAAATGCCCAGACTGCCCCACCAAACATGATGGCATGCAAATCAACCCAAGATATTTCAAATTAAAGTGCTTCTATTTAAAATGACTTGAACCACTACTACTGCTACTAACTAACTACAGCTGTGGCACCACTAAACCGACAGCATTTCATCATTGAAAACAGAAAACTCTGAGTCAGACCTTTAGCTTTATGCATGCTGCGTGTCTGTTGCAACTTCAGCAACAACTGATGTTATTATTGATGCTTTACTTGCCTAATATAAAAGTCCTATAACGGAAAATGGTATGGGGGCGGCTTCGAAGCGACACGGGCGATGAAGCCGCCCCATACCATTTTCTCCTGCCCCCCAATTGTGAAATGTTATATCCGCCCCTGTACAAGGCTCGCTGGCACAGTGCACAAATGAATGAACCGCATCTGAACACTGTTTTGTCTTTTGCCTCAGGGCACAGACAAATACATAATCATCCACAGTACACTGTCAACAGACCATAACAAATATATATATAGTTTTAAATAACTACAAAGCAAAACAAAAATGCATGTACATGATACGGATGCGTTGTAGATATAGATTGCCACAAACAAAATCAAGAAAATATCGATATATGCTCGCCAGAAAGGTTCACTGCAAAATGAACTTGCGTATAAATAAAGCATGTGCACTTTAATCTTGGGAAGGCAATGGTGGATGGAAAAAATAATAAGAATGTGCCCAAGAAGTGGCAGTTCACAATGTCCCCAGACAGACAACTAATGGCATACTGCATAATTCTGTTAGACGTAAGCGACAGGCATTATTATGGGCATACTTTTCCCACTCAGCTAATTCTAGAATGCAATGAAACAATGTCCATGAATGTCAAAAGGAAAATGTTGTGCGTATAGCCGGGAAAGCACAAACGCTGTGCACAACACATACTTTAAAGGCCCTGATGCACTAGCAATATTTTGATCAATATCAACTAGCAATGTCAACATCAACGAGGCAACATGATGAGACACATGGCAACAGGCAACACCTGCCATTAAAAGTGGAATTCCACCCATTTTCATTTTTTTTCCTGAGAGTGTACAAATGTGAACCAAATGGACCTGCTAGGATTCTTGTTTTTTGTCCACAGCAGTGAAGCAGCAGCAGACATGGTTTCAGTCTGAGAGAAAGGAGGATGGATTGGAGGATTCCAAAATGTTGCCCAGCAGAGGGCGCTAAAGATCTGACTTTTCTGAACAACCAGGAGTTGAACATTTTCTACAGAAAGGTGAAAAGTCAACGTTGATAATTGACGTTGCTTGTTGATGTTGATCAAAACATTGCTAGGTGTATCAGGGCCCTAACGCTAAAAAAAAAACATGTAGTTACATTTGAAACCGCAGCCTGCCTCTCTAGACTGCTATATTTATGAAAGAGAAAGCAGAAGCGAGCCCAAGTCAAAGGAGTTGGCTTGGTTCTTTCATGTTCATGTCATTGCGAACTTGTGAAACCAAACTTTCGGTAGCATGAAGCGTCCGTGTTCGCGTGCTGCCAGCATGGGCCTTCACCAGAGTTGTCCCTGAAAGTTGAAAGGAGTTTTTTTTCTACTTCAACTTGCACAGATATGGCTTGGACCTTCTTTAAAGTTTTGCCACCTTCCCACCTCAGTCCACATTGATCTTTACTCAAAAGGATTTCTGTGCTGAACCCTAGTTTTGGTGGTGCCCCCCTGCCAGTTTGGTGGATTCATACTGCTTGTTTTTTGTGAGGGTGTCTACCCTAGAGGACACAGGGGGAACATGCAAACTCCACACAGAAAGGCCCTTTGCTGCCTCAAGTATGGGCAATGATGACACGGAGGAAACAGCACCCACAGCGTCCCTGCCTGGCGGGAATCGAACCCAGGACCTTCTAGCTGTGAGGCGTAAGGCACAACCACTGTGCCACCATTCACGCACTTTTGTTACTTTAACTTGCACTACTACAAAAAACATGTTAATGACAATAACAACAATATTTTAAAATGAATGAAAACTGTAAATGAAATTCCACGGCCCCCTCACGTATTAGGAGGACAATATCAGTCACCAGAAAAAATATGGGTTGTTTTTGAATAATCTGTCATGGTTAAAATGGAGTTTTCAGTTATAATGGGTTTGTATAGGAAGGACGTTCAGGCAGCAAAATGAACATCAAATATCTAAATACTGAAAGGAGTAACTTATAAACTGTCTGGTGTGTTCACATGAGACTGAATAGGCCATAAAATGACCAAAAGTTTTTTTTGAAAGTGGACATATTTCTTTTTGCAAAAATGGTGACATGTCCCTTTAAGTAAACCAACAGAGTAGGCCTACTTTTTTTGCGCCACTGGTACTATTGACTGGCTGACCCAGCAGGGTGCCCTAGATCTATAGCCCTCCAAAGTGACTCTGCACCGTACGCAGCAAGATAAGAGTCAGGGGAGTGAGACCTGGGGGACAAAACAGTCAGTCTTGTTCATTCTTGGACTGTGTGGAGACTAGGTGGCTAATGGAGTATATACTGTGTATCTATTCTACACCGTGTCAGCTAGAGCTACGCTTGACAATGGAGACTTTATCTCCAACGAGAACGGTGCATCCGATGGAGTTCAAGTGCTCCATTTTCGTCCAGGTTCCACCCTGGTGGAAGCAGAGCCGGATGTAACATTTCCCAATTGGGAAAGCCTCAACAATAACATCAGTTGTTGTTGAAGTTGCAACAGACATGCAGCATGCATAAAGCCAAATTTCTGACTCAAGAGAGTTTTCTGTTTTAAATGATGAAATGCTGTTGGTTTAGTGGTGCCACAGTTTAGTTAGTTAGGAGCACTAGTAGTGTTTCAAATCATTGTAAATATAAACACTTTAATTTGAAATATCTCGGTTGTTTTGCTTCGTGTTTGGTGGGCAGTCTGGGCATTCAGGGGGGCATTGCCCCCCCCCCCACCTCCCCATGCCTAGATCTGCCCCTGACCACTGCCCTTAGAGGTTTTCATTTCACAACTCAGCAGCAGAAAGCTGGGCGGCGCGTATATCCCGTTCAGACACTACACCAGCGCCACTTGTCAATTACAGAGCCTCACCGAAAAGCCTTCTGATTCAGGGGGACAAAACACAATCGCCAAGTTCAAGCCAGGACGAGCTTCATTTCTATACTCCTTTCAGCCCCGGCTCGATAGACCAATTATTTGTTTCCAAACATTGGATTGGGACTGGATGCACGGGTGACCGCTTCATTCATGTAATCAATTCCCAACACATCTCCAAAGCTGTTGTTTTGGGGAGGTTTTAAGTAGGGCTGGGACAATCAATATTTAGGATTCTGAATCGATTTATATTGCGATTCTTAGTTATGCCGCAATTTGATATATCACATTTTTCTTCACAAAATTGACTGTGCTTTTATTATACTAGAACAAGGAGGATTCCACCCATTTTCAAGATTTTTTCTGAGGGTGTACAAATGGAACCAAATGGACCCTGACGGGTCCATTTGGTTCCATTTGATCCTAAAAGAAAAATCATTAACAAACACAACACAAACAGAACTTGATGATGTCATTATCAAGTAAAATACAGTACAGTGAAATGTTGAAAATGGGCGGAACTCTGAACAATATGAACCATGACAAGTTCAATCAACTAGAACATTTTAAAGCAATTTTAAACAATATAAATAAAGAGTCATGAGACATGAACACATTTGATGCGATTCGATATGGCATTAAGAATTGCGATATATTGGCATATCGATTTTTTTGCCCAGCCCTAGTTTTAAGCCAATCAACCTCGTCTTGTGCGTCGACTAGTGAGGTGCACCCTAGGAGACATTTATACTACATTGTGCAACAGTAGATCGTCACAGACGATGGTAATTTCAGCTATAGTCATTCTTGACGACAACAGCACTGGACATGACCTCACAGGACCATTTTCATGGACGTTTTTTTCTGGAAACCGATCACTTATTGCTGCCCTGGCAAGAGGGGAGTCGCTAATTTGCCTCGTGTTTGTGAGGTAGAACCCGCAGACGTGACGCACTATTTCAATAACGGTCGAAGACGAGACGATGGGGGGGAAACCGACAGACCGGCGTGGATTAATTACAAATCTTGCTGTCTCCTTTTTCCATTTCCTTGCATCTCCGTTCCCGTAATAATTATGTGTGCGCCGCTCGCCGTAATGTTGCCTCCGCGGTGCGCTCCATTATGATTTTGGATTGTGACGGAGATCATGTTAAATGGAACAGGATTATAGCGTGCCGTGCCAGGCACCAAGTCCAACTCTCCTCCTGTGTTTACTTACTAAGGCTGCGCAGTGACCGTGGCTGGCAAGCAGCCTATAGCCAATCATAAAGCTGCAAAGCTTTACGATTGCTAGCTAGGCATCCCTAGCTAGCACTTTCTGAATTAGTAGCACTTAAACAAGAAGTCTACACTGTTTCGTTTGCAATATCCAGCCTGGAATTGTGGACAAAACCAAAAGAATTCTTTAGTTTTAGGTCTTTGGGGTGAAAATGTAATCGAATCGTGGTCCCTGGTGTCAAAAAGGTTGAAAACCCCTGGTGTAGGTGATTATTCCAATCACCTATTTTCCCCTCCACCAAGGTGAGGCAGTTTAGAGACGAGGACGACCTCATGCTTCTTGTTTTGTTTTGTGAGAGTGGGTCCCGACATCAAAGTGTTTTTGAGGACTGGTTTAGGGCAGCGCTATCTCACATGCTCTGTGACTCAGACTGTTAACAGTAGACCTCTAAATATATCACTATGATGCTTCGCGGAGAGCTACATTTTATGCTTCAGATCGGCTCAGTTTGGATTATGAAACCTTTGCTGCTGGTAAACCGCTTTTCCTAGTCAATATGCGCGTATATTAGCTCATAGCGCGCAATTGCGTGTTCGTCGCTTTCTGCTATATGCCACGGCTCAAGCCAGTGCATTCGGTAAAGAACCCTTATTTTGAAGCGCCAGATCTCCTAAACAGGATGTGCGATGACGTCATGGTGTTTCTGGTGTCTTGACTAAGCTGTCCTCTCACGATCTGAGCAAAAAGTTCTGGGTCAAAAGTCAGGAAGTGACGTCTAGCCCTAGTTGATTTACCCGCGCGCTAACGACAACTAGAAGGAGATTCTCCGGAAAGGCTTTTGAATGAATTGGATTGAATGGGGTGCGAATGGGACAAAACATTAAAATGGCCGTGCCCATTCTGTCCCAAATGAAAGTCAGCAATGGGATCTTTATCAGATGATGCGCTCTAATTGATGGATTAAAGAATGAAATCTACATTTCGTTGTGTTTTGCGCCGACTGCGTGATCGGTGTGCATTGTCCCACGGTGAGAACAGGACTGGCGCGAGTCTGGAGGTCAAAGAATTGGTACCATCGGGGTTGGGTAGCGACAGTGGTGGCCGTAACTACTGTAAGTGCGTTTACCTAAGTACTATACTGTACAATTTTCAATACTTTTAATTCTACTCCACACCATCTCATTGTAACATTGTACTTGTACTCCACTACATGTATTTGAAAACTTTAGTTACAGTATGAATTAATTTGATTATTAGAAAACATATCTTAAGCAGTTCCGCCCTGTATACATTTTGGCCATTTTAAGATAACCTACAATCAGGGGCATGGTGGTAACAGAAAGCTCATTTCAGCACCACGGACAGAGTCACTCCAGCTACCATAACAGAAAGCTCATTTCAACACCACGGACAGAGTCACTCCAGCTACCATAACAGAAAGCTCATTTCAGCACCACGGACAGAGTCCTGCAGTCAGGTTCTACTTGCCCTCAGCCCATGGTCACTTGCCCCCTAAAATATATTGTAAATTTTGCAGATGTAACTCTTGAGAACGTAAAAATGAAACCAAATGGACCCTTGCGGGTCCATTTGGTTTCATTTTTAGGCTCTCAAGAGTTAAAAATCATCCTCTTAATTACCCCAGTCTACACAACTAGAGAATGTAGAAGATTAGGTCATTTTGATGTGAAAGTTAAATTGCCTGTTTTGTTTCCCAAATCCAGCCTGGAATTGTGGATATCTAGAAAGCAGGGAAAGACACAGAGGCAGAGTGCAATGACTGCCTTCAAGACAAATTTATCTTGTGTGTTATAGTGCACTAAGTTGCACACTTGCCCGATCGGGCAACCAGGTAGCAGTCTTCACTTGCCCTACCATTTTTTTTTACTTCCCCCGGGCAAGCGGGCAAGTTTTAGTGTCAAGCTCTGAGATGTATTTGATAAATGAGATAAATGAGACACAGTGTAATGTGTTGCGATGTGAAGCATTGTGAGATGGTAGATTTGCTATTTTTTTCTTTATACATTTGAAAACTTGAAATGGGAACGCTCTGCATAGAATGTTGTGCTTCTAAATACTACTTTGCAGTCTTGAAACCTTTACTTAAGTAAAACAATTGAGTAATATGTATATATTTTTCCGCTACTGGGTAGTGGGTCTCATCTGGCTCATGACGTGAATGATGGTGACACACACTACCGGTGGCACGCCGCTAAATATAGAAACAATTTGGTCAACCGATCCTTAACCACTTGTCCACTTCAAGCCTAATCATCTAATGGAAAATGGGCTAATGGATGGCGTGATTCTCAAAGCGGGAGGTCCAGGAATAACCCCTCAGGGTTATTCCGTGACAGGGGATTTCAAATCCCCGCAATAGGAAAATATGCCCCCACAATATGACGTCACCTCGCTGCAACCAGGTCTGAATTAATTGCCTTATGGACTGTGAGTCCATAAATCCCATATATGGACGTGAGAATTTGCTAGCAGATGTCGCCGTTGAGGGATTTCTTCGCAGTTCAAAAGGCTTCAGAGCACACAGAGAACCCCCACCCCCCCAAGACTGCAGAAAATCCAATGAATATTCAAAGTTCCTGTGTAAAAAGTATACAAAATATTGTGACAACAGCAGGTCTACAAAGTCACAACGCGTTATTATATAATATTATCAACAAAACGATGCACAATCAAGTGGCACACTATTTTTTTTTAAATCACAGTGACACAAATCTTTGAATATTCCGCCACTGCAAACGTTTTTAACTCAAATATTTGTGCTTCTACTCCTTTGGAACTACAAATTTTCAGACGGCGGTTGGCAGCCGCCATATACAGATGACTTTGGGGGAGGCCCTTCACATAATATTAAGGACCACACTGACATCCATACTATAACTAAGGAAATGTCTGTCTGAATGAATGAATGAATGAATGAATGAATGAATGTCTGTCTGTCTGTCTGTCTGAAGCCACCAGAACTCCTCACAGACTGCACCAAACGCTCTGAGTTTTCACACAGGTGTTGACCATAATATTAGGAAGAGACTGGCGAAGCCTGTTTTTAAAATGAACACATTGTTGATTAATGCACACACACACGCACGCACGCACACACACACACACACACACACTTTATGAATGGCCATTGCAGTGTGCAAACGTGTGCATTAAAGCAATCCTTGATCATCACATTACCCACACAGTACATCATTTGGTGTTCGTATATTCACAACGGGTAAGGTCCTAGTATAGAAAAAACGTGAGGTATTTCCAGAAAACTGTCAGGATTGAGAAGACATTCGTCGGAATCGGTTCTCAGGCAGGTAAGTACGGTATACTTGAGACCACTGGTGGTGACCTGGGTTCACTCGTGGGTGGCCTATAGGGTGGGTAGGGTGAGGCCATTCTCTGTGTGTTTGAGTGGCAAGCCGGGTTGATGGTGAGTGCCAGAGGCATGGATGGATGGATGGATGGATGGATGGATGGATGGATGCCTGGGACGCCGGGATGGATGTAAACAACGGTATAACGTCCGTGTCGGACCGCATACTATTTCACCCGGCCTCGAGGGGGGCAATCAGAGCACCACCTGGGGACCACAAAGGTCTCTCTCACCACCTCCTCCATGTCAGAGAGCAGTTTCTATCGTCCTCTCTCTCTCTCTCCAGTGTTGCCAACTTGACGGATTAGTGAAAAACTCCTGGTGGAAAATCTAGTGCTTTTTTTGCTGCATGGTGAGTTGGGGCGAAATTGATTGACAGGCACCAGAGATAAAACCCTCATTTTCACCATTTTTCCTCCTATGATAGAGTCCTCCTTCCTTCATAGAAAGGACCATTGGTAACCAAATGGACCCTTATACTGTAGATCTGTAATTCTTGAGACTCTCAAGAGTTAAATTATATTCAAACATCTAAATGACCTAGTTTCCAAGAATCTACACATTTAAAAAAATGTAGAATAATTGCTATTTTGACCAACATTTTGCCAGTTATTTCTCCTAAATTAGTCCGAGAGCCTAAACTCAACATCAAATGCAGAACAAATAGTGAAATGGTTGAAAACTACTGCTCTAGCGCATTCTAGTACATTTTGGAACTGCCACTAGTGCATTTTGGATTTTGACAGTTGGCAACACTGTCTCTCTCTCCGTCTCCCTCTCTGGTAGGGGCGGTGGAGGGGGGGGGGGGGGGGGGGGGGGGGTGGGGGGTAGCGCACACACACAAGCGCGCATGGACGAGTTGTAGAGATTGTTGTGATCATGACATGGGTGGGTAGGTGGGGGATGTTGTCCAGTCAGCCGCCAGCTGCGACATGACAGTTCTTGCTGACATGACAGTTTTGTCTCATTTTGTTTTCTGCCACTTTTTCACTTTTTTCAATATATACAGTATACTGTCTACCCCACACTGGACTGTCGGCAGGACGAAGCAAGTGTCTGTCTGCAGGGAAACAGCTGCAGCATCAGCATCGTAGAGGGGGGAAAAAGGCAAAAAAATATAAAGCTATATACCTGTATCTATTTTGATTTTTTGCTATAAAGTTGCCTGTATTACCTTTAAGGAACAAACGGAGTAGAGTGAATAGTGACCGACAAACAAATACCCGTTTAAAAAGCTCAGTCATACTCCAGGGTGAAGTGACTCAAGGTGAAAGGGTTTCGCCGTGGTGCAGTCTTTTAAGGCTTCACCCTGGAGTATGTATGTATCCTGGGTGAAGCCTTAAAAGACTACACCGCGACTTTCACCGCAAGTCACTTCACCGTGGAGTATGACTGAGCCTTTAAACTCTCCAGCACCATTGGCATCGCTAGTGCACTTTTAAAATATCTATTTCACCGATACGATAGGACCACTGATGGAAGGGTGACCCCATCGATATGACCCCCGATACAACAGACCAGATTCCACTCGTCAAGCTCTACAAGTCTACATAGAGCCATACTGTATCTTACTTACAGATAACTACTTGAAGTGGACACGCACCCACACACACACACACACACACACGTGCCACTACTGTGCACACACACACACACACACACACACGCATCGAGGCTTTTAGATGGCAGGTAGCCATTATCTCAATAGGCGGTCAACGTTATCATTTCACTCTCCTGTTATCTCTGTAGTGCTGCTGCAGCGCGGCTCAGGCCTCGTTCCCAACCTATAATCGAGGAGGTGATGTGTGCCGCCGAAGGGTCGTCGCGGGGGGAAATTAGCTGCTTGACTAAATGACTGTTTTCGCTCCAAATGCCAAGGAGGCGGGCCGAGGACGACGCGATTGCACGTCTTGACCCCCTGTTTGCGACTGAGACATGCATTTAACCACGCGACCACCTTATAGCTGGGCTGAACTGCGCCTCTGGTAAAGACCTAGACGAGCTAGTTAAGTTCCCACGCGGCCCCTCGCAAATTTTCAAATCCTTCCGTCAAACAAGGCTGGATCAAGGGAATCTCTGATCACGAGCGAGCGATAAAAGCGGACGTCCTCCCGCACTTCCGTTGAGTCGGTGAGTCGCACAGATTTATCGGAAATCTTCAAGAGTTATAGGCATCTTTTTAGAAAAAAACAAAAACAAAACATTCTATGAAATGCACGCCATTTCAGAGGAAACGGTGGCTATGCGCCTGCTTGACACATCAAGCTTGTGTTATGACAGTCGGTGACTCTGCGTCTAGCATGTGACCATCTCTTGGACTAAACATTATCACTTAGGAAGCAATAGTTGAACTGATTCTTGAATGCATTCGGGTTTTCAAAAGAAATAATTATATAGAGTTACAAAACAGAACTGTGTGACTTTGGTAAACACATGACATTGCCGACGTGAAATCGCATGCAGACCTGGCTCCGAGACCAATCTGTGGATTGCTTTGGTCGGCCCAAATAAAAGAGCAATAGCAACTAGGTATAGTGGTAGCGACGTTGATGTATTAGATGCCTACTGTATTGTGGCACAAAGTGACTCTATGGAGGCTGCCGTCTTACGACAGGCTAAGCAAGGGACGGATGTGGCACATTCTGTGCAGTGATATAACATGTCACCAGTCTGAAAACTTGTCTCTGTAAAATATGAGCTCAACGTTGATGAACAATTATTAAATGCAGAGTAACTTTTGTCCTGACTAGATTCTAGTTTCTGATGAGACTAATTTCTGACACTAGATTCTAGTTTCTGACACTAGATTCTAGTTTCTGACACAAGATTCTAGTTTCTGATGAGACTAATTTCTGACACTAGATTCTAGTTTCTGACACTAGATTCTAGTTTCTGACACTAGATTCTTGTTTTTGAGGCTACATTCTAGTTTTTGACGCTAGATTCTAGTTCCTGATGCTAGACTCTAGTTTCTGATGCTAGATTCTAGTTCCCGACACTATAGATTATAGTTTTTTGGTGCTAGATTCTAGTTTCCAATGCTAGAATTTAGTTTTTGTCACTAGATTCTAGTTTCTGACGATGGATTCTAGTTTTTCTGGGGAAAGAAAATCTATGTTCCTGTGTCAGTGATGCTCAACATATTTCATGCAATGGACCATCAGAATGATCTATATCTGAAAACATGTTCTAAGGATCCCCCAGAAGCAAAGATTTAAAGTTAAAAATGCCTGCTTCGGAAATAACATATATTCAAAGATTTGCACCACGTTTTCATGATTTTTCAAAAATAGCAGATCTACAAGCTCATAGCGCGCCACTCGGTGGCGCGCTATGAGCTTGTAGATCTGCTATTTTTCAATAGCTAAAACATAATGATTAGAACAGCAAAACGCGTTCAGTGCACATGATATCAACTCCTTTGGGCTGGTATCCTCGTTAGACACATTGCAGAATGAAGCCATGCAGACAATGTTAGCATATTGGAGTGTGAATCACAGAGTGAATTTCTCCATTCTGACTCTCAATCATGAGACCAGACATTCTGTGGCTGCAGCTTACAATCACAGTTTAATCTTTGTTTCCATTGTTTTCACTGGTTCTCATTCACTCTCATCACCAACCACCAACCAGTGATGGGCAAGTTACTGGGAAAATATAGTAAGCTACACTACTTGTTACTTTCGAATGCTACACTACAAGCTATCCCCAGAAAATTGTAGCAAGCTACACTACAAGCTACACAACAAAAGTAGCTTGCTACACTACAAGCTACACAACAAAAGTAGCTTGCTACATCAACACTACATATATACTGTATAAATATACATCTCAACTTAATGTACAAGCCTCTAAATAATAATAAAATAATATAAATAAAAATCATAATAATAATCTAGGGGTGTGTTTGAACATAGGATGGTGGCATGTCTAAGTTTTGGGATGTGTATATTAGAGGTTTCTACCCATTAAAAATGGGCGGAATTCGAAAATGTGTGTGGGAAAATGTAGTAAGCTGCATTCCTTGTTACTCAAAACAAGTAGTGTAGCTACACTACAAGCTATTCCCAGAATGTAGTAAGTTACACTACGAGCTACGGGAAAATGTAGTTAAGCTATGTAGCTTAGCTACATAGCTTAACTACTCATCACTGTCACCAACATAATGAACATAACATAAGCATAATCTATTTTGCGTGTACGAGAAGATCTGACCAACAACTACAAAAATAATAGTTGGTGCAGTATATAATATTGCTCACTGTGCAGTCATTATTTGGTAAATGGATAACATGGCAATTGCTTTGAAATGTTGCATATGCAAAATTGGATCATAGAGACTGCAAAATTATGCACGCTTGCCGCTATGAATAATGAGTGGGTGAAGTATCTATGACTGTACTATAAGATTATACCTGCAAAGAATGATCACAGCCACACAACAACTATAGCTCTGCATGTCTGGATACTAGCATGATGTGCATGTGTGGGCGTGTGCATGTGTGTGTTCGTGCATGCCTGTGTGTGTGTGTGTGTGTGTGTGTGTGTGTGTGTGTGTGTGTGTGTGTGTGTGTGTGTGTGTGTGTGTGTGTGTGTGTGTGTGTGTGTGTGTGTGTGTGTGTGCGTGCGTGTGTGTGTTGTGACTTCTGCAACCAGAGGATGAATATTTTAAAGGGCCTTTGTCAGGTTACAACAATGAAAGATAGCGAGGGCATTTTATCGCATATTTGACTAATCTGGCAACTAAATCATTAGCAAGAAATTTCTTTGCCAATGTGCTTCTAACGGTGTCTAATAATATGTACTAAAAGATTGAAATTCAACTCCTGGGGGTTTAAAACAGGTCAAAGTTGGGGTACTAGTCACAACCTATAGAAGGCATAACATTCAACACATAACATGTGATATGCCTAACTAGGTGGTTTTCACAATACTTGAATCCATTCCAAGCATTACTTTTGCAGACATACACACTCATTGGGCTGAAATGTGCCGACTAAGCCCATTTATGATGACGGATGTTGATGTGGCTGTTTTTAGAGTTGTTTTCGGAGCAAAACCAATACTTGGAATGGATTCAGCACCATGACACATCACATGCCACATAAAGAAGGATTACATAAATTTTGCATGTTTTGCCTTCTATGGTCACCTAGGTGGTGACCAGTGTTGTAGTGGGACTTTTAGAAGTGGGGGGACGCCTCTTTAAAGGGGAATTCCACCCGTTTTCAATTTTTTTCTGAGAGTGTACAAATGTGAACCAAATGGACCCTCGCGGGTCCATTTGGTTCCATTTGTACTCTCTCAGAAAAAAGGAAACTCAATAACATGGTAAAACACATCTTGGTGATGTCATCAAGATGTATTTCACCATGTTAATGTTTTTTCAGACCTCCATTCCTAGGAAACACAGAATGGGGGGGAACTTTTTTATCACGTCTGTCCACACAACATCTCTAAGGTATATTAATGACATAGTAAACTATTGAAAATGAGTGGAATTCCCCTTTAAGACACCTGCATGCACACTTGCATTTGCATGCGCATTTGCGTGCACCTGCACAACACACGAAGACATGCTATTAAAACAAGTATAGCATATCGAGAAAGATTGTTTACAATGCCTAATTGTATCCATAAAAGTAAATGACAAGACAAAAAAACATACGGTAGGCCTACTTTTGCCCCAAAAATATTTTAGATGTGAGAAGTGGGGGGACGCCGCCCCCCCACGCCCCCCTCCACTACACCCCTGTCAACCCTGGTGACTAGTACCCCGACTTTTGACCTGATTCTCATTAGGTTGAGGTAAACGGCATAAGAAGAGCTAAAGCATCGCTGCAGTCTAAAGTATAATAAGGACATGGCAAATGGGACTCTGTGCCTTCTGTATGTGTCATCATGTTCCGTTTCTTATGAGAACACAGATGGCAATAATTCGATTCCGGTTCTGACACCTCCAATGTGTGACTGTTCCTACCCATGTTAACTGATCGGTGAATGAATGGTCCCCCATCTGTGGATTCATAGCCAAGGCGGCTGTGAATGGAGCTTGAGTCAGAACCATGGACAGCTCCCAGTCTAAAACGCTCCCATATAAAGACAAAACTGGCCAACATACAGTAACTTTGGTGGATGGAGCCACGGATATGCGCCGCCATATCCATATTACAAACAAGCTGGGATGCCATTGTTATTAAAAGGCCATTAAATGTGTAAGACAAATTCAGAAATGTTGGATATATATTCGATCTAGAAGTTCACAGCAGGACACCTAGCTACTGGTTTGTAATCTTGTAGATCTGCTTTTTGTCCACTTTAAAGGACAAGGTTTTTATTTAGATTTTTTTTTGTATTATCATCATCTGCTACAGTCCCACTAGATCCCAGGAAATTACATTTGGCAACAAATGTACTGAATGTGAAGGTAAAGACACTATATGGGGCTGCCATACTGTGTTACAGGCTCGATATGTCCATATGTCACCTCCTGACATGCACAAAATGTGGGTGCCAGCAAGTGTGTGTGTGTGTGAGTGTGTGTGTGGGTGTGTGTGTGTGTGTGTGTGTGTGTGTGTGTGTGTGTGTGTGTGTGTGTGTGTGTGTGTGTGTGTGTGTGCGTGCGTGCGTGCGTGTATCTGGGTAAGCATTACAACAAGACCCTGTACACAATATGTGGCTATAGAAAGAACGGGTGTTTCTGCACTTTAATTCTTTGTCTGAAGTACGGCTATATATCCCGATACTGCTTCAAGCATCTGGACACAACGGCGCGTGGGCCGTGGAAGGCCTTACACACACACACACACACACACACACACACACACACACACACACACACACACACACACACACACACACACACACACACACGCACACACGCACACGCGCACACGCACACACAAGCTGCAATAATGAGCAAACACATCATGGTGTGGAGGAAAAGAGCTTTCCGGCACATTAGGCAAGGAAAGCACCTCTCCACTTTAATGAAACGCTCTCGACATGAAGTGCCGCGGCCACGTCGAGCAACACCTGCGACGACGGGCGGGGCGGGTTGACACGCTATGTCTGACGGTATATACATATGCGAAATGTGGCTCGAAAGCTGCACGCAATTACCGATAACGGTCTGCTAGCTGCTGCTATCAGGCGTGTTGTTTTCTCCTTCCTTAAAGATGGAGTGTCGTGACTTTTGTATTTTTTTCCAATTTTGTACATGTTTAAGAGGTGACAGAATTTAATTGGACCCCTTGGTGTAGTTTTTATGCGCAATGATGTCTTCCCTATGTATTTGAGGTTTCTTCTTGGGGGCTGAAACCTTTCAGGTCAAACGTGCCAATGGAAAAAACTGTGACATGGCGACATCACACACCAGCCCCTCCCCTAACTCCTCCCCCTTTATCATACAACTAAAGCTGTGGGTGTGGCTTCAGCTCCAGCCATCACCACCCACCAGGCAAACCAGGCATACCGGTATTTAATGAACTGGTGGGGGTGCTCACATAAAAACAGCATTTCAACAAATACTGTCCACTTTTTTAAAACAGTTCTTCCACGAATTATAACAATAATACCTCATGTTTATGTTTTAGAGTGGAAAAAATCATGGCACTCTATCTTTAAAGGGGAATTTCAGTTTTCACAAAAAAAAAAGAAAACATAGGTTAAATTTAGAAGATTTCAGAACACTTTCCTTTTGTTTTTTATGTGTGTAATATGTGGGTTTTATATGTTTTTAGCTCTGTGAGCCAAGTGTCTTCGATGGTACAATCCCCCATAATGCTTTGATCTACAGCACCTCCGTGTGGATGGGTTGAGGGGTGTCTAGGGCAGTGGTTTTCAAACAGAGGATTACAGGTGGTCCCCAGGCTAAATGATGCAAAGTTGGTTAACCAGGTGTAACTCTTGAGAATGTGAAAACTAAACCAAATGGACCCTTCCGGGTCCATTTGGTTTCATTTTTACACTCTCAAGAGTTAAAATATTCATCTTAATTATCCCCAAGTCTACACGCTAGAGGATTAATGGTCATTTTGGTCTGTATGTTTGACTGTTTTGTTTCCCAAATCTGGCCTGGAATTGTGGATCAAAAGCAAAAATAAATCTTTAGTTTTGGGGTCTGTGGGTCTAAAATGTCCTCAAATGGTGGTCCTCTGTGGCTCAAATGGCTCAAATGCCGAATAAATAGTGGGCCCTGGCATCAAAAAGGTTGAAAACCACTGGTCTAGGGTAATGGGGAAGTTTAGTGACTTCCCCATTACCCTATTGTTCCCCAAACCTGTACATGTACTTGTTTTATTTTTGTACTTGTGTACTTGTTTTATGTTTGTTTTAAATTGTGTATGTTTTTTCTTACTTTTTATACCGACAACAATATATGAACTATTGTTGTTGTACTTGTTTGTTTATCTTTTTTATGAGAATTTGAATTATTGTCATTATCATCACGCCATGATTATGAACACAACACAGGAACTGAATGTAAACAAGACCGGTGATCCCATTGGCTGTATGTGACTGTACCCTGTACCGATTACTTTTCTGCCAATTAACTAATCAAATCAATCAATCCAGGAAGTAGTGCCCACGACATCAGAGACACTAGGCTAACTGCTGAAATATTACACACATGAAAACCCCCAGGAAAGTGTTCTAAATGTTGTAGCATTGCAATTATACAGTTAGAGAGAATCGCAGAAAGATTTTTTTCCAATGACAGAAGTAGTCACTACAACCACAAATGTTCCAAGAAACTAGCTAGCCTAGCCGCCCAGTCTGCCGCACTCTGAGAGAAAAAAACACCAGCTGAAATCTTTGTATAGATTAGGCGTTACATGTGGGGTGGTTTAAGTGGCTGCATGTGACCTGTTTCGACCAATCAGATTAGTTCCTCAAAAGGACCTGTTGTAGAACATCCACCGAATGAACACTGTGGACGTAATTATATCATAAGACTCTTATGCGTTCTGCTAATTGGGTTGTCGATATAGGTGGCAGCTACAGTATATGTCTCTGTAAAGCCGCGCTCTACCGATTTGTTTTCAATAAGAAAATGCTCAGTGTCAGTGTGCACATGTGTTAAATATGTGAATGCAATTAATCAAGAAATGAATGAATGCCATTAAGTAGTTATATAAATCTCTCTCTCTCTCTCTCTCACACTCTCTCTCTCTCTCTCTCTCTCTCTCTCTCTCTCTCTCTCTCTCTCACACACACACGGTTATATAGATATAGGCCCGTCAATGTCAAAGACTACAGGTACAGCCCCCCGCGTCACCTATAGGCTGCCGTCGGGGGGCTTTGAAAGCCAATAGGCGTGCGTGTGTGGCTTCCATCTGTGTCACGCATGTGAGCTGCACAATGCTGTGGAGAGAGAGAGAGATAGATGAATGAACATGAGGCCTGTGTGCTGCTGCTGCTGCTGCTGCCTGGAGCCTGGAGTCTCCTTGAATCTGTCAGTCCGTCTCCATGACGACAGTAGGAGAAGGAGGAGGAGGAGGAGGAGGAGGAACATGAGGCACATCTATCTGGCCACAAAATCAACAGATGGAGAGAAGATCCCCCGGCTTAAGACATTCGGCGCGGGAATCGCTTTTTGGTTGTTGTTTGTTTTTTTGTTTTTTTTTTTTACAGAGTGAACTTCTTATTTATAAGAAGTTTCATGGGAGGTCCCCCAGCAGAACATATTTTCAGATAAGGTGCGTCAGTGGCCGATTATATATTTTTGGGGCTCCTTGACATGAAAATGTTTTTTTTTTTATATTTGCGTGAGCAGAGCGAGTGCAAGTGAAGCGATCGGTTCACAGTCGCTGACCGTCCCTCGAAGCACTCCGATTGGTTGCTTTAGGTTCAGGTGATGACATAATGGTGACGTAATTAAGAGATTTTAAAACTTTTATTAAGTATTGTGTTGAGTATTATCTCCTGGAGGTGTCGGGGTAGCGCACAAGTAGGCCATTGCCTACTCGTGCACAATGTGCAAGTTTGCACTCTACTGAGTGCAGGTAGTTCAGCCTACTACTAGTAGTCTATTATTAATCCTAGTTTGTTTTTTCGGAAAACTGTTAACGTATCTGTAAACGTACAATCGAGTGGCTGCTCCCGGAGACCCGACTGCGGATAAGCGGTTGAAGACGGTCCTCGGGTATAAATGCGTTAAAAAAAGGAAAAAAAAATAGAGGAGAAAGGTGTGGGGAGGGGGGTGGGGGAAAGAGAGCATGGGGCTTTTTAAAATAAATATATATATTAATTTTATTTTCCCATTATTCCTTACCTTGCACTGCTCCATGCACGTCCGCACCGAGTACGCGTCCGTCTCGTACTTGAGCGCCAGCAGCTCGAAGTCCTCGTACTTCTCCTGCGCGTGCATGTCGTAGCGCTGGTACGCCTGCACGCACAGGCTGCAGCGGTCCGCGCCGTCCGGCGACGAGAGCACGTCCCGCAGGCTGCAGTTCAGGTTGTCCGGGTGGCTCGTGGAGCCGTTGAACAGGTCCAGCAGCGAGTAGGAGTTACAAAAGGAAAGGTACAAATCGCCCATGTTTATAGTGGTGGTGGTGGTCCCCCTCCCTTGTCCATCTCCTCCTCCTCCTCCTCCTCCCCCCACTCTCGGACCACTTCCTCCTCCTCCTCCTCCTACTAGATCTCTGTTGTGATCGGAGAAGGAGAGGAGCAGGCCCTGGCACAAAGTGTCGGCGTCTCCGAAAGCGAAGCAGTCCTTAGATAAACTATGGTGGTGGTGCTGGCAAGTTTCCAGTCGCCCTAAATGTTTGTTGTTGTTGTTGGTGGTGGTGGAATTATTCCCTATAAAAATATTCTCGTGTGGGTTATTATTAATTCCTCTGAGGCTGATGCTGCTGTGTGCTAATAAACGGGTTTGGGGGGATGATGAGGAGGATGATGGTGGTGGTGGTGGTGGCGGTGATGGATAGTGGGGGTGATCCGGAGGCGGCATCTCGCCGGAGGAGAACTTCTCGTCGCGGTGCTTGGCCTCGGCGCAGAACCACAGGTGATCAGAGAGCAGGATGGTGAGGAACAGCAGCGACGCCAAGGACAGCCGCCATCGCTGGGTCCGCTCCGAGTCGGTGAATGGCTTCTCGTTCTCGCGGCCGCCGCCGGGCTGACGGTGATGCTCCAGCCGCCAGACCTGGAAGCTACTGTGGCCTCCTCCTCCTCCTTCTCCTCCTCCGCGATGGTGGTGGTGATGGTGGTGGTGGTGGTGGTGGGGATCGCCGCCGCCGCCGTTTTGTTGTTGCTGCTCCTCGTCGTCGTGGTGGTGGTGTTGGTGGTGGTGGTGGTGGTGGTGGTGGTGATCGTGGTGCCAACACGTCCAAACAGCCCTGGTCATATTTTGGGAACGGCCGGCTCGTCGTCGTCGCCGCCGTCGATCGACGCCGACGACGCCGCCGGCCGACGACGACTCCACCGCGCGGGGGGGAGCTCCTTCTTTCCTCCGGCTGCTGGCTCCACAACAACGGTCATTGACGTGACGACGAGGACGACTCGGGTCCGATTCCACCGACTCGTATCCGTGTGTGTGTGTGGTGTTTTTTTTTGTTTTTCTTTTAATTCCTCCGACCTCGATCGTGAACGGCTTGCAGCAGGGTTGTCCTGGCGTGCCTTCTCTCCTCCCCGCGACGACGATCGACGGCGATGATAATTCCCATTAAACGAGCGTTGCCGGTGGTGGAAAAATCATATGCCGCAACAGCACAACATCACCATCAGCGCGGGCCGCATGATCATCGCGAATCTGATCCTCCTGCTGCTCCATGGCTCTCCCTCGATCACTCTCCTCCGGTGAAGACGAAGAAGATGCTATAATTCTTTAGCAACATCATGATCGCCTCCTTTTTTGCTTCTATAGCGCCTCCTCTGCTAGCCTCTTCTCTCTCTCTCTCTGATCGTTAGCAGCAGCTGCTCCTCTGCGTATTTCTCGCACACACGCACACGCGCACACACACACACTCACACACTCACACACTCTCTCACACACACACTCCCCACACTAGCTCGCGTGCATTTACATTTTCCAAGCCCGGCTGATCCGTACGTTTGTTGGTCGTGGGACGAAGCTAGAGCAGCAGCGGCAGCAGGGCCCGGACGTGTTTCAACATGGCGAGGTTCTCACGGCAGATGGCCTAGGATGTGATGTGGTGTTTTTCTTTTTTTCCCCCTCTCTCCCTCTCTCTCTTTTTTATGCCCACCACACTGTCATCATCATCATCATCCTGCTCCCGGATGGATCAAGTTGCTGCCGATGGTATACCGGAGATCTCGCCCCTTTACACGGTTTATCCGCAGCGAAAAGTCGAGAGCAACTCGCCTGCGATTTTGGGAAATCGCGGGCGATATCATGGTAACTGGAGAGAGCTCACCCGGGAACTGGCAGGGACATGATCTAGATCTCGAAAACGCATTCAACATGTCGCCAGAATGGCTCACCGGCTCGTTGGGACAGTCGATTGCCGGGACTCCGTGGACGGCTCATCGGTATCCGTGGACAGCTTGCCCGTGGTGTGATGAGAAGACTTAGCCTACTGAAATAAGTTGTAAAATAAGGCGAGGTTGCGTCTCACATAGCCTAATAAAATGTGAAACATGCTTATATTTTCCAGTAATGTCTTTTCCCCCCTCGCCCTGTTACAATTGGGTGCTCAAGGATGTTGACAATCTATAATGTGTAGATTGCCTTTTGAATAGCCTAGTTCATTGACTTTTAGACCTTTTGCAGTACAGTGGCATGATGATTAATCATTCATCTTTTGGGACCACCTGTGTATTAACACTTTAAATTGCTTGATAATATTCAAGTGAAGGATGCCCCTTATAGCTCGACATGTGTTGGCTTTGTTTTGGCTATACTATACATCTAAGCCTGTGTAAACTCTAAAAGTTGTGTTGACGTAAAAAGAAACGTAGCTGTGTTACATTAACAGTGGAAGAAGAGTTGTCCGCATTTTCCGCGGCAAGTCGAAAACGAGGGGAGATGTCCAGTATTCCTGCCGACGCCATGTTCGCACGCGCACACGGAGACTGCTCTGCTGCTGGTGTGTGTGTACCTGTGTCCACGCGTGCACTGTCGACGCGCACATGCGCTACAATAGCTCACCTGTTGTAGGGCGTTGAGTCGACAGCACTTGTGCACAGCCGCTATTCAGCCTACTACTACCAGTCTGTCTATTGTTATTATTAATCCAAAAAAATCCTCAATTGTTCGTGGTTGACATCTCATTTCATCTTGTCTTGTTGATGCAGCAAGTTGAATTGAGTGACTTGATAGGAGCTGTCCATTGTGCTGAATCCGTCCCCAAGGGGTCATGGTTGACAACTCATTTCATCTTTCATGACTTGATCCGAGCTGTCCATTTTGCTGTGTGTGTGTGTGTGTGTGTGTGTGTGTGTGTGTGTGTGTGTGTGTGTGTGTGTGTGTGTGTGTGTGTGTGTGTGTGTGTGTGTTCTGCGCACACGTGCAGCTGACACACAACACTTTAAATTTTAATCTATTAGCTGTGACCAGGTCATAAAAGTAACTTTTATCAACTGGGACACAGCATGTCTTGATAGATTCCAAAGGTCACCAGCAGCCAATTTAATTTGTAATGTGTTATTATTAAAGGGGGGAAAAAATACGGTAAAGGTAAAACTTTATTTATAGAATATGCGACCTTCACATGAGCCCTAAAATACTGTCTCTTTGGGAGTGTGGTGCCATGTGGTTGGCCTGACACAAAGAGACAGGTTTTACATCACAGATCTGGAATAGCTTGAGTGTACGCCCACTTCCTACCCCAGAGAACTGGAGTGGCCAATCAGGACACAGTATGCAAATATTGGCGTTAAATTGCTATTGTTTGAAAGCTGTCCCCGGGAAACATCATGGACACACAGCTATTCCATATGATACATCAGTGTCATAATGAGTCTGCCTTATTAGCTCGGCTAAGACATACATAGGCCTACATACATAGGGGCACACACGTCCAGTCATTGGAGCGGTGTGCACAGCTCAAAAAATGAAAGAACGACAAAAACCCCAAGATTTTACAGCCCTTGAGTACACATGCTTAGTTACTGTTTATCCCACTGGCAGGCAGCCACTGTCTGTTTCCAAACAATTTGTTTGTGCGCATGTGACACACACACTGGTACAGTCCCTCCACTCACTGACCCAGACCAGTCTAATTACAGCATTTATCCCATTAGGAAATGGCATTTCTGCAATGCTAGCCCTCAATGACTATTTGCAAAGCTGTCGTTCTGCCGCTGGATTCCTTATGACTCATTATCTGCTCCTTCTAAGTGCTTGGCTGTGTGAATTCCTTTATCAGGGGGCAACAAGACACGGTGTGTGTGTGTGTGTCGTGTGTGTTGTGTGTGTGTGTGTGTGTGTGTGTCGTGTGTAGCTTGCCTGCTTTCACGCGCACACACACACAAGTTGGCCATGGACGTCTATTTGTTCCAATATCAAGTCATTATTAACAGTTAAAATTATGCTCAACAGGTTTGCACAAACCAAATGTGCTTAACTATGCGGTAATGTTGCAGGTTTAAGATCTAACTAAATACATACCCTAGAAATTAGAGGCTACACAAATGTGCTGGTACTAGATGCAATAATGCAGGTTAGGACAATGCTATACCCACATACCCCCAACTAAAGGTAATGGAAATGTTTTTTTTAAGTCAGTGCATGCCAAAGCACAATAGTGATATTTCTTTAAATCAGGGGTTTTCAACAGATTTTGAACCAAGGACCACCATTCTGCTTAAGAGCAACCTTAGGCTGACCAGGCCTGTCACAGATCTTGCGGGACTGTCCCGAAACAACACTGTTGTCCTTAAATCACATATATGGGAATAGTATTGAGGCCTATATGTTTTTTGTTCAAGCTGTTGTATAGCCTACATTTCATTGGCTGTATCAAACATTGTGATTCACGAATAAAGCACTTTAAAGTGAAGATGTTGGCCAAAATGATGTTGATAAATATATAAATAAATGCCCAAAGTATTGCAGGGGCCACCTGCAACACCTCAGGTTGACAACCCAGGCTTTAAACAGCTCAGGGCCAGATCTAGAGGGGGGCAGGGGTGGGCAGAGCCCAGCCCACCCAAATGTGAATCCTGCCCACCCAATGAAAGGTAATATCAGTGGTTTTCATCAGTGGTCCGGGGACCACCAGTGGGTGAGAGAGCTCCGGGTGGTCCCCAGGCTAAATGGTGCAAAGTTGGTTAACCAGATGTACAGTAACTCACTGAGAGTGTAAAAATGAATCATCTGAATTAGCCCAAGTAGGACTGGTTAAATCCGGCCCTGAAACAGCTTCATGTGGCTATACCCGTCTCTGTCAGCATGCTGGACACAAAATTCTACACAACTACTGAATATTATAAATTATACAAGCCACTGTTGGACCACAGTAAACGTTAAATGCCACGATATTATCTTTTTTTATTTATTTAAAAAAATATTGATTCCCACGATTTACAGCGCAGAATAGTCAAAGAGTCCAGTGCAAAGAAAAAAACTAAACGACAAAAGATAGAAAACATGCTTTTAAAAAAAAAAAAAAAAGAAAAAACAGATTACAACATTTGTGTACTCTGAGTCTAGAAGTGTTATCTAATTATGCAAAAACACAGACTAACTACACATTCTTGCGCATTTTGTTGACATGACCTGCCATATTTAGGTTGAGTTTTGTCCAGTAGTTTAATCTGTTTTGCATTGACCCGTTTCATTTAACCCATTTCACATAAAAATATGGAAGAAAACTGTGATATAATCTTTAATTGTATGAACAATAATCCTATTCCTAAAGAGCATTTCATAAATGATAAATGGACCAGTCATAGCTAGACCAGATATGCAAAAAAAAAAACACACACCCTAAATTGACAAAACATATAGAGCAGAGGGAACAAAGGGCTGAGGGAACACAGGATTCCCTTACAGCTGTTTAAATCAATACATAGATCGCTTTGGAAAGAAATAAGTGCCCTGAAATTAAATTACAAAAACGCCACTCTCCCATAAGAAATGGAGGATTAGCCCTCCTAATTTGATATATTATCATTGGGCCTCGACTGAAATTTATCACAGAACGTGTTAAAAGGGCCAGTTCCATTTTTTTTTTTTTTTCAGATTTAGACAGTACAGGTCAGTGCTGCATCGACCGTGTGTAAGATTTGCGTGTTTTTTTTTGTATGTTTTCAGGAGGTTAAAATCCAGGATGACATCAAATGATTTAGAATACTAGCAGTTAGAAACTCTTGGAAATGGTCTAATCCGGATCACGATCGGATTGATTGATAATTCCAATAGAAAATGCTCTGAAAAAAGGCTCACGGCCCACAGCCGGTTGACCTCTTAAAGGGGAACGACACCCATTTTCAACATTTTAATATGTCATTGATACACCTTAGAGATGTTGTGTGGACGTGATAAAAAAGTTCCCCCAATTCTGTATTTCCTAAAAATGGAGGTCTGAAGAAAATCATTAACACAGTGAAATACATCTGATGACATCATCAAGATGTATTTCACCATGTTAATGATTTTTCTTTCAGACCCCTTTTTCCTGAGAGGGTACAAATGGAACCAAATGGACCCGCTAGGGTCCATTTGGTTCACATTTGTATTCTCTCAGGAAATTTTTGGAAATGGGTGGAATTCCCCGCTGCAGTTGAAGAAGTCTGACATGTTATGTGGACAAAATGGGGTTGGGGCCACAAACGGTGTTGAAGAAAAGGTGGGTGCAAGCATGCCCATTCATGCTTATTGATGGCAACATCCTGGTCTTCTGTTTAAAATACAGAATAAGACTGAAACAGAAACGGAAAGTGGAAATGCATACTTTCACTGTGTCATTTTGAATTGCCCGCAAAATTCAATACGTTGAATCTCTTTTTTTTTCTGTCTAGCAGAAAACGTGGATTTGAGATCTGGTTTAACTTATTGTCTCTGATGTAAATAAATGTACATATCACTGCATCAAGAACTTTCTTAAAAATAATATAGGCAACTTTAGTAGTATAGGCAACTTCAGCG
Organism: Benthosema pterotum; assembly: GCA_039105355.1. Classification (NCBI taxonomy): domain Eukaryota; kingdom Metazoa; phylum Chordata; class Actinopteri; order Myctophiformes; family Myctophidae; genus Benthosema; species Benthosema pterotum. Next base: position 3,784,391 of record CM076988.1, on the reverse strand, counting down.
TGTACAAAATAAAGTGTTTGTAAACTGATTTGAATCCAACTCCACTCACCTCCACCCTATTGGCTCATTACAAAACTCAAACCGCTGGAGACCGATGTGCTGTGATTGGCTAAAAGCCGCCTCACCCCCCACAACCCTCTCCCCACCACACTAGCAACCACCTTGTCATGAGCCTGACGAAACGGATTTGTTGACAACAGCAAAAGTTCAGCAAGTGTCTGTCTGCAGTGAAACAGCTGCAGCAAAAATATATATACAGTATCTCAGGGGCGTTTTTGCCATTAGGCAGACTAGGCAGTTGCCTAGGGCGCCATGAGGGGAGGGGGCGACCACCAGACATGCTTTAAAAGGATCCCAGGCTAATAATACATTATACTTATCCTCTATAACTAGTATCGAACATTTAAAACACATATATGTTCTTTAGGTTAAAACATGTTCAGAATTTTATCCCTTGGGGGGCGCCATTTTACAGGACATTTTCCCTGGAGCCCCAGGGAAAATCTTGCCTAGGGCTCCAAATTGCTTAGAAACGCCACTGATATATCTAAATATATTTGTTTGAACTTTGCCTAAAAAGTTGCCTATAATACCTTTCAAAATTCCACAAAAGGCCATTAAACTTTTTAGTGACAAACAAGTGCCTGTCCGAGGTAGACTTAAAGGATTTCAGATTTCGAGTCTAGTACTGTACGGCCTTCACACCAAGTAGTCCGTGTCGTCGACGGCGCGACCCGCTTGGATGGAATCCGTCACCCACGACTCTCGCACGATCTTGAACTTCCTCTTGAAGAGCCGCCGGAAGGTCTTCAGCTCCGGCACTCTGGTGTCGACCGCCACCACGACGTGCGAGACGCCTTCCTTGAAGCGCTCCACCAGCGTGCCGCCGTAGTAGCGGAACTCCAGCGCCCGGGTGTCCAGGCAGGTGGCGGGGACGTCGTCCGTCTGGATGTACACGCACCGGGGGTCGCCCAGGTCGGGGTAGCGGTCGAAGTAGGCCTTGTAGGGCCTGAACATGCTGGTGGGGAGGTCCTCCCAGCCGTAGTGGGCTTCCACGCGGCCCGCGTCCACGGCCGCCGGGGCCTCAGTGGCGGTAGAGCCGGCGGAGCCGCTGCCGATGCGGGCGAACACCTCGCGCAGCTGCTGCTCGTCCGTGTCGGCGAAGTAGCTGTCGCCGAAGCGGTCGTACTCCTTGGCGAAGTACTCGCGGGTGGACGGCGACATGTGGATCATGTGGCGCGGCTGCCACGGCACCACCTGCTTCCTGCCAAGGAACGGCGGCGGCGCAAAAATATTTAAACCCTTTTCTGCACCGTTATGCGTTTTGGTGTTCTAAGCATTATGTTATACTGTAGCTATTAAAAAAAATAGCAGTCTGCATGTCTACTAGTCTACTATTTTTTTTTTTTTTTTTTTTGAAAATCGTGAAATGTGGCACACATTTTTTAAATATATTATTTCAGAAGCAGACACTTTTAACTCAAATCCTTGGGGGATCCGAACAACATGTTTTCAGACGGGGGTCTGCAGCCAAATATAGATAATGATGGTGCATGGCATGAAATATGTTGAGCATCACTGACACAGGAACATAGACTTTTTCAGAAAAAAATAGACTCTAGGATTAGAAACTAGGATGTAGTGGCAGAAACTAGAATCTGGTGTCAGAAACTAGAATCTAGCTTCAGAAACTAGAATCTAGTGTCAGAAACTAGAATCTAGTGTCAGAAACTAGAATATAGCTTCAGAAACTAGAATCTGGCATGAGAAACTAGAATGTAGCTTCAGAAATTAGAGTCTAGCTTCAGAAACTAGAATCTAGTCAGGACAAAATGTATTAAGCAATATTACACGAGAGGGTGTGGATTACAGTTACACTTAAAACTAAGAGAATCGCTGAAAAATAACATTTTTTCAATGACAGATGTAGTCACTACGACCACAGACGGATCTAGAAATTATGGGCCCCTGGGGGCCACCACCAGCCAAACAGCCCCCCTACACCGGAACATTTCTTTTCCCGTCACAGCGCATAGTGTCTGCATGCATGCATACTCTATCAGTAAACCCTTAGTGCACGCGTTTTGGTGTTCTAAGCATTATGTTTTAACTATTGAAAAATAGCAGATCTACAAGCTCATAGCGCGCCACCGAGTGGCGCGCTATGAGCTTGTATCTCTGCTATTTTTGAAAAATCGTGAAAACGTGGTGCAAATCTTTGAATATTATGTTATTCAGAAAGTAGAAATCTAGACAGGACACAATGGGTTAAGACATAGGCCTGCGATATTCACCTGCATTCCAGCAGGATTTACTGTACATCAAGGGCAGGGGGGGCTCTTAGTGATAATGTGGACACTCAACTCAGGGGCTCCCCTAGCTCAGGGGTCCCTGTGCCTGGGCCCAATCCTCCCCTGACAACCACAAATGTCCCGAGAAACTAGCTAGCTTAGCCACCCAGTCTGCTGCGCTCAAACACAAGCTGAATTCTTTGTATTTGATTATCTGTGACAGTGCGGTGGTTAAAGTAACTGCATGTGACCTGTTTCAAACAGTCAGGTTAGTTCCTCAAAACGACCTGGTTAGAATTGAATATTCTGTCACAGTGAATGTTTTTATCTCAAATATTTTTGGAACAACATATTTGCAGACGGGGGGCGGCGCCGGCGACCATATACAGATGATTTCGGGATCCTTGGTGTAAAAATATTGAGGAGGACCACGGACATAGAAACAGTGAGGTATTTCACGAAACCGTCGGGAATTTGAAGATGCAATACAAATTTATGACGTTTATGACCCCATATCTACAGAATCTGCCTCAAAAGGTTTTGTGGCGTGCAACACACGCGATGATGTCCGAGCTCTACGCGCCATAACTTGTTGTTAAGTTGACTAACCAATGAAAACGATAGGATACAATACCCCGAGAAAATAATAATCCAAGTTAGGTTTCTGAAATTATGTGGGCCAGTTTAGAATTGGAAAGGAAAACCAACCAACCTCTCCAGGCACTCCTGCAGCCAGGCAGCCCACACCACGTCCTGCTCGTTGGAGGCGATCAGGTTCTTCACGCGCATGTTCTCCGTTCCCGCGATCACGCAGTACGTGTCTCTGCCGGGGTTCTGCACCACGACGCCCCCGCACCTGGAACGGTGGAGGAAATCTGACTATTAAAAAGGGGAATTCCACCCATTTTCAACATTTTAATATGTCATTAATACACCTTAGACTTAGAGATGTTGTGTGGACATGATGAAAAAGTTGCCCCCAATTCTGTATTTCCTAAAAATGGAGGTCTGAAAAAAATCATTAACATGGTGAAATACATCTGATGACATCATCAAGATGTATTTCACCATGTTAATGATTTTTCTTTCAGACAGCTTTTTTCCTGAGAGGATTCTCAGGATTTTTCGAAAATGGGTGGAATTACCCTTTATCTCCCATACCAGTACTTCACATTATAAAAGTCAAAATCCAAACCTCCCGGTGACAACTTTGACGCAAATCATTTGATCCCCAATGATCGTGATATTAATTTTAATTGATTAGCATGTTTTTAGCATGGTTGGTTAATGTCAGGTACAGAGCCCAGGATCACATTAGGTAATTTGGGTTGTAAAATTGTGGGATTAAAAAATAAACAAAGGACCATTCAGTGATTTGTGTGATTTGGAAAAAGCCTGGCCCCCTCGTAACAAGTGATGCGCATGCATGCACTGGCTGGAAGTGGGGGGAAAAAAAACAGGCCAACAGTTCTTGTTTGGCCCCAAACTCTCATCCTGATTGGATGAAGAATTTTATTCTCCCAGAGCCAAACTGAAAGTAGAGGGTTTTTTGACACCATTGGCTCAATGGGGACAGGGACGAATATTATTAAAGTAGGGAGGATTATTCAAAAAAAAAAAAAAAAAAAAAAAACATTAATATTTGAATTAAGTGAAATCGCTGACTATACGTTTAAAGCAGGGGTTTTCAACCGGTGGTCCGGGGACCACCAGTAGTCCCTTAGAGAGATCCAGGTGGTCCCCAGGCTGAATGATGGAAAGCTGGTTAACCAGATGTAACTCTTGAGAGTGTGAAAATGAAACCAAATGGACCCGCAAGGGTCCATTTGGTTTCATTTTCACACTCTCAAGAGTTAAAATGTTCATCTGAATTAGCACTATTTAATTAAGAAGTCCATACGGTTTTGTTTGCAAAATCCAGCCTGGAATTATGACCAAAACCAAAAGAATTCTTTAGTTTTAGGTCTTTGGTGCTAAAATGTGGTCCGTGGCTCAAATGCTGAATGAATAGTGGGGCCCTGGTATGAAAAAGGTTGAAAACCCCTGGTTTAAAAGGAACAGCAATAAAATAAATAAATAAATAATACCCTATTGGCCTGAATATAAGACTATGTTTTTTCCCAATGGAAATATCTTAAAAATGGGGTCGTCTTATATTCAGGGGCTATACTATGTGACATTCAATGTTCTTTTTCCTGAAATGGGTCTTGAAAAATGAGGGTCGTCTTATAAACGAGTCTTATATTCGGGACAATATAATAATCGAATTATACAGTACCTGGCCACGCCTTTTTCCAGCTCAGCCTTCGGATGCTCGTCGCTGCCGTTGAGGATGCAGAACTCCACGTCCTCGAACATGTCCGTCTCCTTGGCGACGCCGGACAGGTCCTGGGACTTGAAGTGTCCGATGACGCCCACCATCTTCTTGGGCTGCACCGGGACCTTGCGCTTCTTCTTGGCCGGCTCGTCGCCGGCGCCGTCGATGAAGAGGTGCCGCGAGAAGAGCTTGCCGGACGCCTTGCCGCGGAACGCGTCCAGCTCCGCCAGCGTCATGCACTGGTGCCACTCCTTGTCGTCGCGGATCCTCTCGATGCGCGGGAAGCGCAGCGTGCAGCCCGTCTTGTACATGTCGCTGCCCACGATCTCGGCCGCCTTCACCTGCACGGTGTCGGGGAGAATATTTTTTGATTTAGTCTTTTGAATAACAAACATTTAGGGCCCTAAATGTCCTAAGTATCAGGTCCTAAGTCTTAAGTCAAAACTGTGGAGGTGTGGCAAAGCTGTTTGGGTCACTCAAAACAGCCAAACAGCTTTGCCACTCCTCCAAGTTTTGACTTAAGATGACTTAAGATGATGTTTTTAAAAAAATCGAGGTTTGTCTATCACATGTTTGATTGGACCATAGCAGTTTGGGGAGGGGCTTACTGAAAGGCCCGTTGTCTTCTACTGTACAATATACTCATGTACTTGTGTTCAATTAAAGAAAATAAGAAAATCCAATGTTATTAGCCTTAGTTTATGATTTAGTCTTAGTCTTTTGAAAACACATTGGTCATTTAGTCCCAATTAGTCTTCTGAAACTCTTTTTTTAGTCTAGTCTTAGTCGACCAAATATCAAAACCCTTAGTCGACTTTCAGTCTTTAGTCTCAGTCGACAAAAACAACACTGTACCTGGACGATGACCGAGTTGCACGGCTCGATGTAGACCTCGGGCTTCTCTGCGCCACACAGGATGGTGGCCGGCGGGTCTCCCTTGCGGTAGACCTTCCAGTGCTTGGCCAGCCGCAGGCCCAGGTCGTACAGCTCCTTCATGGTGTAGCCCGAGCCGATGCGGCAGACCGTGTGGAAGGCGAAGGGCTTCTCGCCGGGGTTGGCCGGAGCCTCGGCGACCGCGCACAGGAAGTGGGACATCATGCCGCCGCGGCGCCCTTTGCCCCAGTAGCCGCCGACGATCAGCAGGTCCAGCTCGTCCATGAGGCCGTCCACGTACTCCGGCTTGATCTTCAGCCAGCCCTCGCCGCGCTTGTCGGGCTTGTAGATGGACGACGGGTCTTTCACCATGATCCCCTTTAGGTGAATCAATGATAACGTTTAATCCCCAAAACAATTGTTTTTTTTCAATGGATTTTGGTAGTGCTGGGCATGCTAAACAACATACTAAAAGTCTACCAAAATCTACCCGCCAGAAAGATGTCCTTTTTGAGACCTGAACGTAGATTTTGTTAGACATTTAGTATGTTGTTTAGCAGGGCCAATACCACCAGAATCAAGTGAAAAATCACTTTCTGAAAGGTTTATTTTCCTAACTCTTTTGCATGTTCATAAAGATGTCTACAGGTAGAAGAATCAAGTATAAAATCTTTTGTATATATATATTTTTTCTCAATTGCGATATACAGTATTTAGCACAATTACAGAACATTTATAAGCGTTATAAGCCCGTAATCTTGAAAGTTCCATCTTTCCCGAACATACACTTTACTAAATTTGTAAAATTACGAAAACGTTACACAAAAACGTCTTTTCTGGCGAGAATTTTATGAGAATTGTTCCAAAATTCTCGTACAAATGTGTAACCATGGACCCTAGCAGTTCCAATTATACACAGAAAAAAAGTTCCACACACAACTTGATGACATCATCAAGTTGTGTTTCACCATGTTAATGATTTTTTTTTTCCCAGACCTTCATTTCTAGGAAACACAGAATGGAGGGGTGGATTCTTTATGATGTCCACACAACATCTCTAAGGTATATTAATGACAGTAAAAATGTTGAAAATGGTCGGAAATCCCCTTTTCCGTTTTTTTTTTTTTTTTTTTTCATAAAAAGGACTGTCGTACCTCCTCCCTGCCGTCGATGGCCTCGTTCAGGGCGTCCACCACCTCCTGCACGGACTTGCCGTCCTTCTTGGGCACCAGGTGCATGCGTCCCTTGGCCGGCGTGAAGACGGTCTGCAGCGCCTCGTGGCGCGCCCGCAGCGGCTCCTTGCCCAGCTTGCGGCCGTTGATGAGCAGCACGTCGAACACGCAGAAGCACGTCTGCAGCTCGGCGTCCTCCACCAGCCGCTTGATGTCGAACTTGCTGCCTTTCTGCATGAAGGTCTCGGCGACCGGGTTGTACGCCATCATCTCGCCGTCCAGGATGCAGCTCACCACGTCGGGCTTGGAAAGGGAATGTGACATGAGAAAAAAAAACTTTTTTTGGTCATTTTTTTGGTCATTTACAAAGAGCTCGCTAAACAGATTATGTTGTACATCTCTATTTTTTCCAAAGGTGGGTGTTGAGAACTTGGGAAAGTAATAACGTAATATGTAATACGTTGTATATTTCTCTTCGAATCCAGTAATAAATAACATAATGATATTACTTTGTCTAAGGGGTAAAGAGTAAAGTAAAGAAGTTACTTTCCGAGTAATATTGACCAACACTGATGCCATGATATCAATATCGAATCGCCAGGTTCAAAATCGATTTTTTGATAAGGTCTATTGTAGGGTCTATTCATTAATTTGTTCAAGTCAGAAAAGACTGACTGATGTTATAGGGCTGCATTGATGTGCAAAAACACGTGTAGCCTATGTAGAATTTTCTTTTCTATCAAAGCTTTTTAAACACAGTTTAAAAGGATCATTGCCAAGATGATAAAATAATGTTACAAATAACGTCATAATAACCTTGAAAGCCGTGTGGATGTGCGGCGTGAGCGAGCCGTCCAGCGGCGACGCGCCGAACTGCTGCGTGTACTCGAAGGCGTTGCGCGTGAAGTACTTGTACACGTCGCCGTCCTTGTGCAGCTGGATGCGCTCGCCGTCCAGCTTGGTCTGGATGTAGAACGGGGCGTGGCCCATCTGCTTCTCCACCTGCCGGATGTTGGCCACGGCCGCCAGCATGGGCTTGAAGGCCGAGAACAGGCCGATGGAGACGTCGCTCATGGACAGGGCCGGGTCGTGCAGCTGCCGGCACACCTTGTTCAGGTCCGTGTTGACGTTGAACAGCTCGGCGGCGTCCGGGTGGAACACCTGGGAGTGTAGGGGATGTTTTAACACGTTGAGTGATCTGAGGGAATACCCTCCCTGGCACTCGATGTGTTAACACAGAATTCACACTGTCAAGGGTACTCAATGTGTTAATGACGATTAGTCATCGTTAAGGAGTTATACCAGCAAACCTAACCTAACCTAACCTAACCTAACCTAACAACTCGTGACTCGCCGCCGTGCTTTTTCATTCACGGTTTTCATTTATTCCCCACAGGCATGGCGCTCAGGCTGCAACATTTTCCAAAACAATATTTAAAAAATAAATAAATGAAAACTGCAAATGAAAAAGCCCTCACAATATCAGTCACCAGGGGAAAAAATGGGTGTTTTTGATGAATCTATCATGGTTAAAACAGAGTTTTAAGTTATAATGGGTTTGTATGGGTAGGGGGGCGGCGTAGATAAAATGAACATCAAATATCTAAATACTGAATGGAGTAACTCAAACTGTCTGGGGTTTTCACAGTCGACAATAAAACTTTGCCTCCCTTTAAAGGGTGGAGACAAAGTTAACTATTACAGGACTACTACAATTTGTTGTTTTTTTGGACCTACATCACTCAATGGAAGAACCTAAAGAGAGGGTCGTTCAGACACGCCCATTCAGACACAGAACAATCGCAGATTTATCAATTAAGGTCTGACAATTTGTGTAAAAACAGACCCGGGTACGCAAACAGCAAACACGTACTCCAGCGGAGCCCCTTTAACTGATAACTCGTCCCAATCCCTACCTGGAGGACCGTCTCCTTGCTGATGCCGAGCTTCATGTCCTTCAGGATCATGCGGATGAGCCACTTCTGCTCCAGGGCCGAGCTCTGGGTGATGAGGTGCAGCAGGCTCTTCTTCACCTGCTCCTTCTGCTTGCCCGAGTTGCTGGCCGCCACCGAGTCCAGGAAGTCGTTGACCTGCTTGATGGTCAGGTTGCCCTGGCCGGTGCCGCAGCGCTTCTTCAGCACGAAGTACGCCATGCCGGCGAAGTCGCCGGCCTCGCCCTGCAGGGTCGACGACGTGTTGCTGGGCGCGCGGTAGTTCAGTAGCTTGCTGGCCTCGGGGCCGTTCTTCGGCAGGCCCAGCGCGTCGATGTAGAGCTTGGCCAGCATGCTCTCCTTGATGCCGTAGGCCATGCGCTCGCGCTCGAACGGCGGCACGATGAGGCGCATGGCCGGGTAGAAGGAGTCCGTCGTCTGGGGGTCGTCCTTGTGGAGGGCGCTGTGGAAGCGCCGCCACGACTCGATGAACTCGCCGAGGCACTTGGACTTGTCCGGCCGCAGCTTGGTCTTCTGGATCTTCTCCAGCATGTTGCACAGGTGGAGGAAGGGGACCTGCGCCGCGACGGAGGCCCGGTCGGCACCGCCGGCGGTGGCGTCGCTCTTGGAAGTTCCCTCCATGGTGAAACCCTGCGATGTGTCAAACGAAAGAGTTGCGTTGGTTAAAAATCGATCAAATCCAGAGGTTTGATTGTGGAATGGTTTACCACCTTCTACCGAAGCCCCGTACCAACCTCACAGCATTCAGAGTCAATTACTGCAACACTGACCCTACGTTTTAACGGAGGGATGGCGGGCGATGATAAAAGCGCCGTCGCCCGACATCCATTATTTCTCTATGGGAGCCGCCGATTCGGGCGACAGCAGCAGAACGGGCGACGTCGGGCGACGTGGGTGGGCGACGTCGCCCGGAAAGATAAAAATTGGCGAGCTTTTCGGCCAAATCGGCCGACATTTGGCCGGGCATAACCAATCAGAGCCAAGTGCTGCTTTTTTTGCCCTCGACCCAAAACCATTTGGCGCAGTTTGGTTCCTAGTTCCGTCCCACTTCCTCCTTCACCATGCTATTTTTTTCAGTGCACCACAGCACTGTCGTTTACGGTACTCATTTTGCATGCCATTCTAAGCGAGAATTTACGGTAATGACCATCTCCGTTGCTCATATCGGGCGACGTTTTTTAATCCATCCACGCCGTTAAAACGTAGGGTAACATTCACATTTAAGCAATGCATCTTAATCACCCCTTTTATTTGCTGTTTATTATTATTAACATCATTATTGTTTGCTATTGTTAAGGTCTCAATTGTGAATGATGCCAATACTACTATTAGTGTTAGTATTATCATTACTATGACAGTGTTTGTTTTCTACTTTTGCTATATTTGTTTGTATTCTGACCTAAGTGCAGCATTTTAGGAAGGCCACTGACAATCTGTCACAGTCTGATTAATCGTCTGTCTTTACATAAAGTATACACAAGCCAAAGTAAGTTTGAACAGACACCATAATAAAGAATGAGATCATATCGACATTGGTCATATCGGTTATTGGTCATAACAATGATTATATCAGATATCCCCAAAATTTCTCATTGGCACAACCCTAGTAATTATATAGCAGGCTACACAATACCCCATGTCATGCAATTGATATAAAAAATAAATATATACATTTCGCAATACTAATGATTATTTCCATATCTCCAGTTCTAGGAAACAATGTATTATTTCCAAACAACTATAATAATGACATAGTAAAATGTTGAAAATGAATGCCCTAGAATGTCTCCCTTATTCCATACAATAATACAACATTCTAAAAAGGAGACATAGTTAACCAAGTCGTCACCTGTCCTGCACGCTAATGAAAGTGGTTATTAGTTACTCTGTGTAGCCTACTCACCCATTAATTCCAGAGAAGTGGGGTGCGATACAGAGTTTCACATTCATGTTTAAGTTGTGGCACAAAACATCTATTTAGACAAATATGTCCACTTTTTCACGAGCTGCACACAAACATTTTTCCCGCCTCGGACAAAGAGGCTCATAATGACAGCTGCACTTCATCTGTCAAGCTTCCCTGGTCACCCCAAAACGTCACCAGGGTAACACAAAAGTTTGGGACACACAAATTGCGATAGGGGCTACGTAGGGGCTGGGTAATTAATTACACCACCTGCCAATTGTGTGCCCCAAACTTTTGTGTTTCCCTGATGACGTTTGCGCCGGAAATCAGAGGAGGTTTGCAAAAATTAAGTGCAGCTGCCCCCTTTTGACCGAGGGAAAAGATGTTCACGTGCAGCTCTCGAAAAAGTAGAGATATTTGACTATATATTTTGTGCCACAACTTTTGTATGGATATGAAACTCGAGGACTATGTAGCTCACTCCGTGTCTTTGGAATTATTTAATGGGTGAGTAGCCTACTGCACACGGAATAGTGTCCACAATGATTAGCGTGCAGGTTTTAATTGTACCGCACCGCATCCCTATCAGAGCCTTGGAAATACAGAGTTACGCCAACTTCGTTCACTTCATGGGGCCAGTGCAATGGCGGCTCTTCTACATAGACTTCTATTGGATAGTGACAACGAATAGTGACAGCCGGAAGTTACCGAATGCATTGGAGCCTATGGGATCGCGCGAGTACTAGACCCACGTGACCAGACTATTTTCTGCCCCCTCAATGTCGCAACTCTGTCTATTTCTAAGGCTCTGATCCCTATGTAACCTTATGTAATAGCCTAGCTCTGGTCCAGAGCTCCACTGCTTCAGCTGGACCAGAGCTAGTAATAGCCTACTGCAGGGGTTTTCAACCTTTTTGATACCAGGGCCCACTATTTATTCACCATTTGAGACCACGGACCACCATTTGATTACATGTTCACCCCCAAAGACCTAAAACTAAAGAATTCTTTTGGTTTTGTCCACAATTCCAGGCTGTACAAAACAGTGTAAAACTTACTTAAAATTAGGTGGTGCTAATTCAGATGATGAATATTTTAACTCTTGAGAGTGTAAAAATGAAACCAAATGGACCCGCAAGGGTCCATTTGGTTTCATTTTTACGTTCTCAAGAGTTACATCTGGTTGTACATCTGGCTGTATTACTGTTTGGAACAAGCAAGCCATTCTATGGCTAGTCCTTATATAGTTATAATATCCCATGTCGTGAAATTAATATATGGAAAATAAATATAAATTGAACAATCCAGTTGTAGGAAACGATGTAGGCCTATAAAATGTTGAAAATGAGTGAAATTCCATTTTAAAGCTGTACCACCTCACACACAACAACAATGCGAGAAAACAAACAATACACAAACACGTGTAATAACAAAATGCATCATGCATAACAGGACGGCGCACAGAGCAACTGGGGACTGACACAAGCTGGGTAATTTATTACCTTGATCGGTCTGAGTCACTTAAATTAGTTAAATAGTAGAAAGTAGAGACTTATTATTCTCCAACGTCTCCATCGAAGCTCCCCTTCTAGATATATATTCTCTATGGTTGTTTGCAGAGCCATCTAGTAGAAGAGTTGCGACATTGAGGGGTCAGAAAACAGCCTGGTCACGTGGTTCATGTACTCGCGCGAGCCCATAGACTCCAATGCATTCGGTAACTTCCGGCTGTCACTATTCATGTCACTATCCAACCGAAGTCTATGTAGATGGACTGGCCCCATGAAGTGAACGGAGTTGGCGTAACTCTATTTCCAAGGCTCTGGTTATCTGGAAAAAAGCGGAAAGCATCCACTGGAATCTTCCCCGTGGAAACATGAGCTGCTCGACTATAGTTCCTCGTCCTCGTCGTTCGTTTTGTTCTGTCTTCAGGAGAGGGCGACATTCTGCCGCGGGAAGCTAGTGAGACATTGATTAAAAGGGACCTGGAGTTGTTGATTCACCATGTCATCACTATGTCATCATTGATTGATTATTGGTCATTGCGAATCACATCTTGATGACATAATCAAGATGTGATTCCCATGTCAATTGATTTTTTTCATACCCCTATTTCCAGGAAACAGAATGTGGGGACAGTTTCTCCCCAAGGTAAATAGAGTGTTAGTGTTACAGCAGGTGCACATTTGCAGCACATTAACTGGGGAAATTAATAAGAGAATGACCTTAGGGGCCTTAGAGTTGTTGCTCATCATTGACATGTTGATTCACCATGTCATTGATGTCAATTGATTTTTTTTTCAGACCTCCATTTCCAGGAAGCAGAATGAGGCGACCTTTTCTCCACTAAGGTAATTAGATTCCACTTTAATTTAAAATCATCATTATAGTGTTAGAGCATGGGCACACATGCGGCACATGATCTGGAAAAACAAAGTTTCACGCTTTATGTCACGTGACTTTATTTTTGGCTGGTAGTGGACGGGAAGGAAGCTCCATGCACCCAAGAATGAGAATGCTGCAACGGCCGGCTTCACGGAAAAGCTGGCCGTTGCTGACAATTCAATGTGAGCCAAGCTTCACATCCCATTGACAACCAGTCAAAAAACGTCACGTGCACATTTTCTTTTTTTTCCAGTTACCCTTACTGATATCAAGCAGAATACCTTACCATTTGTTATTTTCACATAAAATGGCACGTGCGCCAATGAGCACTAGATCTAAAAAGTTTATTTATTTGTTTTTTAAATAGAGGTCTATAAGCTTAGATGTTGATTAGCGGTTGTTTAAACGTCCAAAATATACTAGTTATAACAACCGCTAATCAATGTTTAATCTAAGATGGTCTAATCTTAGATTAAACATTGATTAGCGGTTGTTCATTTTAAAACACACACACACATGATACCGGTCCTTTTTTTTATTAGAGCAAAAAAAAAAAAAAAACATTCAGATGATTGTGCTACACCAGGGATGTAAAACTCAAATACACAGCAGCCCCAAATAGGAAAAAAAGGTTTGTGTTTTAAGACAAGCAATGAAATATCCTGCGGGCTGAATATAATTCATTCGCAGGCCTGATTTGAGTTTGACATGCAGTATTCTGTAGGGAAGGCTACTACGTGTGTGTGTGTTTTGTTTTTCCCCACAGAGCCATGGATCCTCAGGACATTGCTGGTGTGTGGACGCTAGCGGGCAGGAGAGAGCAGGAACCAGGACCACTCCTGGTACACCTCCCACAGACTGCAACAAGCCAGGTGAGAACACACACACACACACGCACACACACACACACACACACACACACACACACACACACACACACACGCACACACACAATATAACAGCAAGGGTGACCAGATGCCCCAATTTGTGTGGGACAGTCTAAGACTTTGCAGGTCTCCCACTAGCCCTGGCATGCCTCCAAATTGACTTCTTATCAGAGTCATGGATATTAAAACATGAAATTATTTTTTACTTTATTAATTTAGACTGATAATGTATTCAACACAATTGCTAGGCATGGAAATAAGGTAAGATGCCGTTAAGTGGTGGACATCAACAACATTTTTATTGTTTTGCAAGCACATGACATTTACAATGCTATTATATCTAGTAAATCCTACATTTATAACCACAACCATGTTATTGAAATAAGAATAGTTGCATGCACAGTAGATATATACACAATAACTGGAACAAGGAGAGGATTTTAATTGACTGCTCTAATTCAGTTTGCCCATTGTTTATATCTATTGTACATCGTCTAAAGTACAATAGAGCAGAGCTAGCTATATGCCTATTAAGCTATATAGCTGATATAGCTTGTAAAGCATGTCTTGTATTATGCTAATACTATTGTATTTGTATATAGTTTTTCATAGTTTATCAAAGTACTGTACATTTATTTTTTTCAATATGACTTATTGCATAAAAATGGAAACAAAATATCCCACTACTAGGCTACTCCATGGTCTCCAGTGGTAGAAGGGCAGTGCCATCTAGTGGCTTGGAATAGTCAGGACAGGGCAAAAACTTCATCCTGCAAAACCTGCATCCTGTGTGTGTTCTCGGCACTACCGCCACGCAGAGTTGCCGCACCACTCTGCATCCGCTACGCATCCGGTGTACCCCTTTACATGAACAAGTAAGGAGAGATGACGTTTCAAAATTAAAAGCTTTGTATTCCATTATCAAGCTGTGTATATTGAGTACCGGGCCAAGTTCTGAGTTCAGCATTCTCTTCTACTTCTAAGTCTATTTAATCTTTTTTTTTTAACTTGGTGTCAGACCATTTAACGTTTACATTTAGTTTGGTGTCTGTGTTTTTCAGGGGGGGAAAAAAAAAAGACATCTGCAAGGAGGCTCTTGCCATTTGGTCAACCAAGTAGAAGTATGTATTCGACTCACATACAGCGGAAGTGAATCTATTTTTCCTTTTTGGGGGGAGGATAGCGACGTTCAGATTTTTTAAGACTATGTTAACTCCTCCCATGCCGGCAAATTAGGCCCCAATATTAGGAAAGGCAACTTCCACCATGACTAATCACATACCGTATGATTGCCAGAGACAGCAACAAGAAATTCTTCTCACCTCCACTGTTAACAATTTACTTCACCCTGTCCTGGTCCCTTCCTGGTCCCACTAATCTCCTTTCCCGTGTTGTCCACACACCAGCATTCTCCGGTAGAGCCGTGGCACTGCAACACACACAACATAAGCAAAATAAAATCTCACAAATAAAGATATTTGTAAGTCCTAAAGTATCTGTATAAAAAGGAGCCCCCCACACTAGCGCTGTTTCCCAAAACAATTAACAGTTTAAATCACCACATAACCCAGATAAAGGTTGGTGAAAAACTCCCACAGTGAGGCACAGTATGTGTCAATTTATTCCGCCATCACGTCCCACAGAAGACATGCAGTCACCACATGATGTGGTGACTGAGAACTTTAATCCATGTGTAGCAAAACAACAACTCTTCTGTCTCAGTCTACATGAAGTCAGTACTAAACCATAGTTTGGGGCGTGGCTTAGATTGTGGGGGGTCTCTAGGGGACGCTACAGAAATGGGGATAACTCTGTACCTGTTTGGCCGTGTACTGTCCGTTAGCGTCATACTGAGGTACGTAGCTCCCGGGCTGCCTGGTGTCACCACTGGTGCGATCTGCACTTGCTGAATAGAGTCCAAAACATCGTTGAGAGGGAGAGCAATAAGTGATTCTCAGGTGCAAACCTGCCTAAAGTTTGCCACAATCGCAGCCTACCTTGTTTGTTGTGCCATACTGGATCCAGCTTAGAGAAAAAAAACTCCATGGCTCTAGCCATAGCTGTAGATGGAACCCTTGTAATATGCCTTAAATCCTTGTGCAGAGATTAATTGTTGTCAATCAAAACTAAACCTGTTGTTGCCTACTTATCTGTGGATGGATGGGTCCTATTTAAGTCCAAATTTGGAGGTGTGGCAAAGCTGTTTGGCTGTTTTGAGTGGCCAAACAGCTTTGCCACACCAAGTTTTGACTGATACTTAAGACAATCAAAATGGCATATTCTGCATTATGAGCACTTTTACTGCCATGTTTATACAAAATTGGGGTTTTTACAAAGTGGAGTTGGAAATACTTTTGTACTTTACTCGAGTAGGCTACATGTTGAATTTAGTTGTATGGAGTATTTCTGTATTACGTTAATTAGTTTTTACTAAATGTTGACTAAATACTAAATGTTTATTTAGGACAATATTGGGATTCCAGGTATCGGTATAAAAGTCAATATCGGCCATCTCTAGATAAAAGCATGACATCTGGCACACAGTTAATGCATGCTATAAGGAACTTTTTGCTATGGCGCTGCAGTGACAGCTAGTTTACAAATGGCCACCACCTGGCGGCCGTGGCTCGCTGATGCCCGAAGTGGCTCACATCTGGACAGGGAGAGAGGATTAAACAGGCGCGCCACAGATTTTAACGATTACTCCCTCGACCGGTGGTGATTTTGCTAACATTCCCATGCTGAGCTATCAAAACTGCGGAGTAGCCGTTGCTGAACTAAAAGCAGAATGTTGCCGTTGCATCACTGATGCCGAGGCCCGTTTTGCGTCCCACAACAGCCTTCCCCTGCGGTCAAAATAAACCCCTTCCAAAGCAGGGAGGAAGTAAGTAAGGAGAGATGACAGTGAGTCTAATGCCGTTGTTTTTTCCTCCAAATTAAATGCTTGGGGTCCCATTTTCCGGCTGTGCATATCAAGTACCAGGCCAGGTTCTGAGGTCAGCATTCTCTTCTACTTCTAAGCCTGTATTTCATCATCCTTTTTTTTTTTCTTATTTACTTGGTATCACGCCCAACACAAACGAACATTTACATTTAGGGCTTTATTTTCGTTACATGCTTAACCCCTTATCCCAAATCCCTTATTTTGTTTTTACTATTTTGAAAAACTTTTTGAAATATTTGAACATGTCAATCTATTAACACGTTGTCAGCTTGTAGACTGGCCATTTGAACTACTGAAAATGTTTTTTTTTAATAGTTTAAAAAGGCAAAGAAGTTAAGGGATAAGGGGTTTAGCGGTAACAAAAATGGAGCCCTTAGTTTGGTGTCCGTGTCTTTCACCAAAAAACAGACAAACTGCAAGCTCTTGCCATTTGTGCAACCAAGCATTTATTTGACTCACATCCTGCTGACAGAATAGAAGATATATCAAGCTTAAGTGAATCTTTTTTTTTTTTTTTTCCTTTTTTGGGGAGAGGGTTGAGACATTCAGATTTCAACTCCTTAACTCCTCCCATTCCGCCAAACGTGGCCCCAATATTAAGAAAGGCGACTTCCACCATGACTAATAATCACATACCGTATGATTGCCAGAAACGGCAAGGAGAAAAAGGAGCGTTTTCTTCTCACCTGGACGGTTACAATTCACTTCACCCTGTCCTGATCTCTTCTTGGTCCCAATAATCCTCTTTCCCAGGCACCTGTCCACACACCAGCAATATCCGGTAGAGCCGCGGCACTGCAACACACACACACAACATAACTAAAATAAAATCTCACAAATGAAGATATCTGTAAGTCCTAAAGTATCTGTATAAAAAGGAGCCCCCCACACTAATGCCGTTTCCCAAACAATTAACAGTTTCTGGGGGTTGGACTATAGGGGGGAGTGTTTAGGCACTCCCTCTAGGGACACTACAGAAATAGGGAGGACTCTGTACCTGTTTGGCCAAGAAATTTCCGTTAGCGTCACACTTAGGTACGAAGGCCCCGAGTAGACCACGCCCGGATAGAACACGCAGGATATGCTGGCACAGGCTCTTCTGGCACTCTTTTGGTGAGAGAGAGAGGATTAACAGGTGCGCCACAGATTGTAACGATTACTCCCTCGACCGGTGATGATTTTACTAACGTTCCCATGCTGAGCTATCAAAACGCCGCTGCGGAGTGGCCGGTGCTGAACTAAAAGCAGAATGTTGACCCGAGGTCAGTGATGGGCTACTACTACTACTACTGAACATTTTTCAGTAGTTCAAATGGCTAGTCTACAAGCTCACAATGTGTTAATAGGTTGACATGTTGAAATATTCCATAGTCTTTCAAAATAGTAAAAAAGAAATAAGGGATTTGGGATAAGTGGTTTAGCGGTAACAAAAATGGAGCCCTTAGTTTGGTGTCCGTGTCTTTCACCAAAACCAGACAATCTGCAAGCTCTTGCCATTTGTGCAACCATTTATGTGACTCACATCCTGCTTGGTGACAGGCCTTTGACTGAATAGAAGTTATATCAAGCTTAAGTGAATCTATTTTTTTACTTTTTTGGGGAGAGGGTTGAGACATTCAGATTTTAACTCCTTAACTCCACCCATTCCGCCAAACTTGGCCCCAATATTAAGAAAGGCAACTTCCACCATGACTAGTAATCACATACCGTGTGATTGCCAGAAACGGCAAGGAGAAAAAGGAGCATATTCTTCTCACCTGGACTGTTACACTGTACTTGACCCTGTCCTGGTCCCTTCCTGGTCCCCTTAATCTCCTCTCCCTGGTTGTCCACACACCAGCAATGTCCGGTAGAGCGGTGGCACTGCAACACACACAACATAAGCAAAATAAAACCTCACAAATAAAGATATCTGTAAGTCCTAAAGTACCTGTATAAAAAGGAGCCCCCCACACTAGTGTTGTTTCCCAAACAATTAACAGTTTAACATTTAGCACTCCCTCTAGGGACACTACAGAAATAGGGAGGACTCTCTCTGTACCTGTTTGGCCACGTACTGTCCGTTAGCGTCACACTCAGGTACGAAGGCCCCGAGTAGACCACCCGGGGACTCTCGGATTTGCTGGCAGTGGGTCTTCTGCTGCTCTTTTGGTGAGAGAGAGGATTAACAGGCACGCCACAGATTGTAACGATTACTCCGGTTACATGCCTCCATTCCGACATGGCTCCATTCAGACATGTCTCCATTCAATGACAAAAAGATAATGGTTGCCATTCCGACACATAATGCTTGTCGGAATGGTGCTACGTCTTCTGACATGTTTTCAAATAACATGTTTTCGGAGTTTTAGGAGTGGCGGGTCAGTGATGGGCAAGTTACTGGGAAAATGTAGTAAGCTACACTACTTGTTACTCTCTCTCTCTCTGTGTGTATGTATATATATATATATATATATATATATATATACACATACATACACACACACACACACACACACACACACACACACACACTGTATATCTCAACTTAATGTACAACTCTAAATAATAATGATAATAAAATAATATAAAAATAATAATAATCTAGGGGTGTGTTTGAACATAGGATAGTGGCAGGATAGGATAGAAGTTTTGGTAATGTATATTAGAGGTTTTTTTACCCATTAAAAATGGGTGGAATTCGAAAATGTGTGTCATGTGTGGGAAAATGTGGTAAGCTACATTTCTTGTTACTGGAAACAAGTAGTGCAGCTTCACTACAAGCTATTCCCAGAACAAGTGTAGTAAGCTACACAACAAGCTTCGGGAAAATGTTATGTGGGCTAACATTTCGCCCAGGGACTAAATCACTCTAGGATCGCGATCTGCACTTGTTGAATTGAGTCCAAAACATTGTTGAGAAGGAGAGCAATAAGTGATTCTCAGATCATGCAAGCCTGCCTAAAGTTTGCCACAATCGCAGCTTACCTTTGTTTGTTGCGTCACACTGGATCCAGCTTAATATGGTAAAAAAAGAAAAGAGAAAAAATAACTCCATGGCTCTAGCCATAGCTGTAGATGGAACCCTTGTAATATTCCTTAAATCCTTGTGCAGAGATTAATTGTTGTCAATCAAAACTAAACTTGTTGTAGGCTACTTATCTGTACACTGACACAATGGGTCCTATTTAAGTCAAAACTTGGAGGTGTGGCAAAGGCTGTTTGGCTGTTTTGAGTGGCCAAACAGCTTTGCCACACCTCCAAGTTTTGACTGATACTTAAGACAATCAAAATAGGGCCCCGCCATCTCATGCAAACTGCCACCTCCCCTCCCCCTCCTCTCCTCTGTTCCCACAGTGCAGCTTGCACTCCAAATGATTTATGATTTATACAGTGCATTTGAAATCTTGAAATGGCATATTCTGCATTATGAGCACTTTTACTGCCATGTTTATACAAAATTGGAGTTGTTTTTTTTTTTTATTTTTTTTTTTTTTTTACAAAGTGGAGTTGGAAATAGTAATTAGTATTTACTAAATTTTGACTAAATACTAAGGGCTCCATTTTCGTTTCATACTAAACCCCTTATCCCAAATCCCTTATTTCTTTTTTACTATTTTGATCAACGTTTTTGAATATTTCAACATGTCAGTCTATTAACACATTGTGAGCTTGTAGACTGGCCATTTGAACTAACTAGGACCTTACCCGTTGTGAATATATGAACAACAAATGATGTACAGTGTAAAGTGAATATGTTAAATAGATCAAACAACAGTTTGTGTTATGATTATACCAATGATGTAAGTATGTAAGTATTGCTTTAATCTAAGTGAGTAATAAAAGTGAGTATATTTGATCATGGGGGAATGGGAAAACAGTTGTGGCAAAGTAAGGGTGTCCAGGAACATGTTGATAAATCTGATAATTACTTTTAGATGTTCTGTCTGTAGACCAGGGGTTCTCAACCTTTTTTTACACCAGGGACCACCATTTATTCAGCATTTGAGCCACGGACCACCATTTGATGACATTCTACCCCCATAGACCCCAAAACTGAAGATTTCTTCTGTTTTTATCTACAATTCCAGGCTGGATTTCAAAAAACATAAGAGGCAAACATACACTTAGCCCAAATCTACACAACTCTAGGGACCTAATTCAGGGAAGAAAATATACGCAAATTCAACGATAGGGGGTGCCAAGTGCCCGTAAACACGCTACACTCGAACCAACGGTATAATACAGAGAACCCTGAGTACGCTGAGCGTAATCCTCTGGAGGTAGCGTACGTCAGGTGCCTGTGCACGAGCATTCCCATAGGAATACCAGCGCGTGGAAATAATCGTAAATCACAGGACCATCCCATTTTCATTCTTCCACGCCCCATTTCATACCATAAAAGGCAACAAACGTGAGTCAGCAGTTTGTCTTAACTCTAGCTGCAGCCCAGAGTTCTGTAATTTTACAACTGAACATTGTGGTCTCTCTGTGGTCCCCCATGTCGCATGGACTTGTTGATCAGCTGATTTTGACAGATTTTGATTGAATGCAATTAAGCACTAAAAATTTAAGCCGCCCCTTATATAATGCAAATGCATTTATTTAGTATTTAGTTCAACCTCAGCTATAGGCTATTTGGTAATTAAAATATAAAAGCCCTTTCTATTGAACAATTGCTCACTCTCACCTTTGCAAAGGTAAAAAATAATATAGGCCTAATAAAAAGATATAGGCACGATCATAGGCCTACCATAAAATACCAAACAACAGCCCTTACTCAAACAACCACCCACTAACTAACAGCCCATGTTCCCACATCATTTTGCTTAATAACGCCTTGTCCAAATAATCGCCCACGTACAAATAAGCGCCCATGAGCTGTTATTTGCGAACATATTAATACTATTATTATTATTATTATTATTATAGCGTATGGCGTTACTTTGCAGATCGCCTCATTTCTGCCTGACAACACCATGCCCTCAGCATCTCGCATGTCGACAGCAGTCCTCCACCTCAAAATATATGTTTAATTCTGCCACACACAGCCTATGTACAACAATTGTTCAGACTGCATATTTTGTCAAACGTTGTTGTCCGTGTATCTATATGTGCGTTGTAAGCAGGCACTTACCATACTGAATCCAAGCATCTGTCAACAGGCATCAACTCCACACGGACTCCGTCAAAAGTTTTGAGATTTCGAATGTCCCTTACTCACTCAGTTTGCAAGCGATTGTTTTAATTCCAACGTGTCAATAATGTGTATATTTTATATATTTTATATTTCATTGGGTATAGGTATAGGTATAGGTTTCATATGACTTCAAACAATATGAAGAGAGAAAATGCGCTGTCCTTTTTATCTGCGCAGCTTAGACCACATGTGCGCTGAAGCATAGGCCTACTTTTAATTATCAGGGGCTTGATTTGAAAAACTGAGAACCATGCATGTATTCTATAAGGCAAAACCTCATACGAACGATTAAACTGTAGGCTACATGTTTGAGGCTATATTACAATATTTTAAAATGTTAAAATATCGAATGTTACACAGCTGTGCAACCAATTAAGTAATTACAGTCAATCATGCCAGTCTGAATGTGGGTCAGATCTATTAAGCAACACTGCCTACAATATTAAATTAAATATAATATAACAGGCAATAGTAATATTTATTATTGCGTATCTGCTGTCAAAATCAGCTGATCAACAAGTTCATTGGACATCGGGTCTAGGCTAGATGGACTAATCACTCCTCCTCGTCCTCCATGGAATAAATACAGTAGCCTAATAGGCTATTGTGAAGAACTACAAAACTAAGCGAAAAAGTCAGGGGGGGGGTCCTGGACCATCCATGATCCATGATAAAACAAAAACAGACAGAATAATTTTCGGTGTTGAATTATAATTCAGCGTTTGAGGTGGTATTGGACCTGTGCGCAGTTCATTGATTTGGCCCAATATGTACAGACCCGATGCAATTAATTTAGCGGTTGCTGCAGCTGCATTCATTCCACTGGATATATAGGCTCCAATGTCGGATATAACGGTCCTTTGAAAAGAGTAAGGAGGTAAGTTAATAGGCACATTAAACTATTCTGTGTGTATTTAGAAAAGCAGTGATGGGTATAAGCTTGTAGAATTGTTATTTTAATACAGTGGTAAAATTGAACTTTTTTAAAAATTCGTTTGTACATAATGTAAGGTATTTATTTTCGTTAAAGGGAAATGTAGGCTATTATTATTTGCATAGAGGTCCGGGCCTCGTTTGAGAGCTGGAATTGTCTCAAATCCTCTTTATAATGCCTTTGATTTCAGCGATCGGCGCCACACACACACACACACACACACACACACACACACACACACACACACACACACACACACACACACACACACACAGGATAAAAATGAACCCAAATGGACCTGCAAAGGTTCCATTTGGTGGTCCGTGGCTCAAATGCTGATTAAATAGTGTGCCCTGGTATCAATTCCACTGTTGCAGGTACATATACGCAAGCCCTGTGGTGCTTACACCACCTCCTGAGCTGACTTGTCAATGTGCGTATTGTCCGACGACTGCACGATGAACTTCTCGTCCTGCGGTGTGAAATTCCTCTTTCTGATTACCGGCGAGGGGAGAGAATGAGCGTCAATGTCGATACGCTTCAGTGCGTGGGCGTATTTGCTTCCCTGAATCTGGTCCTAGTTGTGTAGGCTTCCATGCAAGAGCCGGCTGTTGTTAGCTTGTAGAGCTGCTTGTTTTTAGCGAACACCGGCGCTGCACGATAGCAGTATAAATGAAGAACTGTCGGGTGCTACTCCAATTGCTCGGCGAGTGTATCAGAAGTATATTCTGTGTCGATAAAACGGGCAAATTAATGTCCCAGCCCGCACCAGCAACGAACGCTGCTGCAGGTTAGATGGAGGAGGAAATGAGGGTGGCTTGTACTAATGCGTCAGTATACGTTCGACCACCTTTAAAGTCCAATAAGAGGCTGTAGACATAACTTCTGCGGGACCCAGACATATTTATTTTCTATACAATGGGATCGACTGAATCCCTCTCATGATAGGAATATGAACAGCAAATGAACATTATATGATTGAAAGCACATGCGACCTGTTATACTGCGAACCAAGATTCACATTATATCAGCTCTCTGGCCGGGGCGCCCCTCAAAGCACAGGTCCAACGCTGTGTTCGTCCCGGAGAATTCTGCCTAGCCTGTCCTCAGTAACTAGCTGTACCCGCTGTAATCTCTAATAACTCACTATCTCGCTGTGGCCTTGACGTGGCACATTCTTACAAGACATGGTGTGAGCTCAAAGCTTCTACTTTTATCTCATCACCCCTCCTTCTTTGCGATTTTAAAGAAGCAAAGATCAAAAACCCAAAGTATATGGACAGCGTATAACGTTCAAGGGGTGCCCCGGGTGCAACTTAAATTATTTCAATTTATGCTAAGCTTGCTTGGGGTAAGGGAAAGAACCTGCAATATTGTCCTACCACCAGTCCGTGACAGTTCGTTCATCACGCCAACGGACCAGGTGCCAGGTATTCTAGTTAGGATCAGCCAGGCACTAAGTTCAATGCAAAGGAATTATACTATTTATGTAAATCGACATAAATTCAAACTTAAGTACAGCATTAGGTGAAACGATTCTCTCATCTATGCTATGGGTAATTACATAACTCAATGTTTTGTTTTTTTTAACTAAAAATGAAATTATTACAAAAAAAAAAAACGTGTAATAATACTAAATCGGAGTTAATACTGACAATGCTTCTTTGTCAAAACAATTAAATAATAATTATGCTGGATCTTTAAAACATTTCGATGCTTTAGAAATAAGTTGCCTTGTAAGAAAAACTGTAATTTTACAAATCAGTACAATTGGTTAAATGACATTGCAAAAAATGATCTGTGTTTTTACTCCAGTTGGATCATAAGATAAAAGGTAAACTCACATTGATTATAGGGTACTCCTTGCTTCTCAAATACTATAGTATAATAGTAAAACGTAAAAGGTTGTTACTCCTGCCAGTCATTAGAACAGCCGTGGACACATGTGAGGTAGGGAAAACCACCTTTTCTGTTGTTATATATGGAAAAACCTGTTAGCCAGGAAAACCACTTTCTCTGTGATGTTATATGTGGGAAAACCTGCCCCTATGGATGAGGGGTCCCAAACCCCATCCATACCATTTGGCCACGGTCCACCTCTGGACAATAACTGACATTTGTAAAGTGACATGGGAATTGAGGGTCCCATATAACCCGGACACAATTTGGGGTTTTTTGGTTTTCGTTTTTTGTCATCCCCCAATGGGGTATCTTGGCTTTTGATGTTGAAATAAGCCTGCTGTTCTATAATAACCAATGATAAATTGCCTAATTTCTGAAAAAAAATCCTGAAAAAGTCTATCCACATTATTAAATACTGCTGAAGGATAAAAATGCAGTACCACAGAGGTACAGTGCCTAAGTGAGTTCATTGTTTTTCCGCTGCAACTGATCAGTGAGATCACCCTCCTTGTTCCTCTTCTGCCAGGGGCCCTTGATGAAGGTGGGAGGCGTTGATTCTGGATGGACTGGTCAGGTAGTCTGGTGATTCGGAGCACCACCATATTTTTAAAACTAAAATTTGGCCTATTCCCGAGTTACCCAGCCTTTGTATCAAAATCATACATGTTATCCCCTCCTTAGTTATTGCTTAAATCTAAGCAATAACTAATTAATAGTCTCAGACACTTTTGTCTTATACCTTATTATTTGTTTGGACAGTCTAATGGATTAACCTATACTGTAAACTAGGCTGGTGGTGTGTCCTTAGTTGCGGGTCCGCGCCCCGAAAGCTGGGGGTCATGAATAGACAAACGCCCGACCTCCGAGGTGGGAGCCCCATCCCATGGGCTGCTGACTACGATCTTGCTCTTCCATGCACAGGGTTGATGGGGGCTCTTGTCTTCTTGGAGGTGTGTGCAATGTGTATCGGGGATGCATGCCATGTGTAGAGGGGGATGTACTATGCTACAGGGCTTGTATAGTGTGTTTGGTGTTCTGGCCTCCACTTAAGTCCTTTCGCACTAGATTGCGAGTGTAGTGTAGCATGTAGCAGAACTAGTCAAGTAGATGGCCATAATTACATGATGTACAGGATGTAATTTACAGAGTCCAAAACTAGATTTGTTGGGCTGATGTGTATTGTTAAATTAGTGAAATCTTCACCCTCCTGGATATGAAACTGAATACATGTAATCAATACTAATGGGTTTTGATTCCCATTCAGTTGGGTGGAACCCCTACCTATTGTCAAGAGAATGTTTTAGTGTAATGTGCTACTACTATATGGATGTTTGAAGTTAAAATCAGTGTATAGTTGTTTTCCTGGCCATCTGCAATGCGTTGGGTAGTTTTCACTTAAGAGGAGCCATAGCATGCATAATCAATCTATACAAACACTCTAATTGGGTTTTTTATTAGTCTGTTAGTGAGTTATTTCATTGGCATCGGGTTTGATTGACACAGACAGAATCACAAACGATCAAAAAATTATTAGAACTGAAAAATTAACATTATTCTTGATTTCTGACAAACCATCCTCGTCCCTCCTAGATATAACCTGGAACGTGTCCTCCACCTTGCCCTGTAATTCACATTAGTAACCTTCGGATACGGGCTATAGATGTCGCTTACCTCGCAACTGAGGGTCTCTCGAGCTGCTGTACTGTGAAACTGTTAGTTTAATACTTTGACCTCCCGGAATAAGATTACCACACATGCACATTTGGAAATTTGTCCCTACATCCAAACATTCTCCGCTCCTGTGGGAAATGTGTTACAGTTATGAATTGGACACCCCTCCTTGATATTCTGTTATTGCACACCATTCTATTTGTCCTCTTACTTTCCCTCCTTGTCAAGACAATCCAAAGTTGACATGACATCATATTATGTACTATGCAATATGGCTTTTGATTACTAAAACACTTTGGACTTTTAGACCTCCCTCCTTGTCTGTAGACCTGTTCCTGTGGGGTAAACATTGTTATGGTTAATTTAGATTTGACATTTATACATTATCTCCTTGCTCCTCGTCCACATTTGGATAAAATATTCATTCCGGCTTGGTACCACTCACCGTGTAAGGGAAATTTGGTCACATAGGTTTGAACAATGTAGTTTCCTGTGCGATTTTAAGACCCACGTTCTGCATTGATATTGAGCATTTTTTAATGTTATATTTGATTTTGTCAATTTATTTTTATTCTTATTTATTTATTTTTTTATTGGAATTGGTACTCTGCTGAAGCAGTATTTTGTGGTTTGTATTCCATTAGTTCTGTATTTTCTGTAATTTCTAATTTCTGTAATTTCTGTAGTCTTCTGCCACTCTCGGATGTATTCACTGGTGAGTTGCCCTGCCTTATCCGTAGCGCCCCACCTTTGTGGTTTAACCCTTATTACTTCTTATATTTTCTCACTGTTATTTTACCAACCCAAATTTTAACCTTTTTTTTCCCATTCTTAATGGGATTCTTTATTAGATGAAATACATATTTTGATTGCACACACTCTATACGCCGATTCCAGACTAATGATCCTTCAAATGCACATCTGATCACCTGACAAGAGTGTTGGGACTAGAAATGACAGGACAAACGCCTGATATTTCTTAACCGTCCTTCTCCCAACACCAAGACCTCCTGTCCAGGATATTACATAGTTGTTCCCACACACCCAACTGCAATATGAGGATGCCATACAATCAAACTACAACCAACTTGATAAACTAAAACAGCATGACCTACCTATCCAAAATGGAAGTATATGAGTGACCCGTTTTTTTTTGTAAATTCGATAAACTGCCAAAACCTAGAGTAAAGCAGAAACGACTCAGAATTCGGTAGAGTTGCAAATCACCTGATAACGTTACCCCACAACAGTGGAGGAAATATGCGCCAGTGTGTTCGACTCTAATTAGGCCCGAGGGTCTGTGTATGGTGTATGTGTAAGTTTTGACATCATAAAATTGTTTTTTGGCTTTACTAACCTGGGCAATGATTTGGAGGCATGTGGCATCGTTCAAAAAAAAAGGGATGAAAAAAAGTTAAACAACGTTGCATGATGTTGTGCTGCTCACTGTGCCTATATGTAAGTAATGGTATCCCTCACTAGTAATCTAAAATCTCTTCTCTAAACAAATCATTCGTTGTCCAACATGTACTCCTCGTAGCTAGTAGTGGTAATACAAAATGTATTTATTTTCAGGATAATTAATTATCTAATTTATTTTGCAAGTCAAATGTCACTATAGTTTAAATCAAGAGTATAATTTAACCAAATTAGCAGTCACCCTGTGTCTTGGTCATATCTTCCTGTACCAGGCGAATGCCTTTCAGATTTAGCTGAGTGTCTTGAGATGTGTGTCTGCTACTATCGTTTTATGCATTATAGTGGCCGCGTGAGCAATGTGTCATGACTGTTGTGAAGTCCTATTGTATGTCATAATAGTAACTAGATGTTCACTTCCGGTTGATGTTCATTCATGTGCCCTGGGCCTGAACTATTGTTATTAGCAGAAATGGAATGCATGAGCAGGGACAATTAAGGTATACACACGAAACCTTAACTTGATGAGATACATTGTATTGTGTACAGTATACCAAATAGTAATTGTTTTCTTCTTTAGTTGCAGCCACAGTTGCTTTGTTAGATTGAATTTGTCATTATCGTCTCATTTGGCATCTGGTCAGTTGACTTTGGGGCTACTTGTAGTAGCACTTTAATTTCCCCGTACTGAGGCTGTACTTTAATATTGCTACTGCATTTAGGTGATTTTCCTTGAAGCGTAATTATTTGGACACTTTTGAATTACCTTAATTAATTACTTCTGGCTTTGGTGTTATGTATTCATTGTTTTGATTAGCTAAGTGTCATTATTTTAAGACGTTCCAATATCAATATGGCCTTTTTATGGCCTATATGGCCCACTGACTATGCTACTGATTGTAGCAGTGTGCATTACCAGACTAAAGGTTATCACTTAAGTTTGTCAAACACTATGCATTTAGTTCAATTACTGAGTTTAGTTAATTCCACCACCACTCAACCTGTGCGATGAGATAACATTTGAAAATATATACGGTATATTTTGGTTCTAGAATTATAATTGGCCGGTTCAGCTGTGTGTTTGTAGTGTTCAATCGTATTATTTATTTATTTTAACTTCATTTAACTTCACTATGGTGTTAGTAACCAGATTTGGGCAGTAACAAATCGCCTACGGTAATAATATCCTAATGATTTTATTCTATCAAAATGGGTAATATAACTCCATCAGATCACGCCTCATTACCTACAACAAATGTGTTTGGTGTTGTATGTGAAAAGAACACGTTTACAAGCCGTCAACAGATAACAGACATGTGCAGTAAGTTTGTAGATCCTAATCCACCACCGCGGTCTACACACATGATGTTCTTTTGTGGGTGGGAGGGGGGAACATAAGTCCTTTTCCTGTAGGGGACGCTAGTTGTTGGTTGGTGTTTGTACCAATGTTGCTCATAAATTTGCATTCTCGCCTTATTTGATTGTTTTGTTTGACCTGAATTACTGAAACTTCAACTGTGGCAGGTCCAATATTTGACTTCAAATGACTCCGGCCTTGTGTGTGGGCTGAGGTAGTGCAGGCGTTGCACCACAGCCCCATGACCTTAAGTGGTGTGGTCATTTCAGTCTGTCTGAGTGAGCGTCTCCCCAAACACTGGAACAGTTCTTTTACTCCATCACTGTGTGCTGGTTGTCTGTGGCCTGCCTTGTCAGTTCTGGTTGTCTGTGGCCTCGTCAGTTCGTTGTCGCTCTCGTTGTTGGCTTCTTAGTTGCCTCTGATGAGTGTCCCCCAAACACTCGGAACAGTTCATTGTTTGTGTCGCTGCACTGGATGGTGGATTCCAGCAACAGCAACAATGTCTCTTGAGTGGAACAGGATGTGCAACAGTCTTTGAACAGACAGCCTAGTAGGCTGTAACATGTGAAGTCAAGTATTGTCCTGCTGTTGTTGTTGTTGTTTTGGAATGAGACATAGTTGGATAATATAATTTTTTCAATGTCTCATTGCCCCTCTGTTACATTGTTGTACATACCTGATGTACCTTGCAATATTTCTGTGCAACACCGGTATTGTTGTCTGATGGATCTGTACTACAGTACTTTGTTGTGAAACTGTGTCACTATGTCATTTTACCTCTCCCCTCCTCGACTACCACACCTGTTTGTTAATGTTCATAGCCTGCACCTGGCAAAATTTGTATTTCCACTAGTTAGTGTGGTTGCCCAAAAGGGCAACCAGACGATTGTACTTGTAACACTTTATTCCGGATTATTAATCTTTTCTCTAGGTAACTAAGTTTGGTACCCTACTCCTCCAAAGCTTAAAATTTTGCGCTGATATTATCCGGAGCTACCTGATAAAAGTGACCTGACACAATGTTTATTATGCGTATCGTTTGACCGTAATTCGCTTCCAAAGTTAGAGGGAGGGGCCTATTTTGCAAAAAAAAAATGCAACTAAATCAATCACCAATTGTCCCAACCTGCCCAAATTTGAATCACATGTTGTGAGTGGTGGCACCAACAGGGAGCCATTTTTTTTCCTCTTTTTTTTTTTTTTTATAGGGGGCGCCACAACAGTGCAAAACGTAGCTGATGGAAATATTGGAAATATTTAATACTTCAGAATTTTATTGTGAATGATTTACATATGTCATCAATGGATTGTAACTGGGCTGTGCTAGCTGTAAGTAATTTTCAGGGTTTATGGGTATATTTACTCATCATTTTTAATCTTTTCCCGGATTACATTTGGAACTATTTCTAAAAGCTCTTAAAGCTGAACATTACTTTATGGCAAATTGTACATCAGGACAGCTAGAAGTTTTTTTTTTTTTTTTCTCTGGTATATTTTACTCTGATTACATTTTGGGTTTGGTCATTATAGCCTGTTCTAAATTTGGCTCTCCACATTTTGAGCTATCGAAAATATACAGTCTCTTCATCCTTTCATCATATCAATTTTAACAAATTCTTTATGCGGTCCTTTTTCCCAAATCCAACAGTAGCCAATGCCAAAAAACATTTTTTGGGGCGTATACATCCCCTCCTAATTGCATATGATCACAGGGTTGAATTGAAAGTCGACATCATAACTGACTGCCAAAATTAATGTAAGGGGCCAAAACAAGCGACTGTGGCAATCACACTCTACATTTTTTAATTGCAGTATTTCTAGTTAGCATGTTGGTCTTGGATGGTGGTGGGTAGGGTGTAGACTGTTTTTTTTGTTATTTTCGTGGAATTGCTGTTTATTAGGTGTTATCTGTACCGTGTCTAGGGTTAATATGAGTTAAAAGCACACAACATACTAATGAGCTCTTGTTGATGTCCCAATCAACGTCAGATTTTAGCCGGAGCACCCTTGAGCAACAAGAGCAACACTTGATCAGGTACATAAATATATATTTATTGTATAATATTTTGTATATTGTCCTTTTGCGTTAGTTACTATTTACTAACTCAATATTTTGTTTCTCGTTTGAGGCTAATACGTTGTAATGTGCGAATAGATGCCCATTTATTTAGATATTGTACACTGTATATTTGTTTAGATACTGTACATTAGTTACGGGTAATTATTAGATAATTCTCTCTCAACTTAAGTATTTCAGTGTGTTTTCCATACCTTTACTTCCCATTTCATTGTATGATGTGAAAACTGTAGTTATGGTTTAGTCAAATTATAATTAACTCACTTATTCACTTAATGACTGTCCAAGTCGTCATGCTGACAAACTGTGTCAAATATTGTGTATGGGGAAATGGGGGCATACCCATGTATGCAGTAATTAATTTTATACACTTAGTGTTGGTCTGCGTCATTGTGTCTCTACGTTAGTGCAGACTGCAGAGCTAGTAAGTCTTTGTCGTGTCATTGCCCATCTACTCATGTGTCATTGCAGAGTGAATGCGGTCATTTCTAATTGGAATGTCTTGGATAACCCCACCCTAATATCCTACCAAGGACGTCGGTGCAAATGCCCAGTGTGCCACGTTGTGCGCCAGACGGTGTCTCAACACACAGGCACTCGTTCTAATAGTAATTAAATGTGTTCCTGCGGGCCTACGAAGATTCATTTATGGGCTTGATTTGAATGAACCCGCAGCCTTGAGTTTGACATATATGCCGTACACTAATCTAGATCTTAAAAGTACCAACAATTAAATTAGTGACTGCGAGATTGGAGTATATATTTGTCTGCCTAATGGGATTTTTTGCATATCCATTGTTATATTATCCATCATTATATTATACAATATCCGTTATTTATTCTGCGTTTGACCGAGCCACAGACCACATTTGATGACGTTTATTTTCATCCGTAATTCCAAGCTGTATTGATGTTGGAACCATTAGAGCGAACCTGCAAATTTATTAGAGCCTTTTCTCCGTTCTCCAATTGTGTAGACTTATTTTGAATTAACTTAAGGGATGCCGATGTTTAACTCTCTCAGTGCCAGCCCTTTTTTCATATTTTTTTTTGAGGTAGCTAGTGCCAGCGTTTTTCATCAAAAAGTCATATTTCATATTTCGGTCCATGTTTCCCCACGGACAAGTTAGTTGGCGACACACACTTCCGGTTTCCGGTTTGGTCCGTCCCTTATTATGGTCTATCAATGGTGGATGCGGTCGCTGCTAGCTGCTGTTAGCATGGGGATCGTATTAAACCGGCGCCGGTAAGTAACGACCAAACGCGTAGCTCTACTGCAGCGGCATCAGTCGTTACTGTAAATCATAATGATAACGGGAGACGTAGATCTATTTCAACGGCACGAAAACTGTTAACAATTATGCCTCTGCCTTTGGCGCAATCGAACCACTTGGCTTTTGTTTTTGTTTTGTTTTTTTTGTGAGTTAATCGCGCACTAATGAAATTGATCGAGTTAACTTGTGGCTGAGTTAACTCACGATTAACTAGTTAATGCTGACCGCCTTAATTTTTATATATATATATATATATATATATAATTGTTTTTTGCTTGGGTACCTTACAAAGTCACATGAGAATTTTGTCCAACTAATTATAGAAGCAAATGATAACTTATCTAGGCTCCTGTGGATTGGTTTCAGACAAATAAGCTACCACTGAAGGTAGACAATTAATTTTATTTTGTACTAATAGTAGCAGGTGTTCAGGGGAGAAGGCAAGTCTGTCAACCACGGTACAAAAATCAATCAAGTTGCCTCAATGTTATTAGGTATCATAATTGATGATAACTTAAATTGGAAAAAGGATAGTTGTTTCTTACACTAGTTTGAGTTTTTTTTTTTCCTTCCCCATCTTATTGTAGCATGATATGGGCTGACCTTCTATTTATCTATTCCTCAAAATAATTGTTTTACTTTAAACTTAGCACTTAAGTCCTTCTCGTATTGGGTCGAAAACTAAACATTCTGTCTGTCTTGCCGGTAAAATCCCTGCAGATATGTATATTTGTGTACAAAGGCGTCCTACGACTCTCATACACTTCCAAATTTTCAATTCAATTTTAATGTCGTTTTTTCTCTAATTCAGATATTCTTATGTCCCTCGCCAAGCGGAATATTTGTATCTACCCTATAATTTTTCAATAAGACCAGAGTAGAGGATCTATTCTTTGAAACGCTGTTGATTCTAGGACACAGACTCTTCAATCTCTTTCTCAAATTTCAGACCAGCCCATTAAAATGATCTTGCAGTAGAATAATCTCTGATTGGTTATTGTTTTGCTCTGAGTCCGGTCTGTAAACGGACTAATTGTCCTTGCAATATTTGTATTGTAATTGTCAAAGATATTTCTGGCATTTGTTTGTTACATTTGTTTTTGTTTGAGTAACTCTTTGTTTAAATTTAAGATTATTATTCTATATATATATTTTTTTGTTGTTGTTGTTACCGTATTCTGCTACAGTGAACTATATTAGAGTACAGAATTGTATGATTCTGTCTGCTGTTCTGATCAACTTTAACTTCATCATACAGGTGTACACCTATACTGGTCTATATAAACAATAAAAACTGATGGTATGTAAAACAAACACCACGGTCTCCACAACTTAGTGTACGTCTACACCAAGCTGTATCAACTACATGGCTGTTTTCCATGATATTGACACGTTACATATACAACTTCAAGACCAGGCTGTCAAAACAGCCGTTCACAAGGTTATACATAGAACCATTCAAGCCACAGGCCTACGGCCTAAATCGGTGTTGTCTGCTACCTTCACTCTTGCATTTTCTAAAACATGCATTCACTCAATGTCTTTACTTACCCCACACGTGAGATGATATCAGTTCTGCTGGCCTGTAAACCAGGCCTTGGCCACAGGAGCAAAATAAATAAAATAAGGTAAAATAAAATAAAGTAAAATAAAATAAAGTAAGCAATTGCAATATATTTTGACATGTCAGCGCTCTCAGGGGGATTACTCTTGGCTACCAAAACTCGAGTCTTGTGTACAACCAAGAAATCCAAGCAGTTACAATAGCTGATTGACTAACCCCCTGCTTGTTTCTTTTTTTGTTTTGTTTTGTTTTGTTGTTTTTTTGTTTGTTTTTTACATGAGTGTATTCTCAGTCACAGACTGTAATGCCATCTCATACATTTTCCATTCAACATGTTAAAAACCGGTTATTTATAGTCGACTGCCGTTTCCCCGTGTCGGTCTTCTTCTTTCATGTTAAAAACATGGCCGTTTCCCCGTGTCGGTCTTTTTCTTTCATGTTAAAAAAACATGGCCGTTTCCCCGTGTCGGTCTTTTTCTTTCATGTTAAAACACATGGCCGTTTCCCCGTGTCGGTCTTTTTCTTTCATGTTACAAAAACATGGCCGTTTCCCCGTGTCGGTCTTTTTCTTTCATGTTAAAACACATGGCCGTTTCCCCGTGTCGGTCTTTTTCTTTCATGTTAAAAAACATGGCCGTTTCCCCGTGTCGGTCTTTTTCTTCATTTTATAGTCGACTGCCGCTCCCCAGGCGGTCTTCATGCATTCATTCATACACCAATGGTGGCGAGTGCACACTGACCATTGGAGGCAATTTGGGGTTCAGTGTCTTGCCCAAAGACACTTCGACATGTAGACAGGAGGAGCTAAGTTTCGAACCTCTGCACTTGAAAACCTGCTCCCCCTACCAATCCACAGCCGCCCCATTGTTAGTATCACCCTTATTATAAGGGTAACAATAATAATAATGATAGCTCCTCACTGGCCAGGTGAGAAACTGGAATTACCGGTATTGTGCAAATTGTGTATATATATTTAAAGAAGCAGCATTTTTTCCTGCAAAACTGTTTTAATGTACCTTTAAGGAGGTCATGCCTTGTTTGTCAAATGGCACATATACTATCACTTACCCTATTTAGAGT
The DNA here is from genome assembly GCA_039105355.1 of Benthosema pterotum. Classification (NCBI taxonomy): domain Eukaryota; kingdom Metazoa; phylum Chordata; class Actinopteri; order Myctophiformes; family Myctophidae; genus Benthosema; species Benthosema pterotum. Next base: position 3,749,210 of record CM076988.1, on the reverse strand, counting down.
ATAATCGTTTTAGATATTTCCTTTTAATATAGTTTGAGTGATATTCAGTTATGTGGATAAAATAAAAATCAAAATCATTAGACTCCTTGATTAGCTGTATTTTTAGATTTGATTTGGAAATTTAACTTTGGTCAACTGTTATTCTTATTCTTTACTATATGATTATTATTAAGTCAATTCTTCCCAACTTTTGACAATACACACATTTGTGTTATATATACTTTAATCGTTAACTTTGTATGCATACAACTGATTTTTAAAACTAGGACTATAATTTCAGTTATATAATTTCAGTTAGATTATTTTAGTTTTCTGAAGACATAATTACTTGAGTATTGTGATATTTTTTCCCTATTATTATTATTATTATTATTATTATTATTATTTTTCCTTTCCTTTATGTTTACCTTAGTTACAATTAACTTAAGTGTTTGTTTGTTTGTTTGTTTAATTCTATGTCTCGTTGTATTTATTCATTCTTTAGTTAGTTAGTTTTAGTTAACTATTATTTACCAAATTCCATGTGGTCAATTGCTGCAGTAATGTTATAAATGATTTTCAAAATTTTTAAAGATGCTCTAAATTTGTGACATATACTTCCGCCCCGGCGGGGAAAGTGTTAACACTTCCCATTGAAATCTAGAATCCAAGTTGTACTCTCATTGTCTATGTGCGCACCAGTGGCTTCACGTGCTCTGGGACCGGGAGGGGGTTTGGGTGGGGGGGGGGGGGGGGGGGTATGACAACCAACTGACATTGCTTCCTCAGTCCCTCTCCCTGTCGGGTGGCGTTGGGGGGTGGAGGGTTTGATAAGGTGCCGCGTGCCACTGGTCTTGTTCCCCGGCAAACAGAATTGTTATGGGATAGTTTAGGGTTGTCATGTCTTAGAATGGAATGTCCGCACCAGATATACCCAACTATCTTAGATAAAACACACTCTCTGCCTAGCGTTATCTTTCTCCAACCGGACCTCAATCTGACTCCATTGTGTGAACCTGTTAATTTTGTTGTAATATATTAACACCTTAATGCATAGGGTGTGTGTGTGGGGGGGTAAGTGGACCTGTCTCCCGCAATGTCTCACTTTTCAGTAAGCACACACACACACACACACACACACACATACTTGTTTTTGTTACATGGTGGGACACCCCTTTCTAGACATATCACTGCCCTGAAAAAATCAGGCATGATACAAGAGTATAACGTTCTATTAGCCAAATTCAATACTTTTCTCTTTTCTATGGATTTAAATGATCCAAAACATGGTCCCCATAAGGCTTGATATCCCTACGAGGTTACAGTGTTGCCAGACGTTTGTCCCCACAAATAACAAAGACCGACGCACACACACTCACCCAGCTGTTAAACCCTTTACTCTCTAAGCCTCAAACTAACAATTGTATACTAAGAAGCGGCTCCGTGCCTGCACAACACTCTCACAGACGCACACATCTTCGCACACCCGCACACATTTAGGATGAGATAGCATAATCAATAACAAAAAAGCACCGCATAGCATACGAGTAAGCAAACGGTAGCCGGTAAACGGTACGTTCCCACAGCAAACATCGCTACAAGATTAAAACGCAAATAGTACCGAGGCTATTTACAACACTGTCTAGAGATAGCACAGCGCGAAGCGTAGCCTATAGCACAGCCATAGCAATTTTTTTCCAAATGCTGTTCATTTCATATCACATAACTTGTTATTCAGAAACCTACAAAAACATTTTTCAAAAGACAGCAGTCGTCACATAGTCATAGCATGGTAGATCTGCATAACAATGCATATATTTTAGGGCCCTGTCTGCCACCCCAGAACCATGGGAAAACTGCTATGAACGGTCAAAAGAACCATGCAGCCTATTGGACAAGGATCGACACGTCGGGGTCACCATTAATGCGTCAGTATACGTTCGACCACCTTTAAAGTCCAATAAGAGGCTGTAGACATAACTTCTGCGGGACCCAGACATATTTATTTTCTATACAATGGGATCGACTGAATCCCTCTCATGATAGGAATATGAACAGCAAATGAACATTATATGATTGAAAGCACATACGACCTGTTATACTGCGAACCAAGATTCACATTATATCAGCTCTCTGGCCGGGGCGCCCCTCAAAGCACAGGTCCAACGCTGTGTTCGTCCCGGAGAATTCTGCCTAGCCTATCCTCAGTAACTAGCTGTACCCGCTGTAATCTCTAATAACTCACTATCTCGCTGTGGCCTTGACGTGGCACATTCTTACAAGACATGGTGTGAGCTCAAAGCTCTACTTTCTATCTCATCAGTACGCATGACCGTATAGCCACCACAAAATTGTATGAGTCACCATTTGTTCCGGTGCTGGTGTAGCAGTGGAAATATGGCAGTGGGGTAACACGATAACGGTGGCCGTGAATTGTGTGACGCTAGGGGGCCCGTTGGACTTTACCATATAAACTTAATGGGGAAATGTTCGTGCACAAATAAATTCATTATAAATCAACGATGTGTTAATTTGGCCAAAGGGCTTCGTTAATCTCTTCCTAATGTTATGTTCAATGAGCATGTGAAAACTCAGAATGATATCTGTAGTCAGTGACGACTTATGCCTGTTTCAGACAGACAGACAGACAGACAGACATTTTGCTTAATTATTATAGTGATGATGAATTACAAAAATGTTTTTTTTAAATAGTTTAAAAGGGCAAGGAAGTTAAGGTATAAGGGGTTTAGCGGTAGCCATAAATGTTTATTTAGGACAATACCTGGATTCCAGGTATCGGTATAAAAGTCAATATCGGCCATCTCTAGATAAAAGCATGACATTTGCGCACACATAAAGCAGGCTATAAGGAACTTTTTGCTATGGCCCTGCGGTGACAGCTAGTTTACAAATGACCACCACCTGCTGTTATTTTACCAATTCATGTTAGACAACATTCATGTGTATTCAACTCAAGTGTGCCCAGAAAATCAGCTGACATACTCTGTGTACTACTCAGTCCAACTCAAACCAGCTCTACCTGAGTGACAGGGGCGTTTTTGCCATTAGGCAGACTACATTGCCTGGGGCACAATGGGGGGTACTGTAATGTTTCATTCAATGTTGTTCTGAGGTGCAAGAAACACACGCACACGCACACACACACACACACACACACACACACACACACACACACACACACACACACACATACTAATGACACTCGTGAGATCAAATGACAACCGACTTTGCCCGGATCGCTCCCACTATTGTGGTTTAAACCATGTGGCTATCGAAACTGAAACAAAAAGAAAGTTTGATTCCAAGTCAATGCTGTCGCAAAATCCTGTTAATACAACTCACGGTTTCAGAAAAGGATTAAAAAGCTCACTAAAAACTAGCGATGCCACTCCCATTGCCACTGCTTTTTTTCATTTCCGATCCGATATCACAATTTTTGTGTTAGCCGATACTGATACCAAATGCCAATACCAGAGAAGAATATATACTAGGCTACAATAATATTAGAGAAAAAAGATCACCAACTGGGAATTGCAGACTCCTTACTGAAATGTGCACTTGGGCAACTCTAAAGCAAACTCCACACGGCCCAACACTTCATTTAACTAGCATAGTGTCACCCCCTTACCCCAGTGTGAGACCTGCAGTTGGACTGGCATATTTGCCAATATGACCTAATAATGACAAATAAGCATTGATACTGATACTTTTCCGGTACCCATACAGTATTTGCCGATACCGATATGACCAAAAAAGGGCCGATGCCATACTTTTTCTGATACCGATAAAGTTTTGGGACATCCCTCCTAAAAACCATGGTAAGACAAGAGAGCAACTACAGCTTCCCTCCATGTTGCATGGATTCTTACACAGAAGTGTCTGTCATGGTTGGTTACCATGGGACAAAACTGTGATGGCCCCATAGCCAACAATGTTCCTAATGACAATGCACAAACATGCACAAATGGCCACCACCTGCTGTTATTTTACCAATTCATGTTAGACAACATTCATGTGTATTCAACTCAAGTGTGCCCAGAAAATCAGCTGACATACTCTGTGTACTACTCACTCCACCTCAAACCAGCTCTACCTGAGTTACAGGGGCGTTTTTGCCATTAGGTAGACTACATGTCTAATGGCATGGGCTGCAATGAGGGTACATCCCTACTAAAAACCATGGTAAGACAAGAGAGCAACTACAGCTTCCCTCCATGTTGCATGGATTCTTACACAGAAGTGTCTGTAATGGTTGGTTACCATGGGATAAAACTGTGATGGCCCCATAGCCAACAATGTTCCTAATGACATGCCCCAACCGTGTTCCAAATTTCATGCTGTTATCATCAAAATACTGCACATAGAGGCTGGACTATGTGCTATTTTTGTGGATATACACCAGGTCTAATATAGTCTAAATGACCAAATACTACTTCTGAATGTGAATTCATACATATCACAACTGTTCACATTGGATAAGCTGCGACAGTTATCGGATTTTGGTAGGGCTGATTAGAGCTTAAAAATTGTCTAAAATATAAATCGTTCATTTGTTATAAGAAATTTGTCATTCTGCCCAACTGTCTAGGTACAAACAAAACAGCTTATAGCAAATAACATGGGACTATACAGTATAATTGTAATAAGAAAGGTCCTTTACATTTAATGTCATGGAGCCTCCTCGATCTGAGAATTACTACAGTACAGGCTACCGTACAACATGTGTTCAAGGCTGTTTACAAAAATAGGCTATAGGCCTATATATTTAATTTAAATAACAAACGAAAAGCCTGTAGGCTTAATAGCAAACTATTGGAAATGCGTCAGGCTCTATTAATTACTGCAGCAGCGCGGCGATTTAAGAACTTTACTGTGCTAAACCATTAACAAATGAAGGATTATTAAATAAACAAAACCCAAGGGTAAAACAATACTAGATGAAGAAATTAGAATATGCAAGCGTGTGTGTGTGTGTGTGTGTGTGTGTGTGGTGTGTGTGTGTGTGTGTGTGTGTGTGTGTGTGTGTGTGTGTGTGTGTGTGTGTGTGTGTGTGTGTGTGTTTTCTGCAAAAATAAGTTCACCAAAGACAAGAGGCTTTCCTACTCCCTCTCACCAGGAGAGGGGTCGATTCCAAAATAGGCCCTTACGTGTCCATAATGTGACTCTGTCACATTATGGAGTCACATTATGGACACGCTATTGAGATTGTACAAGGTTTAAGCTCTCAATAGTTAAGAAACACAGTTAGAGTGTGTAGATAGAGGAATTGTTATTTTGATTAACCTTCCCTCGTGTCTCTTCTTATACTGTATCTATTGTACCAACATCAATACATAACGCTTGGAATTGTGGGCATGATATCCTCAGTTTTGAGTCTTGAAGAAAAATATCATCAAATGCAGATGGTGGCTGAAAAGCCAAATAAATAATGGCCCCTTGACCCTTGCCGTTGAACATGAAAAGGGTTATGAAATCCACTTCTGTGAATAATTTGTCAACCGTCAGTTGCGCCCGTCCACCATTAGGGGGACACCTTGGTCTGCTGCTGGAGTCTGATAGCGCCTTCGAGTACCTATAGACAGAGTCACGCAACCTTCGTTCACTTCACGGGGCCGGTCCAATGGCGGCTCTTCTACTTAGACTTCTATTGAAAAGGGGGACAAGAAAATACTGGACTCGGAAAGTAGGCAGAAATGCATTTAATTGGGCTCAGGCAACGGTCCAGCTTTAATGATCTTAAAGGGATATTACACTTTCAAAATATCTTTTGGTCATTTTATGGTCTAATCAATCTCATGTGAAAACCACAGACAGTTTATAAGTTACTCCACCATTCATTCGACGCCCCCTTCCCCATATCTTAAAACTCAATTTTCATTTATATATATATATATATATATATATATATATATATATATATATATATATATATATATATATATATATATATATATATATATATATATATATATATATATATATGTAGTACCCACCCGCAACGGGTGGGTACTACATTTTCCAAAACAATATTTTAAAAAATAAATGAAAACTGTAAAAGTTTTTTAAGTGAAATATCCCTTTTAAAGCCTTGTTTAATGTACTTTAAAACAGTTGACATGTTGCCCACATGGCTAAAATAGCTCTTATTAGCGCCCGCCCTCGTTGTAAACCTCATACTTCCAACTCCAGTTCGTCCCTATTTAGTCTGCAAAAGGGGAACGCTTCAGCGTTCTATTTCTACCCCCTCATTGTCGTAACTGGAGTCTGACACTTCGTTCTTGACACGTTGGAGGAGGGAGAGAGGGGGCGCTCCTACTACACGTAGGCTACAGCACGGAGAGCTAGTAGGGAGGGAAGACAGGGAGCCCTGAGTCACACGCCACGGCCACGGTTTCGCTTGTTTACTTCTCTGTGCTGCTGCAGTGGAGTGGAGGGAGCCTTGGCTGGGTATAGCTAGGGGAGGGGTGTGTGGACTGGTGGTGGTGGTGGTGGTGGTGGTGGTGGTGTTGTGGTGAAATATGGGGTGAACTCACTCACTGCTTTTTCACTGTTTGTGTGTAAGACACTGTGGTGCTGCTGCTGTGCTGCCTGAATGGCGCGCATACATGCATTGCACTCACTGCACGTACAATACTGTACACCGTCCACGCACCATGTCCCCCTCTCCACTGTGTTGTACTGTATGATGTTTTTTTTTTTTTTTTTTTTTTTGCTGCATGTGTGCGTGCAGCAGGGCTTGCTGCTGGACTGTGACTGGGACACACGGGGGTGTGTACAGTACGTGCAAGTGCGGAGGAGGAGGCAGCCAGCTACAGTTACAGTGTGTGTGCGTCAGTCAGTGAACAGGGAAGAAGAAGCCATCCATTTACAGTAAATTCAAAGGAGATTGATTGGGGAAGCAAAGTGTCAAAATATAGCTAACTAACTAATATAGTAACTGCTGAAAGCATGGAGGGGGTGGCGGGTAGAGCAGGGGTTTTAATTCAACCTTCTTCATATCAGGGCCTACTATTTATTCAGCATTTTAGCCACGGACCACCTTTGATGTTGAGTTTAGACCCAAAAGCAAGTTTTTGTCTACAGTTTAGGAGAGATGTGGCCTAACTGGCAAAACATTGGTCAAAATAACAATTCTTCTACATTTTCTAATAAAGTAGTTCAGATGTTTAAATATAATTTGAAACAATATCATTTAAAATGAAACCACGAGTCCATTTGGTTTCATTTTACGGCCTCAAGAATTACAGATCTATAAGGGTCCATCATTTAGCTGGGGACCACCTGGAATCCTCGCAGGGACCACCGGTGGTTGAAAACCACTGGTGTGTCAACAAAACACTGTGTTACCAGCTATTTTCTTTTAAAGGGGGATTTCCACCCATTTTCAACATTTTACTATTATCATTAATATACCTAATGACCTAATAATAAAGCCCCTCCACCACTACCCATGTTGTGTTTCTAGAAATGGGGGTCTGAAGTAAATCTTTAACATGGTGAAGCAGCAGACCTCGATGACACGATCAAACTGTGCTTCACCATCTGAACAATTTTTCTTTATAGGACCTGTTTTTTCTGAAAATGGGTGGAATCCCCCTCTTAACAAATAGCAGCACTTCTTTGCAGCCCCGGGTTTGTTTTCAAGGCTATTTATAAAAAAAAAAGCCTTGATTTTAATGGTAGCAGCAGTACTGTTTTTTTAGTGTTGACATGTGTGCAGCAGTAGTGGCATCAAAACGGTCCCCTCTCCTCTGCAGCAGGGTCACGTACACCCGACCCCCCCCTTCATGCAGAGGCGGGCCAGGCAGGCAAGCCGAGCTTGCTAGCGGCGGGATCACAACAGCCCAGCTCGTTACATAAGCTCTGCTGTATGTGCCTGTGCAACTGCAATGAGCGGCGACCTAGAAGATGGTAAACAACTGACGTCACTGTGCTTCCGTGGCATGCATCAGCTCGCACAGAGAGAGTGAGAGAGAGAGAGAGAGAGAGAGAGAGAGAGGGGGAGAGGGAGAGAGAGAGGGAGATAGCTAGGGAGGGGAGAGAGAGAGAGAGAGAGAGAGAGAGAGAGGGGTGGATGGGTGCATCATGTAGAATTGAGCCTAGTGATTCTGAAATGAAGGCGGGCGGTCAGAGAGCCTGTGAGCAGCACTCGAATGAGTCAGTCAGGTATAACCGTGTTGTGCTGCCTGTACTCCTCCGGTGAGATGATTAAGCAGCAGCACGCGTACGCCGTGTACTTTCTCAGCCTCTGATCTGTTTACAAAGGAACTCATGACGCTGCTGTTGCTGTTGTTGTTGTCGGCGTCAATGCAGGTTCAGTGCGGTTTCAGTTGGCCTGCTGATATCGCCGCCTCGCCGTGATAACAAATCGGTCTTCTTATCGTCCCTGAATCATTCTGTATTCCTGTTGTTTCTTGAGGTTATCACTATTATCCAACCTGATTGGATAAGCGAGGGATCAACACTTTGAAGTGAACATGTACATGTGGGAAGGGAACTGGATTTCCCTTCAGTGTGGTGAACCGCTACTGAACCCCCCCAAAACCCCGCCCCCTCCCCGCAACCCTTGAGCAAACAGGTATTCTCAGCATGCATAAATATAGCCTACTCCATTGTCTTCTTTCTGAATACAACTCACCCAAAACCCAAGTTGAGTTGTCTGCACTTTCCGGACAATTCACCCTTTTTTGGGGGTGAGTTGTTCCCAAAGAAGAGAACACAACGCACCCCCAAAAAGGGCGAGTTGTCCAGTATTTTTCCTAAACCTTGATCCATAAGGTTCTAAAACACAGACAAGATCACGGCATGCTACAAAGTCGAAGGCCTGAGGATACGTTAACACACTCAACTAACACGTTAGTTTGAGCGTGTGTACCGTCATGTATAGTACCATAGTATCTTAATAAGTTGTGTCATGAACATATACTTAGTGAGGTCCGCCTGATCGCCAACTTTCCGTAGCACAAGGGTTCTCGATTTTTAGCACCGGCGTCTGCACCCGGGGCATTTTTTTTTAGACAAAAGGCTGGGGACCCACGAGGACAGGGAGATCCTGTTCACGTAATAACGACAACAACAACGTGCGCGTTCGCATAACAGACGCACAAAGTGTCCGCGTCTTTTCCAACTCTCAGAGAGCGCCAGACGGCAGGGCCAGTGACCTTCTGCTAAAATTAGACGGGCGTTTCACACATCACTGCCATTCCATGCTGTGCTCTGTCCTTTATTTGTTACTTGTTTATAATTGCTCTCTCTCTCTCTCTCGCTCTCTCTTTCGCCCTCCCTACCTCTCCTATCTCTCCATCTCAACCTCCTCTCTCCCTCCTTCCCTCTCTCCCAGGGGCGGATATAAAATTTCCTCAATTGGGGGGGCAGGAGAAAATGGTATGGGTGCGGCTTCATCGCCCGTGGCGTGAAGCCACCATTTTCGATTACAGGACTTTTTTTTAGTCAAGTAAAGCATCAATAATAACATCAGTTGTTGTTGAAGTTGCAACAGACACACAGCATGCATAAAGCTAAAGGTCTGACTCAGAGAGTTTTCTGTTTTCAATGACGGAATGCTGTTGGTTTAGTGGTGACACAGCTGTAGTTAGTTAGTAGCAGTAGTAGTGTTTCACGTGATTTTAAATAGAAGCGCTTTAATTTGAAATATCTTGGGTTGTTTTGCATGCCAGCGTGTTTGGTGGGGCAGACTGGGCATTTAGAGGGGCATTGCGCCCCCCCCCCCCCCCATGCCCATGCCTAGATCCGCCCCTGCTCTCACCCTGTCATAACAACATGCAGTTCCGCTGTGTTGTACCATCTCTTGGCTCCGATCTTGCGTGAGCTCTCCCTTTTTCGTGACTTCTGTGTTTTTTTTTTTCTTTCCTCACAGACACACTGTTCCTTCTTCCCGTTTGCTTAAAAAAGAAGAGAAAAGCGTGACATGGATTTCATCCAAACTGACGATGGCCAAAGTCCAGTGGAGCTCCTGTCAGCAGACCTGCAGTACTACTTAGTAGTATGCAGGGTCAAAAGGTTAGTATCATAGTGCGCCCTGCACTGCAGTGACCCTGACCCCTGACCCCTGCCCTGGCCTAAGGGGGTCGGTTGGTTTACGTCAGTGGTTTTCAACCTTTTTGGTACAAGGGTCCGCCTTGTACCAATGGACCCTTGCGGGTCCATTTGGTTTCATTTTCACACCCCCAAGAGTTAAAATATTCATCATCTGGTTAACCAACCTTCCATCATTTAGCCTGGGGGCCACCTGGAATCCTCTCAGGCACCACTGGTGGTCCCCCGACCACCGGTTGGAGACCACCTACTCTGTTGGCTCACAATGAAACTGCTGGAGACTGCCACGCTGTGATTGGCTAAAACGCAGCCTCACCCCCAGCAACACCCTCCCCTGCACACACTAGCACCTCCTTGCCATGAGCCCGACTTAAAGAATTGGTTGACAACAACAAAAGTTCTGGACCGGAAAAATTAAGCATAGCTGCAGGGAAACAGCTGCAGCAAAAAAGTTGAAGCATAATAATGATGACTTACGATTTACATTGCAATAGTCATCATCTGATTATAACTATAAATCTATAAAGAATGAAGTTGCTATGGTACATTGTCTTTATCGTGTATTTGTTATGTCTGCGTGAGAAATGAGTGTGAAATTGCTGGTCTGTTTGTGTACATTATCACTGGACGCCTTGACCTTTCTGTCCACCAAGCCTCTCGTCCTGTTGTGTCACTATCATGCAGTTTTTTTTTTTTACTGTACTTCGAGGCCCTTTCCCAGGCCAATTCTAACACGGGGTTTTGTTGTTGTCGCTCTGCCGACAGAGTCCTTGTTGTTTACGCGCTGCTCCAAGTCACTGCTGCGGCTCCTTTGAGGCGTGGCGCTGATAGGGCGCTCACCTTCGCTCTAAATATCACACGGCTGAACTCACCTTCGCTTACCGTAACTGTACACAGCAGCCTGAGCACAACAACACAGTCAAAGTACACTGTCACCCGTGCTGGAAAAAGTAATACTATATATTCTTTAAAGTAAATGTATCCAAGTAGTAGTATTACCGTGTTTTTAGTGCTTAAACTGTAAATTGTAAAGTAAATTAAATTGACTACTTAAAAATTGAAAAGCTTAAATTGTTAACTGTAAATTCAACTACCGTAATTTGTATGTATATAATGTATTGCAATGTTTTTTACTTAACGCAAGTCACTCTGGATTAAGAGCATCTGCTGAATGCCTGGAAATTGTAATTGTAAATTATCAATACTGCAATATACAAATACTGTAAAACATACCAAATCTTGCATGTAAAGATCCGGAATTCAAGATGGTACATGAGCAAAAGCGAAAAGGTATTGGCCATCAAAATGTACTGTAACTGTGACATGGGTAAAATGACAGTATTTGCCTCTGAGATGTAGTGGAGTAGAATTATAATACAGTATCCTGAGTAGGTGTACTTGGTTACTTTCCACCGCCTTCAAAACAACCTCTTGCGTAATCCCAAATAATGACTTTGCTGTTTTTCGAGTGGAGTTAAGCACGATTGGCTTAGGTATCAAAGTCTGGACTGGATCCAGGAAGCCGTGCCAAACATTGTACTACGCAAACAACTTTGCATGACACTGATGCCTTCTTTTATAACCTATTCTGTTTATTGCCCATTTTATTTTGTTCTGTAGTGTAAACTTCTGTGGCTGTTTACTTGGAAGGAGAATTCCACCCCAGACGCCATTTCTTACCTTTACTTGCAGTTGATTTATTTCCATAAAAGATTTGTGGGGAGAAAACAACAACAACAAAAACAAAAAACCTTATTGGCCGTTTGGTTGGTTGTTTGGTTGGTTAAAGGAGAATTCCACCCATTTTCACATCTTTTTTTTCTGAGAGCGTGTACGCTCTCAGAAAAAAGAAGCGTCTAAAGAAATCCATTAACATGGTGAAAATACATCTTGATGATCATGCCGTGCTCATCAAGATCATCAAGATGTTTCACCATGTTAGTGTTTTTCTTCAGACCTCCATTTCTTGGGAACACAGAATGAGGGAACTTTTTTTTTATCATGTCCACACAAGGTATATTAATGAAATGGTTGGAGTTCTCCTTTAAGCAATTGTATTTTGCTTTCGAGGATTGTATGTTGGAATTACAATCTACCTCTATTGCTTCCTACTGCTTGGATAAAGGTGCTTTTCTCTTGGAAATTAAGGTTCAACCCCAGGGGGGGTTCCCTAGAGGAATGAGTTACTGTAAACTTAGCATGAAAAATATCGTTGGAACCACATCATCTGCTGTTTGATAGCAGTAAGGGACGAAAAGAGAAATGACAACTACTGGTTTGTGGGAACAGTTATCAGAGTTGGAAATTACCATTAACCAGACACGTTGTTTGGCCCTCATTACCACCTCAAACAAACACATGTGCACGCACGCGTGCGCGCGCACACACACACACACACACACACACACGCACACACACACACACACAGGAGGAGTATGTGCCTTGGCTGGTAGCTGACCCCTAAAGCCATCTTACAGCTGCGCTCAGAACAGATGCCAACACCTCATGTTGAATTGTGCAAGCTATGGAAGGTCACACCCTTGAAATGCTGAGCTGTAAACAGCCTATTAAACCACAACCATTGAAGGATGATGTCACGTTGAAAGCATTCCGCCTTTTCGTGTGTTGATGAATTTTTGGCCAGGCCTCGCCCCTGTCTTAACCGCAGAAAACCCTAGCGTTCCTATTTTGGGACGACCTTTCACTATTTTGACCATAGATTAGGCTATTTTCCGCATTTTATTTACAGTAAATGTAGCCTCGACACCCAGGCTTTCATTTTCATCCGTGTTGCGCGAAAACGGAAAGCCTGGACTAATTTGTTACCCACAGTGGCCTAGAGGGAGGAGTCAACCTTTCGGGGTGGGCGTGGCTCCAAATGATGTGACGTAGCACAGCAGTGGAGGGGCGGTAGGGGGAGGGGCCGGGGATGACGACACATTGGTGAGATCAAATCAGATCAGCTCATCTGCCGTCTAAAAAGTGACGGCCCCCCCTAGGCCAAAATCATTTCAGGTTAGGCCAGGCTAATTTAAATGTAAAAGTAATTAAGCCCTGGGCAGTCCAATCAGTGAAATATATTGGGTTTAGCAGAGGGAAAACAAAACTCTTTTCAATGGTTAAATGTCAAATAGTTTTGCCGGTTCCCTGAGTTGGATGATGATGAGTTTTTCCAGGTCTACTGTGTGTGTGTGTGTGTGTGTGTGTGTGTGTGTGTGTGTGTGTGTGTGTGTGTGTGTGTGTGTGTGTGTGTGTGTGTGTGTGTGTGTGTGTGTGTGGCCAACATGCGTCAAGCCCTTCTGGAGGGTTCGACTGCTAACTTCACTTGGAGACAGACTACATATAGGATTATAGGTACAGTATATACAAAAACACACACCTGGAAACAACTCACTTTATGCTGGGAGAGGGAGAGGTGTGCCTACGGAGCAGACAGTGGCATTGAGAATGGATCAAGCCCATTCCCCCACAGAAAACATATCCGTGTGCGGGCCCCAGTGACATTCAGCTTTAGCTTCACAAAGTATGCAAAGACTCACATTAACCCTGTCATTTAAAGCCCAGGGACCCTCGGGGGTCCTTGAGCGGGTTCCAAATGGACACTGTGGTTCCTTGAAAACAGAATGTCTTAGAACCGAAGAGCTAGACGATGGGATTGTCAGAAATCTGGGAATGTGTGCAAGACTAGTAATTCTGTATCCAGAGATTCCAGACCAACATCAAATCCAGACTATAAGGTTATGCCGCATTTGATTTATCGCTGGCAATTAAACCAACAAGTGTTGGTTCACCCACATAGCTGGTATGGCTGTTAGGCATTCCTTAGGGTGCTACATTATCCCTAATGTAATGTTGTTGTAATGTTTACTGTAGCAAGTCCTCAACAACATATCTTCATGCCTTGTGGTTTATATTTTATCTCCCAAATCACAGTTGTCATTCCATAGCTGTTCTCTCTTGCAAGGCCCAGGGCCCAGTGTTGGTCAATATTAATTAGAAAAGTAACTTCTTTACTTTACTTGTTACCCCTTATACAAAGAATATCAATACTTTACTTATATTACTGGAATCGAAGAATAGTATATTACATATTACGTTATTACACCCAAGTTCTCACCTTTGAAGAAATAGAGATGTACAACATAATCTGTTTAGAGAGCTCTTTTTAGAACCGAATCCAATTTATTGGAATAATAATAGTCTCCAATCCCACAAACTGCACCTGAAAACAAAGCCAACAAAATCTGACATTGTAAATGTCTTTCTTAGATAAAAAATAAAAATAAAAGGAGCAGAGAGAAGCAATTTTAAGCTCGAATCACAAAACAGACCTGCAACTAACAAAACCAGATTTCGAAATGTGTCTCTGACTTTTTAAACTTTTTCACAATTGTTTAAAAATAAAATACAAAATAAAGCAGCAAGCAATTTGTAGTGTTTGTGCGCAGGATGCAGTGTGTGGACTGGATCTACAATCTAGTGCACATCTCTGTTGTTACAGTACCTGTCGATAGCTTCTAAATCTGTTCAATTTTTTCATGCAACAAGCTAATTTTAAACAAGTAACTTGGTGTTACTTGCAAAGTAATGCATTACTTATTACCCATTTTTGCAGAGTAATCTCGTTACTTTACTTTTCGGAGCAAAAGTAGTAATATTACAGTAATATGTAATCTAAAATTCATTACTGCCCAACACTGCTTGCAAGGCCCAGGCAGTTCTGACGGACGCTGGGTGTTGGAAAGTGTTTAAAGATGGAGTGTATAGTCAGTGTTCAAATTATGTTTTAAGTGGCCACAACACAAACCAGTCCGTTAATAATATGTACACCTGTTTACATATTTGCACCACCCACCTGAACTTAAGCCACGCCCACAGCTGTGGGGGAGGGGTTACGGGAGGCTGGTGGCTTTCAGGATAACACCAAAAATACAGAAGGAAGACATACGGTACAGTATTTGAAGTTAAAGGTATTATAGCAACCTTTTAACCAAATGTATATATATATATATATATATATATATATATTTCCCCTCTACGTCGCTTGTTTCCATACAGACATACACTTGCTTTGCCCTGAAGACAGTTTCCGAACTTTTGTTGTTGTCAACAAACCTGGTGGTGCTAGTGTGTGGGAGGAGGGGGGGGTGAGGGGGGTGAGGCGGTGTCTTAGCCAACAGTCTCCAGCATTTTCATAACGAGCCAATGGAGTGGAGGTGAGGTGGAGTTATATTCAAATCTGTTTACAAACACAGAGTTTGTACACACTAAAGTTGCCTATATTGCCTTTAACTCTAGACAAATACAAAACAGAAAAAAAAAGTATGTCACTGACCCCATCTTTATGCCATTCCCTTCAACCAGAAGGGAAAAGTGTTCATGCTCATAGCTTTGAATTGAACACTTGAACGTACTGGCCCGCGAAAGTGCACACACAGAGCTACAGTGCACACCCAGCTGTGTGTGTGTGTGTGTGTGTGTGTGTGTGTGTGTGTGTGTGTGTGTGTGTGTGTGTGTGTGTGTGTGTGTGCGTGTGCGTGTGTGTGTGTGTGTGTGTGTGTGTGGCAGCAGAGGGACAGGAATCCGTCGTGGAAAAAACTATTGACCTCAAACAGGGAGAGCATCAATATCCCTGATAGTATAAAGGGTGCACAAACACGTCATCCACTTTTTTTTAAGGCAAACAAGGGAGGAAGTTTCCATAGAGCGTATGGGTGCATGGTATGTAATTTCAACCTAAGCCTTTATGAGAACACACACACACACACAGGATGGTAAACATCCCCCGAGGTGGCTATGGCGCTGTGTGTGTGTGACTGTGTGTGTGTTTTTTTCCTTTTGCTATGTGTGTTCAGCATGCGTAAGCTGAATGGACCTTTATCTCTGGTGTGAGACTGTAAAGGCGCTGTTATTGCTCATAAAAGCGCATGCTTTTTGGACACTCTGACCTCGTCAAAAACACACACACACACACACACACACACACGTGTTATAAGCGGATGTGTGTGCACGTGCATGTGTGTACTACATATTGGCTCAGTGATGCATGTATGTGGCAGGATTCGCGATATGTGTGTGTGTGTGTGTGTGTGTGTGTGTGTGTGTGTGTGTGTGTGTGTGTCAGGGGCGGAGGCATGGGCATGGGGTGGGCAATGCCCCCTAAATACCCAGTCTGCCCCCCCCCCCCCCCCCCCCCCCCCCAAACACGATGCCATGCAAAACAACCCAAGCTATTTCAAATTAAAGTGCTTATATTTTAAATGATTTGAAAAACTACTACTGCTACTAACTACAATTCTGGCACCACTAAACCAACAGCATTTCATCATTGAAAACAGAAAACTCTCTGAGTCAGACCTTTAGCTTTATGCATGCTGCGTGTCTGTTGCAACTTCAACAACAACTGATGTTATTATTGATGCTTTGCTTGACTAATAAAAGTCCTGTAACTGAAAATGGTATGGGTGCGGCTTCATCCGCCCCCATACCATTTTCTCTCGCCCCTCCAACATGTTCTCTTGCCACCCCCCCCCCCCCCCCCCCCCCCCCCCCGGGACATGTTATATCCGCCCCTGGTGTGTGTGTGTGTGTGTGTGTGTGTGTGTGTGTGTGTGTGTGTGTGTGTGTGTGTGTGTGTGTGCCCTATAGCCCAGGTAACAGAAGACCGTGTACTTTCTGATAGATAAAGGCTTACATAAGCGCTCGCATTCCTCGTAGCAGGTAAACATTCTGCCGTGGTGCTAAGGTCAAACGCAACAACAACGTCACGCCAAGTCGCACGTTAGACCGGGTCGGTCGGTGAGTCGGTGCAGCAATTTTTCCACTGACCCGATTTAGTTGGCTCTCAGTTCACACGCAGTGGGATCTGTTTAGGCCTACAAGTGTATTAGAGCAGTGGTTTTCAAACCTTTTTCCAGACCAGGGCCCACCATTTATTCAGCATTTGAGCCACGGACAACCAATTGAGGATATTTTTTTAGACCCACAGATCCCCAAAACTAAAGATTTCTTTTGCTTCTGTCCATGACCATTAATCTTCTAGTTGTGTAGATTTGGACTGATTCGCATGATGGATATTTTAACTCTTGAGAGTGTAAAAATGAAACCAAATGGACCCACCAGGGTCCATCTGGTTTCATTTTTACACTCTCAAGAGTTACATCTGGTTAAACAACTTAGCTGGGACCACCTGGAACCCTCTCAAGGACCACTGGTGGTCCCCAGACCACCTGTTGAAAATCCCTGCATTAGAGCAGTGGATTTCAAACCTTTTCCAGACCAGGGCCCACTATTTATTCAGAAATTTGAGCCACCGACCACCATTTGATGACATTTTAGCACCACAAACCCCAAAACTAAAGATTTATTTTGCTTGTGGCCACAATTCTAGACTGGATTTCGAAGTAAACAAAAACAGTCAAACATGCAGTCCAAAAAGACCATTAATCTTCGACATTGTCTAGTTTCATCTCCCATGGCGCGAAGCGACACAGGCAATGAAGTCGTCCCCATGCCATCTTCTCCTGCACCCCCCCCCCCCCCAATTGCGAAATGTTACATCCGCCCTGCACTCAAACGTGTCTGCTCTGTAGTACTGTAAATAGTGACAGTGAAGTGTCCACCACTGGTTACATTAGAGCCTGGTTTATGCTTTGTCATACACTGTCAACACCGCAGCAAACCAGATCTACAAGCCCACAATGTGTTGCATCCGTGTTGTACTGTGATGGTGTAGTTCTGCTGCTTTAACCACGCAACACTGTGGTACAACATACATTATATAAGGTAGGCGGATGTCTAAATAAAGTAATTTAAGGGCTACAATGTACATGCAGTGTGCGGACCTCTTCTTATCTAATCTTTGTTCCCTTTTTGGGTTCATCATCTGCCTTTAAAGGGTGTGTGGATGTGTGTGACTTTGTTATGAAGGCTTGTACGACATGAAGTATACATCGGCCTAAAGAATTCTCTGCGCAAACACGAGAGAGAGAGAGAGAGCTCTGTATGGAAATGTATGTGAGCCGGAGTGGTTTATTTTCGGTATCAGTGTCTGTTCCCTTTACAATGCTAAGACCCCTGGGAGAGTGCAATCCTCACCATTCGCTCCTAGTGATTCCCGCATTAGTCTACTTAGAGCAGGGGTGCCCACACTTTTTTGAATTTAGAGCTACTTTCAAAATGACCGGCTCAATAAGATCTACACATCAAAAAAAAAAAAAAAAATACAATTCGAGGCCCCCAAGAAACTTTGAAATAGTGATGTTACTTACTGTTATAGTGTTTAAGAATAATGAACTTATTATGAAAAATGGAGGGGTAGAATTGGAAGGTTTTCTTGTATATGCTACTACTGACGTTTGAAAACAGTATTTGGGGTTTGAGTTGACAGTTTGTGATGTTGAGTTTCACGTTTTTGTCCACAATTGGGAAAAGAGAACTGGCAACACGTTGGTCAAAATAACAATTATTCTCCATTTTCAAATTGTGTGGACTCTTGAAATTACGTAATTCCGATGTGTACATATAATTTAACTCTTGAGAGTGTAAAATGAAACCAAATGGACCCGTAAGGGTCCATTTGGTTTAATTTTAACGCTCTCAAGAGGACACCATCATGTGATCTACCTGCACAGCCTGTGTGATCTACTGGTAGATCACAATCTACCTTTTAGGCACCCCTGACTTAGAGGGATTGCATACATCCCAACATGTACGCATTTTTCGTAGCAGCTACGTGTTTTTACCTCATACTACGCTGCTACGATTAATCACTTAAAAATACGCAAAGAGTGCAACCAAACTCAAACTCCGTTCACTTCATGGGGCCAGTCCAATGGCGACTCTGCTACGTCGTAAACAATGTATTTCAACTCCAGTTTGTCCCTATCCAGGCTGCATGAACAGCAGCTCCAGCGCTCAGTGTCTGAACCCCCAATGTCGCACCTCTGACACTACATGGCTCTGCCCCGACTGGCCAATCACACCGTGTCTTGTGGATACATTAGCCGTTGTAGCCATAGACATATTATACAATAGACAGGACACCCTGAGGAAACCTTGAGGCGAAATGGACATAGTGTAACCTCCGGTGTTCTCTCTATTTTTATATATACTCTAAGGTTGTAGCCAAACAGAGCGCATAGGCTCTGAGTGCGTCCTCTTCCATGCAGTTCACTTACTGACACGTTAATCTTCTAACTTAGCCAGACTCTCGTCAAAATGTCCAAGAAGAAAGCGCCATTAAGGAATTATTTTTGTGAACTAAACGGGGACGGGGCGCCGAGTCTCTCCGATCCAGAGGTCTCTTTGGTCGGGGAGGCACGGCATGTGCTCCCCTTGGCGAACGCAGCGAGTGCGAGATGTGCTAAATGGGCTATGCCGCTAGCATCCAAATCTAGTCGATAAAACTGCATTTTCATACAGGGATAAAGGATTTCGTTCAGCCAGCTTTTGATAAGCACGAGAAAAGCAAAGAGCACGTCAAGATAGTTGAAACAATAAATAACGATCGTGTGTGTGTGCGCGTGTGGGAGAGAGAGAACCCACGTTGACTTGTCTATAGCTGAAAGCCAGGGGAATTCCACCAAAAAAAGGGAATTCCACCCATTTCCAACATATTACTATGTCGTTAAATACACCTGATTGATGTTGTGTTGTGTGGTTCCCCCATTCTGTCTCCTAGAAATGGAGAAATTAACATGGTGAAACCTATTTTACCATGTTAATATTTTTTCTTTTAGGGCCTTTTTCCTGAGTGTGTACAAATGGAATCGGTACATTTGGACACAAAGGTGTGTGTGTGTGTGTGTGTGTGTGTGTGTGTGTGTGTGTGTGTGTGTGTGTGTGTGTGTGTGTGTGTGTGTGTGTGTGTGTGTGTGTGTGTGTGTGTGTGTGTGGATAGAGATATAGTTTGGAAAGGCTCAGGATTTTTTTGCTTTAATCCCTGTTATTAGCACGTTGGTCCAAAACCCTTAACAATACTTTAAGAAATTCTCCTTATTTAACAGCATTTGATAACTTTACTGCTGCAGGTGGATATGCTGTTTGGCTAAAACACCATTCATTAGGGTTTTAGTCAGTAACATTTTCTCATGCTATTACAGCTGATTTAATAGTATTGAATCAGTGTCATGGATTTCAATGTTTGGGGGCACCCAACTTCTATTGGGCTAAAATCTACTGAAACATACCTCCATGATAAGTGAGAATGTGAAGTTAATATAGGCATACAAATGTGCCTTGCAATGTGCGCTGCACTGCCGTGCTGCCGCGCTGTCGGGCCGCTGCGCCGCCGCGCCGCTGCGCCGCCGCGCCGCCGCGCCGCGGTAATTTGCTACTCAAAAACATTTTCAAATGTTGGCATGTATGGGATTGTGACATTAAAATAGTGTGTAATCTTTCTTATATTTAGCTTTCTTGAGCTCAATTGCACAACCTAAAAAAAACTGACCTTTTCATATCCAGTAGATTTTCTGTTATCTGGGGGTTTTGTGGCTCTGATTTTCCTGCTGAATGTTAATTTTCACATTCTGCAAATCCAGCTGTTTGCACTGTTTCGCCTTGTTTTCATTGCAGCTCAAAAGCCTTCCAAACCCCACAGAAAACCTGTGACCACACAAAATCCACTGCATGTTCAGAGTTAAGGTTAAATAATAATAGGTGAAAATGAAAGGCACAAAGTATTTAAGGTCTGCCACTCATATTCTGTATTGGCGGTGCCTGGGATCAAGCCCAGAACCTTCAGAATCAACTTGATTGTCACATGCACAGTGTAAGAAATGTGTTGTGTGCAAGCTCCATTGTATTAGTTACTTCCATGAAAAAAGAAAGGGGAGAGGAGAAGAAGAGAGAGATACTTATTACACAGTATCTACTGTATATACCCAGAGTGGAGCCTGTAGTTATAAACAATAACGTGTGTGATGTTCGTTAAGGTGTAATAATAGGCCTAATGCATGTTAGCGCATTGCACTAGGGATTAAGGTGCAGAGTGTTAGTGCATGTCAGCTTGAACCACATAGTCCACATAAGGCACTGTACAGTGATTGGTATCACTGGTATAATCCACAGGTACTGTAGGTCCGTGGCGAAGAGCAAAAGTCCAACTTTTGCTCATGAACCCGGTGGCCCTTGATAGTGCAGTACGCTGTGGTGATGCCTGTAGCTGTGTGGTGATGATGTATGACCAGGGGTGTAGTGGAGGGGGGACACAGGGGGACCACTTCTCACATTTAAAATATTTTTGGGGGCAAATGTAGGCCTATGTTTTTGTCTTGTCATTTACTTTTTTATGGATTGTGCATTGTAAACAACCTTTCTCAATATGCTATACTTATTTTAATAGCATGTCTGTGTGTGTTGCACAGGTGCACGCAAATGCAAGTGTGCACGCACGTGTCTTAAAGGGGAATTCCACTTATTTTCAATATTTACTTGAAATATTACTGTCCTAGCTACACAGGACAGTAGGTAGGTAGAGGTGCTTTCGATTTGAATTTGAAAAGAAGTAGAGAAAACTACTACAACTACTCCCATTCCTAACTGACTGTCTTATTCACAACTACGTTTTATGGTTTTACAATTATGTGCCATATAATCCGTTTCGTGCGGGGATGAGTCACGGTCCATGCGTGACATAAGATGCAAGGAAGCGATAAAAAGCCTTTCATTCATTAACTTAGTCATTCACACATTCTGTGCAGAACACGTCCATCTGTACAAAGCCATAAAACAGAAGGGACTCACTCCGGGATCTTTGTGTCTTTCTAATACCAGCACTCTGGTACATTTCCTCATGTTGAAGAGCATCAGAATCAGGAGGATTCAGTGCCTATACACAGTAGCTGTAATAGCAGTTTCTGTATTCTGTGGGCACAAGGGCCAATACCCTCACAAAACACCTGCGCAGTGACGTCACCAGCCCTGTTCCACTAGTACGGTACGGTAGATTCCTCATTCATTTTCCTCATAGACTTTTCGAAAATGGTTAATCAAAACACGATCGCACCGCGGCCAAAGCCAACTCGGGTCGTGACAAATCATGACAACAAACACAATATCGTCATATAATATATAATTAGGAAGAAGTAGAAAACGTGAACGTAGCATGATAGGCTACAAGACTTTTTGTTTCGTTTTTCATCTTAGAAATGATTTGATTGTCCCAAAAGTTTGTGTGTGTGTCATCATGATTCGTCACGACTCGAGTTGGCTTTGTCCGCGGCGCAATCGTCTTTATATAAATTATTTTCGAAAAGTCTATGAGAAAAATGAATGGGGAATCCATTTCTGGAACAAGGGGCGGTGACGTCACTGCGCAGGTCTATAGATTTAAAACGGTAGGATTAGAGACTGTACGATGTGAAACCAGATTTGAACAGGTGCCAAAGCCCGCACCAAGGCTGAGTTAGAGTAGATTTTTCACTTATGCCACGATTTCTGTGTTGCATGTTGTGTCCAGGTGAGTGGACGTGTGTGTGTCCAGGCGAGTGAACAATTGTGCACAGGGTAGGTTCACCTCAGTGTTGCCAACTGCCAAAATCCAAAATGCACTAGTGGAACTTCCAAAATGCACTAGAATGGGCCCACTATTTATTCTGCATTTTAGCCACGGAGGACCAACATTTGATGTTGAGTTTAGTCTCTCGGACTAATTTAGGTGAAATAACTGACAAAATGTTGGTCAAAATGGCAATTCTTCTACAATTTGAAAATGTGTAGATTCTTGAAAATTAGGTAATTCATATGGTTAAATACGATTTAACTCTTGAGAGCGTAAAATGAAACCAAACGGACCCTTTCGGGTCCGTTTGGTTTCATTTTACGCTCTCAAGAGTTACAGATCTAAAAGGTTCCATTTGGTTACCAATGGTCCTTTCTAGGAAGGAAGGAGGACTCTATCATGGGAGGAAAAACGATGGTTTTATCTCTGGCGCCTGTCAACCCATTTTGCTCTAACTCACCAGCGAAAAAGCACCAGATTTTCCGTCAGGAGTTTTTCACTAATTTTGGCGCTAGGGGTTTCTGGAAAAAACGCTAAATATATCAACAAATGCGCCAAGTTGGCAACACTGGTACACCTGCAGCATAGTATGAGTAATATCCAAGTTTGTGCTTTCAGTTGAAAGTACTAGAAGGAGTGATGGCCTTGTGGAATGTCTTTTTTTTTTGAGGATATAGGAAAAGATGTCTTCGTGCATACATGCACGATGTACTCGGGTGGCGTGCCTTTACAGTAGGTATAGAGACAGATTGACGGAACAAGCACGCGTATAGTGTGCGCAGCCTGTTCACCCTGTAACCCATAATCCCCCTCGCATGCTATATTGTTGACAGACTGCGTGCATGCATGACCCACAACTTCCCACATGGCATGGTTCTGGATGCGTGATATGGGATAGAGATGTTGTACACACACACACACACACACACACACACACACACACACACACACACACACACACACACACACACACACAACCGTGCTTAAAGCTATGATGTCATACAGTCGTGTGCGCCTTTCCTGTTGTGTGGATTACATGTTGGAAGGGAAGCATGAGTGGCGTAATGCGTTGTGATGCTTTTTTCTGCGAATCCAAAGAGCTTTGCAGTGCAGACAGGATGTACAGTAGGCTATACATACAAAGTAGGGCAACGTGCCTGCCTGTATCCTTGTAAATAATTGATTTTGTGTGAATTAAAGGTAGGGTAAGTGATTTGAAATTCATGGTGTAGTACCAGCCTGGTGCACTAGGGGCGCCCGAGAGTAGCTACACTATTTGAACCTGCTGCTCGATCCTGATTGGAGGAGAATTCACCCTCCACCTGGGGAACTTTTATTAGCTCCTCTGCTAACATGGGGGAGGGGGAAACTCCATATATGGTCTGCACACCTTATAATAGAGCATTTTAACAGAAACAATTTTTTGGGGGGTCGATATCTGACAAAAGTGAAATCACTTCCCCTACCTGGAATTAAATGTGTATTCTTTACATTACAGCTCTTTCTGAATTGCTGGCTCTGTGAAATAACAGGTCTGGGACAGTGTTGCCAACTTGGCGCATTTGTCGCTATATTTAGCGCTTTTTCAGACCCCCCTAGCGCCAAAATTAGTGAAAAACTCCTGGCGGAAAATCTAGTGCTTTTTGGGTGGTGAGTTGGGGTGAAATTGATTGACAGGCGCCAGAGATAAACCCCTCATTTTTCACCATTTTTCCTCCTATGACAGTGATTTTCAACCAGTGGTCCCCAGGCTAAATGATGGATAGCTGGTTAACCAGATGTAACTCTTTGAGAGCGTAAAAATGAAACCAAATGGACCCTTACGGGTCCA
This sequence comes from Benthosema pterotum, assembly GCA_039105355.1. Taxonomy (NCBI): domain Eukaryota; kingdom Metazoa; phylum Chordata; class Actinopteri; order Myctophiformes; family Myctophidae; genus Benthosema; species Benthosema pterotum. Next base: position 3,724,821 of record CM076988.1, on the reverse strand, counting down.
TTTGGTTTCATTTTTACGCTCTCAAGAGTTAAAATATTTATCATGTGAATTAGCCCAACTTAGTCTAGACAACTAGAGAATGTAGAAGATTAATGGTCATTTAATGGTCATATTCCCTTCCAGGCGAGCATCTATCTAGCGCATTCTAGTGCATTTTGGAAGTGCCACTAGTGCATTTTGGATTTTGGCAGTTGGCAACACTGGTCTGGGAATGTCCATATATGGACCCTTTTTTGGAACGGATATAGGGCGTAAAATGTGTGCTGGTTTAGCAATGTTTGGGCCTGTTGAGAACTCTTTTTACTGGGCAGCCTGTGGAGGGTTTGAACGGACGAGTATCAGTCAAAAAGGAGCTATCAGGAAGGATCAACTCATGGAAGGTCAGAACAAGACCCGGTTGCTTATTTTTCCACACAAAAAGCAACACCAGTGTTTTTTGGCAGGCATTTTTAGACATAGGCCTAGATTTCCGTCACCGCCCTAAACCCCTTATCCCTTAACATTTTTGCCTTTTTAAACTATTTTAAAAAAACATTTTTCAATAGATCAAATGGCCAGTCTACATGCTCACAACGTGTCAATAGATTGGCACGTTGAACTATTCACAAACGTTTTTAAAAATAGTACAAAAGGGATAAGGGGTTTAGCATGTAACGAAAACGGAGCCCTTAGTCTTAGTCCTTTGGACAAAATTTTAGTCACCTTTTTAAACACACACACTGAGGCCAATCCTAGAGAAAAAAATGCTTCTCAGTTTAAGCTCAGAAGCGTCTCTTGAGACACCCATGTTTATTTCTCATTTTAAATGAGAAATAAATGAGACAAAGCTGAAATCTTGCTATATATACACATACAGTGAGATTTCAGCTTTGTCTCATTTATCTCTCAAATACAGCTGTAGCAGCCAATGGAGGGACTTCAGCTTTGCCTCATTTATGGATCCTAGTATTCATCTTAGGAGCCATAAAGAGGCAAAGGTGATCTTTAGGTGATCTTAAAATGAGAAATAAACATTGGTGTCTCAAGAGACGCTTCTGGGCTTGAACTGAGAAGCATTTTTTTCCTCTGGGAAGTTGCGAGCATACGTGTGGCTCAACATGTGTGCTGTGTGTCGCCACTATGCCTTACAGTACAATACGTGGTTATGTAAGTTGGAGGAGGAAGTTGGAACACACAGTCTCGGTCCATACAATGACTGCGTGTTTGTTTTTGTTTTCACAGTTTCACAGACATTTCAAAGAAGAGGTATTCTCTCTCTTTTCTCACTTGTCCTCCTTGAGCATTAGTGTAGCACGAGATGTGGAAAGTAAGCATGTAGAGCAGTGGTTTTCAACCTTTTTCATACCAGGGACCACCATTTATTCAGAATTTGAGCCACGGACCACCATTTGAGGACATTTTAGCCCCACAGACCGCAAAACTAAAGATCTCTTTTGCTTTTGTCCATCTTCTAGTTGTGTAGACGTGGGCTAATTCAGATGATGAATATTTTAACTCTTGAGAGTGTAAAAATGAAACCAAATGGACCCGCAAGGGTCCATTTGGTTTCATTTTTACGTTCTCAAGAGTTACATCTGGTTAACCAACTTAGCTGGGGACCACCTGGAACCCTCTCAGGGACCACTGGTGGTCCCCGGACCACCTGTTGAAAACCCCTGATGTAGAGAGATGTGCCATAGAATTGGCCAAAAACGGCAATGGAATACCCCTATTTTCCTCCATGTGGGTTCAAGAAAATTTCGAAATATCTGAATGTATTATTTTTAAATCCAAACCATAATTTATTACATTTGGTTATTCTTTTATTTATTTATTTATTTTCAGTGCCTTGCAGGGTACAACCTGTGGGAGATATATTATGTTCCCTGTATCCTGTGACTGCTCTGGTTTCAGACCTTGCACCTGCCGCATACATAGGCCACTCGCTTGGCTATAATGCCTTGCTCGAGAGGGACTCGAAAGCACACTCTGACCCCTCTGGTCTGTCGTCCAAAGAATGTAGCGAGTTTAAGATTGCCCTCCCTGCGACTTCGACACGTCGAGGGAGGAAATATGCATTCTTCGTCGCAACCGCCACAGAAGCCCAAAACAGTTAAGACAGCAGGCGACGTCGACGGGGTTCACCCCTTCCACTGGCGTCTCTGGTTTCCATGGTGACGCTTCTTTTCAGCGTACCTCTCGTCCACGTTGTACACGACGCCAAGAGCTGCGTTTTGCCACCGGAGCACAGGCTCTGACCGTCTTATATATGTACTGTATATCGAGGAATGAGTCATTCGCCATTGGCGCGCATCACTCATACATTTTAGATTTAATGGAGATAGATGTCCCACCTTTAGCCACGTACGCAAAGCATGCACAGCAACGAGGGAAGAGCGTGTGAACCCTTTTCAATGGCATGCGTGCCTGCGGCTCCGTGCGCGGCGCACAGGCGAAGGGGCTGACGCTGACGCCTATGATGATGATGATGAGGACGTCGCGGTCACGCAACCAAGGATTTGCATATAAGCTTGTTTTCTTCCCGGAGCCCCAGTTACCTGTTGAAGCAGCAGAGAGATAGCCTACACACGTCCTCGCCCCGGGGGCAGTGCAGCGCTCCATCTGACACACAGACACATGCACGCATGCACGCACACACACACACACAGGCAAAAATGCATGCATTGTTTTAGGAGATGTGTCACTGTCACTGCTGTGACAAATGGCACAGCCTGTGTCTATATACTGAAAGGTGTAAATGTTACGCGGCATGGGAAAGGAGCCAGGTAGACAAACATCCATTCCCATATAGTCTCTTAAGACAACATAGCACAGGATTATTTTAGGTGCTTCCGTAATAATAGTGCGTGACGGAAAGGTTGCGGGAATCCCTACTGAGTGACAAAAACAAATACTTCCCCCTCTGCGTTGCTTCTGCTTTGATGCTGCAGCGTTTCCCCGCAGATCGACGCTTGCTTTGCCCTGCATATGGTCCAGAACTACAGAGTTTGTACACACTAAAGTTGCCTACGATACCTTTAAAAGCAACTGAACTTGAATTTAGTTTTCTGGTGGTTGTTGTTTTGTTGTTGTTGTTGTTAGCTAAAATGTGTGAACGCAATGCAGCCTAAACAGTGTGACAGGAATTACAATCAGTTGACCGTAATGCAATCACTGTTGTTGTTGTTGTGCTCCTGTCCCCCTTTGAAAAGTGAAACGCCAGTGGTGCTTATTGTGCCTCGTGGCTGCGGCAGCAAGCGTGCATGCGCGGGTGGGTGGCTGCGCGCGTGCCCTGTGTGTGCAATGCGTGGGTGCGTGTGCGGACTACATAGGCTGGTAGCAACAACAGCAGCGAGGGTGACACATTGTGCAAGAGGGGGCGGGGCCTTCGCACTGCATGCTCTGCAAGCACGTGGAGTTGTTTACAGTGAAGGCACATGAGACTGAATGAGACACATGGACAGAGCCAGAGGGAGGGAGGGAGGGAGGGAGGGAGAGGGGATTGCCAAGGTAACCCTGAAAGAAAAGAGAAGAAAAACAGAGGCTTGACTTATAAGAGACTTGAACAACAACAAGACAGACAGACAGACAGACAGACAGACAGACAGACAGTAAGAGTTCAGAGGGTTGTCCTTGTTTTGTTTTGTTTTTTTGTACAAACGTGTAATGAACCTCGTGCCTGTACCAACCGTAATCATTGCTATATATAGACTACACCAGGGGTGTCAAACTACAGATACAGAGTGGGCCAAAATTTAAAACTGAACAAAGCCGCGGGCCAAGTTTGAACGAACTAACCTTTTAAAGGGGAATTCCACCCATTTTCAAAATTTTCCTGAGAGGGAAAAATGGGTCTGGAAGAAAAATCATTAACATGGTGAAATACATCTTGGTGATGTCATCAGATGTATTTCACCATGTTAATGATTTTTTTAGACCTCCATTTTTAGGAAATACAGAATTGGGGGAACGTTTTTATCATGTCCACACAACATCTCTAAGGTATATTAATGACATATATTATAATGTTGAAAATGGATGGTCTTCCCCTTTAATTTGATAATGTCTCAAGGGCCAAATGAAATTACACGGCGGGCCAAATTTGGCCCGCGGGCCAGAGTTTGACACCCATGGACTACACTAAAGGCTGGATCTGGGTCTCCTTCTCTCTCTCTTGGCCTTTTCTATATAAAATACACATACAATGGACCTTTAGCTTAGCCCCACCCTCTTGTCCGCCCTAGGACACTTTCCAGCCAGGCTCATTGATTCCATTGTAAATATCATGGACTTTACACAATGAATCCTGGTTCATTTTTGGAACTAGACCTTCAAAATCTCTTCCAAATCCATCAACAAGGCATGTCCTATGCAGTGGAAAATGTTTGTGGCATTTATTTTTTAAAACAATGCTTTATCATACGGGAAAGCTATTGTTGGTGGAGGGGTTTGTCTATCACATGTTATGCTTAGCTGTGATTGGACAATAGCAGTTTGGGAGGGGCTTAGCTAAAGGTTCTTTCTGGCCAGGATACCGGTTTTATCCAGTCAGGATTGTAAACTCATACTGCATATGGGATGAATAAGAAATTTAAAGGGATCGAATGAACAAAAACACCATCAAATTGGGTTCAGAGCAAACGACTGAAGATGATGAATGGGTCTTTAATCACAGCTTCAAACTTAATTTAATCACGATTAATCACCATTCGAGCCATATCCAAAATATGCCATGTTTTCCTGCACAGAATTTGACATTTAAACATTTAAAAAAGAAACAGAAACTGGGAAAATATCTGTTTATCTTTTAAAAATCAAAATAGGTGATCTACCACCCCCAATTTTTGTAGATCCCTCAAGCTATACTCTGGCTCTGGTTACAGGGCTATATGTCTCCGTAAAACCCTGCTCTAACCATTTTTTTTAATTTTTTTTTCAATGAGAAAATGTTCAGTGGGTTGTGTCAGTGTGCACAAGTTAAATGTGTAAAAAAAAATGTAATCAGATTCATCAACAAAATTAATTTAATCCCATTAACTCTTTATTTTGAAGAGCATTAGTTTATTACTATTATTTTTAGCAATGATTATCAGAATCTAGAATACTAACTGAAACCTCTCTAAACCACTTTCAGTCAACATTTTGGCAATATTATTATAGGTGTTTTTTTGCCCCCAAAACACATAGCTAGAATAGCAGAGCTTGTAGGCTAATTTAAGGCTTAAGTGACTAAATATGTGTCATTCACTCAGGTGACCAGGGTAATGCTAAGTATCTGACCAGGCAGCATACAGTACTAAGTGGTGCTAGACACATAATGATGTTGGCTCTAAAAGGGACAGATGGCTTTAACAACAGCAACGGTGTAGGGGGGAAAAAAGGGACTTCCCACGTGTGGCTCAGTGAGTGTAAAGTGAAAATTACTTAAGGCTGTTGTGAGCCAAAAGTAGATTGTGCAGTGTTCCGAGTGAAACGCGAAGATACACACTGCACCGTTTTTGTAAGCCACACTATGAGGCGTCGATCTGTCGGTCCACCTGATGTGAATGTTGATGTGATACTGCGGACAAGTCTCCACCCTACTCTCCGCCCTATCAAGGATCATGTTCAATTTAAAAATCTCACGATTTTGTAACCCTTTTTTTTTCATCCAGTGCCAATTACCTAATGTGATCATGGCCTCTACACACCCTTCGTCAACCTGGGGAGGCGGACAGCGGACTGGGCTCATGCTTCCTTCAATGCACAAGGAGTCCACTCTCCCAGGCTGCCTTCTTTTCATCTGACAATGGAGGATTTTCCCTGGTTGGACGTAGTGTGTGAAAGGAACACGTTATTCCAACCAGTTCCTGTCCCTCTCCATCAGGCACCCCGGCTGGCCAGGGGGAGGCAGTCTAGAGGTTATTACATATTTTTGTGAGGGTATCTACCCTATAGGGTACACAGGAAGAACATGCAAACTCCACACAGAAAGGCCCTTTCGCCAACCCCCGTCTCAGGTACTGTATGTATGGACACGATGATGCAGAGGAGGAGACACGCTGCCGGTACCAACAGCGTCCCTAGCTGGAATCGAACCCAAGACCTTCTAGCTGTGAGCCAACATCACTCTCACCGTGCTGCCATGACCCGACATCGTGCTCTTGAGTTCTACAGTGGTGGTTCTTTGCTGTAGCAGAAGGTCGTTTCCACTGAAAACGACTCAGAAGAGCCCTACATTTGAACAGTTTGATGATGATGATGGTATGAAGTCTCTTGTAGAGGTGGAATGAACCAAAAACGGTAGGGTTTTTATTATGGATCCCACCTGATTATCTGGCACAGAGGGTATCTGAACCAGAAAGAGCATGCATTCCTGCAAGGGACGGATCTACGCTTAATTGCAACGCAAGGACTGTTTGTTTGATTCGCACTCATAATGTCACTCTACAAAAGACTGTCAGTTGTACTATTATATAATATATAAGAATATATAGTATATATTTTTTATATTTATTACTATTCTTCGTTCCACTTTGATTCTGTGGGGTGTACTAATTAGCCAGTGGGGAGTATCCATTTCGTTCATGAATATAAATATAACTCAAGGCCCGGGAGCCATATATGGCCCATGAATGAATGATCCTTGGTCCGTGGGATTGCGAGTTGCCACTCTGCTGAGTGCGGATCTAGTTTTACTATGAAAGCAGTGCTTGGCGAGGATCGTAGAACAGGGAACTAGAGCTTTAATTTCTGTTTTCAAATGCATGCAGTTTCATCTTTGCATTCATCCTGCTATTAAGAAACATTGATTTTTGAAAATCAAAGGAAAATTAGTTTTTTTGTGCGGTTTCAGGGGGAACAACACAGCCCACCTATAGCTCCGAACACCCTCGATTTGTTGTACTATCTGTTCTATTTTTGGCCCGCCTTGTATCTTGAGTTTAACATCCCTGTTTTGGTTAGAAAAAATAATCTTAGACAACTGTATGACACAAATGCTTCACTACAATTCTCCGGTGCATACTGTATATACAGTACATTATTGGATTGTACCGCAGCAATCTCCTGTTTGATTTGGGTCATAGTAATTGCGTTTTCAAATCTCTGAGCCCGAGCTGCCCCTGTGGCTGCCTCTGTCATCCCTGCCTCCTAACGTTATTGTAGAAATGAGGCGTAAAGCTGGCTGGTTGTTTAAAGTGGGTCAGTGCAGCCTCCAGTGTGTGCTGCAGCAGCAGCAGCAGCAGCAGCAGCAGCAGCAGCAGCTCATTGAGCACATCGCTGCAGCGTAGTAGTAGGTCCCGTGCAGCTCCACGCATCCAACCAATCAGGGCACGGCGTACTCATGTACCTCGTATGAGTACATTTACTCTCTTCCAGGGGTGGATCTAGGCATGGGGGGGGGGGGGGGGGGGGGGGGGGGGGGGGGGGGGGGGGGGGGGGGGGGGGCCCCCCTAAATGCCCAGTCTGCCCCACCAAATACGATGGCATGCAAAACAACCCTTATAATTAAATAAGGGTTGTTTTGCAACCCTTATTGCTTATAATTATAATACTACTACTGCTACTATCTAACTACAGCTGTGGCACCACTAAACCAACAGCATTTCATCATTGAAAACAGAAAACTCTCTGAGTCAGACCTTTAGCTTTATGCATGCTGCGTGTCTGTTGCAACTTCAACAACAACTGATGTTATTGTTGATGCTTTACTTGCCTATTAAAAGTCCTGTAACCGAAAATGGTATGGGTGCGACACGGGCAATGAAGCTGCCCCCTTACCTACCATTTTATCCTGCCCCCCAATTGGGAAATGTTATATCCGCCCCTGCTCTCTTTTTTCATCTACTTTCTTTGGTATTTCACATTTTTCGATGCTTTTACTTCCGTTCCACTGCATCTCAGCGGCCAATGTTTTTTTTTTTTTTCTTAATAGATTCATGTTTTTTTGCAGATGGAACCGATTATATAGTCTCAGGAATTAAATGGTCTGAAAAAATAAATCCAGACCTTTCCAGACCTAATTTCTAGGAAAACAGAGTGCGGTGGGGGCGACTTTTTATGAGGTCCACACAACATCCCTAAGGTATATGACAGTAAAATGTTGAAAATGGAAGGAATCACCCTTTAAAGCCCTATATATACTGTACAGTATATATATTCCAGCCAAGGTAGTGGCTCAATGGTGAGTGTTGTAGATCTTCTATTTTCAAAGGATTGTTTAGACATTTTGAATTCTTCATTGTATTTGCAACTTTTGTACTTAATCCATTTCTTTCCACTGTCCAGTGGCCAATCCAAATAGTTTAGCAAACTGTTGCTATGCAGGTCAAGCTTTTCCTGTCTTGTCCCCCCGTCTGCTACCGTGCCTATTGGACAAGAACAGATTGGGGAGGGACTTAATCGAGGGCTAATTGTAACAAGAGTACTTGTACCATGTAGTATTGCTACTTTTACCATACTAGCACTAGGGTATGTACGTCTTCCGTCGTCATCGCTGCTCCAAAACGGGCTACCGGCCAATCGCATCTGAGCCATGCAGTCACAAACGGGCGGATCGGGATGTAACATTTCCCAATTGGGGGAGGGGGCAGGAGAAAATGGTGAATGATGAAGCCGCTCCCATACCATTTTCTGTTACAGGACTTTGTTTGAAGTTGCAACAGACACGCAGCATGCATAAAGCTAAAGGTCTGACTCAGAGAGTTTTCTGTTTTCAATGATGAAATGCTGTTGGTTTAGTGGTGCCACTGCCACGGCTGAAGTTAGTCAATAGCAGTAGTAGTGTTTCAAATCACTTTAAATATAGGCACTTTCATTTGAAATATCTTGGGTTGTTTTCCATGCCATCGTGTTTGGTGGGACAGTCTTCGCATTTAGGGGGGCATTGCCCACCCCCATGCCTAGATCCGCCCCTGCAATCACAGTCAGTCGTAGCGTAGCAGAGGCACACATGACCAGCTGAACGTCTTTGGCTCTAAATCTAATCTAAAATGCATTGTAAACACGCACGTTATTGGGCCAAGCGTACGACGCCGGTGGTCGCGCTGGTACTACGCCTGGGAGGCTTGCAATATTAATGATGAAGCGCCTTTTAAACAGACTCCTCATGGCCATTTGCACATCTGCTAGTGGATGATTTATTTTTCCCCTTTTCTCCATGCTGCCTAGCAGTAGCATGAGCGTTTTACACCGTGATGTACACACGATTTAAAAAAAATCTCTGGACTTTTAATAATTTCTAACCTTTGACCTTTAACCTTTAAAGGGGAAGTCCACCCATTTTCGACACTCTATGTCATAGTATAGTATAGCCTAGAGGTGTTGCGTGGACATTATAAAAAAGTTCCCCCATTCTGTGTTCCCAAGAAATGGAGGTCTGAAGAAAGCCACTAACCTGGTGAAACATCTTGATGACATCATCAAGATGTATTTTCACCATGTTGAATGGATTTCTTTAGATGCTTCTTTTTTCTGAGAGCGCACAAATGGAACCAAATGAACCTGTTCATTTGGGTTCATTTGGTTGCAATTGTACGCTCTCAGAAAAAAATGTTGAAAATGTGTGGAATTCCCCTTTAACCTAAAATTCCTACAGATAGATAGATATAATCATTAGAATGTATAGAACATGCTCTAATCATTATTTTGAAAAATATCGTCAAAAATGTAACTTTTTAATGCATTCATATTATTTTAGAGATTATTAAAATGTTCATAAAATTAGCATTTATTATTATTATTATTCAAAGCTATACTAACTTTTTTAAAACAAATCTTAAATTTGATATCATTATGACATTATGGCATATTTGTCACATATGCCCACAAAGCGTATTCTAAATATGTTTTCTATCGAAAAGTGATGGAGGGACTGTTTCCCGGGAAACGATTACAAGGACCAATCAGAATGCGACTTAAAAGCACAAGGGATCCTGGGAAATGTAGGACTGGATCTAAAAACTGCAGTACCGACGGTGACCACCAGTCAAGTTACCTAGTACACATTTAAACATTTCCTCTACATATCCTATACCCGTACAAAGTAGTAGTAAGGTTGAAAATGAAACGAAATGGACCTTTGCATCTGTATTAACCCAGGTCTACACAACGAGATAATGTCGAAGATTAATGGTCATTTTGATCTGTATGTTCCCATATCCAGCCTGGAATTGTGGACAAAAGCATAAATAAATAAATAAATAAATAAATAAATAAATAAATCTTTAAATAAATAAATAAATAAATAAATAAATAAATAAATAAATAAATAAATAAATAAATAAAAAAATAAATAAATAAATAAATAAATAAATAAATAAATAAATCTTTAGTTTTGGGGTCTGTGGGGCTAAAACGTCACCAAATGGTGGTCTGTGGCTTAAATTCTGAATAAGTTAGTGGGCCCTGGTATGAAAAAGGTTGAAAACCACTGTTCTAACCGATAGGTCCTATAGAACTGACGTGGCATGTCCTTGACCCCTGGAATAGATTGATCACACATTCCTAAAGTTAACGACGATGGCATGTAATGTGGTTCCACTCCGTTCTCATGACCGTCTTATGACAATAACGTACTGTATGATGTAATGGGCGGGGGCGGGGGGGGGGTATAACCAGCGTTATGTCAGCGAAAATAAAATGCACCCATTCCTGTCATTCTTGTACTGTATGTGCGTGTGTGGAGTTTTTTACTGCTATATTTGTGGGGGGAAAAAAACGAAATGTCCTCACCATTGGATGGAGGGTCGGTTGTAGTGCTAGATTAAAGAGGTATTCCACCCAGTTTTCAACATTTTACTGTATTTACCGTATTTCAGTGCTTATATTTAAAATGATTTGAAACACTACTACTGCTACTACAGTTATGGCACCACTAAACAAACAGCATTTCGTCATTGAAAACAGAAAACTCTCTGAGTCAGACCTTTAGCTTTATGCATGCTGCGTGTCTGTTGCAACTTCAACAACAACTGATGTTATTATTGATGCTTTACTTGTCTAATAAAAGTCCTGTAACCGAAAATGGCCCTTGGTGTGAACTGTGAAGCGACATGGGCGGTGATGAACCCGTCCCCATTCCGGGCCCATTCCATTTACTCCTGCCCCCCAATGGTTACATCGGCCCCTGTAATGAAGTGAAACGAAATGATAATTCAGACTGTGTCAGGTCAAGGCTTGACTAAAAGATTGGTGGGATCCGATCTGCTTTCAGGTTAGGGCAGGGCTTGACACTAACACTTGCCCGCTTGCCCGGGGCAAGTAAGAAAAATGGTCGGGCAAGTGAAGACTGCTACCTGGTTGCCCGATCGGGCAAGTGTGCAACTTGGTGCACTATAACACAACACAAGATAAATTTGTCTTGAAGGCAGTCATTGCACTCTGCCTCTGTGTCTTTCCCTGCTTTCTAGCTGTCCACAATTCCAGGCTGGAGTTGGGAAACAAAACAGAACATACAGATCAAAATGACCTAATCTTCTACATTCTCTAGTTGTGTAGACCTGGGCTAATTAAGATAATGAACTTTAACTCTTGAGAGTGTAAAAATGAAACCAAATGGACCCGCAAGGGTCCATTTGGTTTCATTTTTACACTCTCAAGAGTTACATCTGCAAAATTTACAATATATTTTTGGGATGCAAGTGACCATGAGCTGAGGGCAAGTAGAACCTGACTTGCACTTGCCCGATGGGCAAGTGCCTCCAAGACCTTAGTGTCAACCCCTGTAAGGGTAAAAAAAAAAAAAAGCAAAGACAAATTCAAAGTGCTTTGGAATTACCCTGTCGGATTCCTGAGGCTTTTGTCTTTGTAATAAAACATAACAAAAAGTTCCCATGTGTGCACTGACGGTGGAAGCACCCCCTCAAAGCCCTCCTGTTTTTGTGAGTGAGGGGGGGAGAAGGAACACCGTGTCCCCTTATGCAAGGATTCATACTTCCTCGCGCTGCGGTGTTGCAGGCTTTGTGTGTCGGGGGGCAGAGTACATTTACCCTTTACTGCAAGCTACTTAAAGGGGTACTCCACCCATTTTCAAGGTTGTACTGTGTCGTTAAAGGGGAAGTCCACCCATTTTTAACAATGTGTCATTAGTATACCTGCCTTGAGGTGCTGGGTGGACATGATAAAAAAAAAAAGTTCCCCCATTCTGTGTTCCCAAGAAATGGAGGTCTGAAGAAAACCACTAACATGGTGAAACATCTTGATGACATCATCAAGATGTACTTTCACCATGTTAATGGATTTCTTTAGACACTTCTTTTTTCTGAGAGCGTACAAATGGAACATTGTGACTGTGAGACGCACCTTCAAGATTTCTTCAAGATGTTTCACCATGTTAATGATTTTTCTTTCAGACCCGAGAGTGTACAAATTTCTACACTCTCAGAAAAAAGTTGAAAAATGGGTGGAATCCCCCTTTATTTACTCGAGTATTTCCTATAGTTCTATAGTTCTAAACAAGCTCACCTCAATCTTTTGAAAAGCCTATTTTCAAAAGATTTCCCAATACATTCATTAAAAAACATGAAAGCAGACATTATGCATAAAGAGTACTTTCAGCTTTTGGTACTTTAAGTACCTTTTGATACAAAATCTTTGAGACTTTTGTGACAGAGTATAATATTGCAGACAGTATCGATACTATTACCCAAGTACAAAATGTGAGTACTTTTTTCCAACACCACTGGGGGCTTCATGGCTCTTATTATGTAAGGCAAGGTTTCTGCCTGGCAGCAGAGATGATCTGTGTGTCTGCTTGCATGCATGTGTTGTGCACGTCGTGTGTGTGTGTGTGTGCGCGCACACCCATGATGCCAACTGGGCTCTCTCTGGCACGTCATGTATAGCTAATGAATAAACATGAGCGCCATACATCGTCCCATGACTGCTGCTGCTGCTTGACCAGAGTTCATGCGTGCGTGCGTGCGTGTGTGCGTGTGTGTGTGTGTGTGTGTGTGTGTGTGTGTGTGTGTGTGTGTGTGTGTGTGTGTGTGTGTGTGTGTGTGTGTGTGTGTGTGTGTGTGTGTGTGTGTGTGTGTGTGTGTGTGTGTGTGTGTGCGTGTGTGTGTGTGTGCTCTACCGAGTTGCCCTGTGAAAGTCATGCTACTTCGACTACGCTCAATCGAACGGTACTGTGTGACGGGTGAAGTATACAGGCCTTACACAGTAGCCTTTCTGCAAGCCATCATGGTGTGCATTGGCATCTACCATAGGTGTCAAACTCTGGCCCGCGGGCCAGAGTAATTTCATTTGGCCCTTGAGACATTATCAAATTAAAGGTAGGGGAAGTGATTTCACTTTTGTCAGATATCACCCTCCCCCAGATGTTTCCCCCTCCCCCACGTTAGCAGAGGAGCTAATAAAAGTTCCCCAGGTGGAGGTTGAATTCTCCTCCAATCAGGATCGAGCAGTAGGTTTGCATAGTGTAGCTACTCTTGGGCGCTCCTAGTGCACCAGGCTGGTACTACACCATGAATTTCAAATCACTTGCCCTACCTTTAAAGGGGAAGACCACCCATTTTCAACATTTTAATATGTCATTAATATACCTGGACATGATAAAAAAAGTTCCCCCAATTCTGTATTTCCTAAAAATGGAGGTCTGAAAAAATCATTAACATGGTGAAATACATCTGATGACATCACCATGATGTATTTCACCATGTTAATGATTTTTCTTTCAGACCCATTTTTCCTGAGAGGGTACAAATGGAAAGGGCCGTTCTGTGTGGAGAGCTCACATCAGGTAATTGGCAACCGGGTGAAAAAAACGGGTTACAAAATCATTGTAACCCGATTAGCCTGACCTCAGTCTGAATTGTCATTTCGTTTCTCTTCATTATTCAGACTGAAGTCCCTCTCTACCACAACAGACGTTGGGAACGGATTGAGTGACACGGCTGTTGGCCAATCAGGTGCTGGGATTGGATTTCCAACCGGCACAAACGGCCCCAAAGGCATGAAGCCAGTCCTTGAATCACAGGGAAAAAAATAAAAAAATGAAGCTAGTATTTTTAAGGTGCTGATTCAGGCCTGAGCCAGGCTACATGGGGATAAGAAAAAAAATGTAAATTCCCCTTTAAAAGCGTACATCACTTAAAGGTGAATTCCACCCTCTTTCAACATTTCAGTATGTCATTATTATACTTAGAGAGGTGTGTAGACGTAATAAAAAGTTGCACCCCTTCTGTGATTCCTAGAACTTGAGGTCTGAAAGAAACACATTTTTTTTCTGAGAACATACAAGAACCATTTGGTCCCATTTGTACGCTCTCAAAAAAAAAGGTGAATATGGGTGGAACTCTCCTTTAATAATATACTTATGTACACAGCTGTCCCAAATTGGGGGGACAGGAGAAAATGGTATGGGGGCGACTTCATCGCCCGTGGCACGAGGCGAAACGGGCGATGAAGTCGCTCCCATATCATTTTGAGTTACAGGACTTCTATTAGGCAAGCAAGCATCAATAATAACATCAGTTGTTGTTGAAGTTGCAACAGACACGCAGCATGCATAAAGCTAAAGGTCTGACTCAGAGAGTTTTCTGTTTTCAATGATGAAATGCTGTTGGTTTAGTGGTGAGACGATTGTAGTTAGTTCGTAGACATACTACCTGTAGTGTTTCAAATCATATCTTAATTTCTTGGGTTGTTTTGCATGCCATCATGTTTGGTCGGGCAGTCAGGGAATTTAGGGGGGCATTGCCTCCCCCCCATGCCCATGCCTAGATCCGCACCTGCGTGATAAAGACAAAGCGTGTCACATCCTGTCCCCTCCTCCTAACCCTGGCCCATGGCGGAACCCTCGTGGGACTGAACGGTGTATACAGGACATCCTTCTCTTTCATCTCGGAAGTAATCAGGAAGTTATTTGTCAGAGCGCCAACGTGGGGCTGGAATCCCTGGCGGGAGGCAGAGGACGAGTGACGGGATATATGGAGGATGATGAATGATGGGAAGGAAGAGCATGCTGGGATATGGAGTTCTTCTCAGGGGCGGATCTGGGTTAAATATATAAGCACTTTTCAAATTAAAGTGCTTATATTTAAAATGATTTGTAACACTACTACTGCTACTAACTAACTAACTAACTACAGCTGTGTCACCACTAAACCAACAGCAATTCATCAACGAAAACAGAAAACGTGAGCCAGTGCTCACTTTTGGAACCAGACCTTTTGCAGTGGACAAATATGTGTGACATGTGTTTTTTTTTTTAACCATGTCTTATCATATAGGGAAACGATTGGTGGAGAGGTTTGTCTATCACATTATGCTTAGCTTTGATCGGACCGTAACAGATTAATAACAATTTAATATCACACAGTAGACCTATTATACAATATTAAATAGTAAAAAAAAAGGTTCACACAAAATTGCTCTTCTTTAAATAAATTCTTTTATTTTGCAGGTTTTGCTATCCATAATCAATACAGACAATAGCAATACTTTTACTATCATAAAATCTTTAAATCATCATCATCTCTGGTGAGCATCACAATAGAACAGTATATTGATCTATGTACAATGGAAGACGAAAGACACATTCAAACCCAGTTCTCAGACCG
Organism: Benthosema pterotum; assembly: GCA_039105355.1. Lineage (NCBI taxonomy): Eukaryota > Metazoa > Chordata > Actinopteri > Myctophiformes > Myctophidae > Benthosema > Benthosema pterotum. The sequence continues at coordinate 3,709,297 of CM076988.1, read as the reverse complement.
GAACGCGGTCCAGTAAATAAACCTGTAGAGAGACAGAACCACGGCGGCTGGGGTTGGGGCTCCAGCGTGGCGAACTCGAGACGCATCCCTCCCCCGCCGCCGCGCTTTCCAGCAACAAAGCAGAAAAGTTGGCAGAAAGAAATGTACAAAGAGCAAAAAAGAAGTATCATATACCTTATTTTTTTTTCACAAAACGATGACGACCAAAAAAACTAACAAACAAAACAAACAAAGAAAATTGTACAAAGAAAGTCGTCGATGCGATGGTACATTTGGTTCCACGGTTGTAAACTAGCTTCATGTCACTATTGCATATGCTATCATCAGGTGACGCGTCAGCAAGGCAAAGAGAATTCTATAATAAAATAGACTCGAAAGTATGTTTTCTGTACAGTCACATCAACTGTGAAGGACAAATAAGCATACGATATACTATATTAACCCCCAACCCCACCGCAAAAACCCATCCCCGGTTAAAAAAAAAAAAAAAAAAAAACGGTAGCCAAAGTCTATAGACAGGAATAGCATCGCGACATAGGTCAAAATCTATAGGTACTTCTTTTCTATGCATTTTCGATAAACGTTATTTATTTTTATTTTTTTTTTTTTTCGTTTCGGTTTTTCAGTTAAAACTCTTTGTTATGTACACGATATATATACATTCAGGATTTTTTTAGGACAAAATAGATAGCCTTTAATGTGTGGTACAGTGAGGTTTTATTATTACCGTCCAAAGACCACTTCCCCACTCACGTGAATCGTTAACGTACACGCACTCAGTAATACATTCACACAGTGTTTTTTTTTGTTTCTTTTACAATCTGTGTTAAGCAGGTTGCGTGTGCCACTTGCCTGAGCTTGTGAGTTATATATAGGGTGAGAACGGGGGAGGGCGGCAGTAGGGGGATATCAGAGGACCACTGGATTTTGGAAACATTTTCACTGGCCATTTTTTAACTGCTATTACTGCAGCGGTTCTCAGCAGTTTTTTTTTTCTTTTTCTTAACACATTGACTGCCATTGACAGCATGAGTCCGTGTTAAGTTAATCCCATAACTCAAAGAGATTGCAAATGGATCCCAAATCCGTACCGCATCCATTTGCTTCCATTCGCGTACCCGCTCAAGAGACCTGTCAAAGGGTCCGCTTGGGTACTTAAACCCCCCTCGAGGAACCCAGAAGGTCTTCGAGACTGAACCGTAGGGCCCCAGTTAAGATTTAAATCTACGTTGTAGATTTAAATCGTATGACCGTGTCATTATGTGGCTAAAGCAGTGGTTTTCAACCCTTTTTAATATCAAGGCCCATCATTTATTTGGCTTTTTGAGCCCATGGACCACTCTTTGATGAGATTTTAGCCTCTCTGACCCAAACGTGAAAATATTTTGTCCACGATATTCCGTGCTGTAATGATGCCGGTGCCATTAGGAGAGACTACAGCAAAACAATCAAAAATAATTCCTCTAGATTCTCTAATCGTGTAGACATCTTGTACAGTAGTTTAAGTAACGTGGCGTTAAACGCCATTTTTACACTCTCACGAATTAAACGTCTATATAAAAGGGGTCCATTTGGTTACCAACTCTCCATCCTTTAACTGGGGACCAGCTGGAACCACCGCTGGTTGAAAACCACTGGACTAAAACGAATACATTTGGTTTTAAGCTCTGTGCTGTTTCACAGCATCTCTGTGGTCCATGAAGCAGCCCTGCCCCCACCCCACCTCCCCCACACACCCTATGTTTTTATTATTTTGTCATCTACCGACACGGGAGCCGGCCCCGTTCCATTTCAGCGGAGCAGAGTGAGTAAGCGGTATAGCAGCTGACTCGACTGGAAGTGGAACGAGGCCCGGCGAGGCCCAACGTCACCTTTTTTATCGCCCAATTCCAGAAAAACGCTGTACCGACCAATGATAATCACTTTAATACAGCAAAAAAAATGTGGCCAGCATTGAGAGAGAGTAAAGGCCGCTTCATACTTCCGTCGCACGCGTTTGTCGAATGAAAATAACTTATTTTGGCTGAAAAACTTGCATCGGCGAAGTACGGGTTAAGGCCTTTTTTACGATTTACACAGCTGCTGGGTTGCAGGTAGTAGGAGTGTCTGAGGTTTTTGTTTTTATTTTCAGATTCGAGTGAGGAATTGTGGGAGTTGTAGTGCGTTCAGAAGCCTCCGTGTTGTGGGTGGGCAGTGAGGTGAGGTGGGGGATCCCGGGAATAAAGGTAATAAACGCATGCGTTATTCTTCAAACCACCGTTTATGCCCCATATATTCGGCGATGACTTTGAAAACGTTGCGAAACGTCCGTGAAGAGTCGACGATCCCAGAAATAGGGACGTCGTAACGTGCGTAAAAGTGGTTAAAGATATATTTAGGAAAATAATATTTCTTTTTCCGGTCCAGCATGAACTTGTACCGAACTAATTAAACCACCCGAAACGAAACCTCTATATTAGAATAAATAAAAAAATTATATTTAAGAAAATACTTTTTCAATATCAATATAATATAATCCGCTCTCAGGCAACACCCCCCTCCCCCCTCACTGTACAGATACCCCAAAACAATATCAATATATCTTTTCTGGTAAACTAGCGTCTGTTTTTTTTTTTTCTTCTTTTTTTAATAGATTTCTCATGAAAGAATAACAATATACTGATTATGATAGATGTGGTAGAGGTCCAAAAAAACAATACAATAATCTTTATCTCATATTTGATAGAAAACATAATAA
>CM076988.1:3566560-3701560 GCA_039105355.1 Benthosema pterotum | reverse complement strand
GCACTGGATTATAAGGCGCACTGTGATTTTTGAGAAATTAAAGGCTTTTAGTGCGCCTTATAGTCGGAAAATACGGTACTTGCTGTAAAAGTCCTGTAACTTAAAATTCTTTTTACTTTCCTACGTTGCGGTATTTGTAATGTAGGTTACTTTTACTAGTTCAAATAAAAACGCAAGTTTTTTTTCCCAGTACCTCTCTCTCTCTCTCTCTCTCCCTTCTCTGAAACAGAACACAGGGTCAGTCGGTGCAGAGACAGATATTTCCGGATCTTTTTTATGTGTCTGAGGGAGAGAGAGAGAGAGAGAGAGAGAGAGAGAGAGAGAGAGAGAGAGAGAGAGAGAGAGAGAGAGAGAGATTTATAACCCCTCTCTCTCCCTCTCTCTCTCACACACACACACGCGGGGGCGGCGCCTGTGCGCTACTACGAGTAGTGGCAGGAGAGTGGCCGCTGGTGCTGTCAGTCAAGTGGCTCTCGGTAAAAGCGAGTGGGCCAATAGACAGCCTAGCCCAGCCCCCCCCCCCCCCCCCCCCCCCCCACACACACACACACACACACACATACAGTTAGGGCTGTGTGTGTGTGTGTGTGTGTGTGTGTGTAATCTCATCTGGAGCCGTGCGGTTGGTGGACTAAATGTGGGGAATGCTTGTCCACGCAGTTATCTAGCTATCTATCTAGCGAGCGAGCGAGCGGCGCTCCTGTCTGGAACATCCCGGCCCACTTTTAGCCCCGCGTGTCAACACACACACACACACACACACACACACACACACACACACACACACACACACAAACGTGCGTGCACGCCACAAGACACTCGTCGTTTCAGATGCCCTTGTTGTTGGCAAAGACGCGCGTGTGTGCGTGTCAGTCACGGTTTACTTCTGTTTGTATTGTTAGCCGTCTATGTATGTATGTATGCCATGTGATGCGCTGGAAACTAGTTATGCAAAGAAACCTGTCTCCGCTTTTGCTAAGGTTAATCCCCCTCCTCCCCCGTCCCATTCCTGATCGATGAGCACGCGAGGCTATGTGTATACCATACCTGGGCATTATGCGGCCCGTGAAAGGGTTTTAAACCAGTGTTCTGGGGACCACCTGTGGTCCTTGAGACAGTTCCAGTTAAATATGGAAAGTTGGTTAACCAGATGTAACTCTTTGAGAGCATAAAAACGAAACCAAATGGACCCTTGCGGGTCCAAGTCTGCACAGCTAGAGAATGTAGAAGATTAATGGTCATTTTGATCTGTATTTTTTCCCAAAATCCAGCCTGGAATTGTGGACAAAAGCGAAGTATATCTTTAGTTTTGGGGGTCTGTGGTGGCTAAAATGTCATCAAATGGTGGTAATCTGCGGCTATAAAATACTGAATAAATAGGTGTCAAAATGGTTGGTCTTACTTTTATCTTGAAATTAAATTAATATTACGCAGACTTAAGTTCAGCCTTTAGTCTTGGCCCTCCACAATATTTTATCTCATTTGGCCCCTTGGGAAAAAGAATTGCCCACCTCTGGTATATACTGTATGTTTAGTGCACCACTAAAGGTAACAAGCGTGGAAAAAACACACACACAAGCGGTGGTGGTGGTGATGGTGGTTGTGGTGGTGGTGGGTTGTTCTTGAGAAAGAGGAGAGGATGAGTGGAAGGGGAGAGTGCAGGGAGACTCTCCTCTCTTCTCTGATTCCCTCTCATCTGTGTCAACAAACAAACGGCCCGCCGCGCCAGTGTTGCCAACCGCCAAAATCCAAAAATGCACTAGTACTGTAAGTGGCACTTCCAAAATGCACTAGAATGCGCTAGAGCAAGTGGGTTTTCAACCATTTTCATACCAGGGTGGGTCCACTATTTATTCTGCATTTTAGCCACGGAGGAGGACCACCGTTTGATGTTGAGTTTAGTCTCTCAGCCTAATTTAGGAGAAATAACTGACAAAATGTTGGCCAGAATAGCGATTCTTCTACATTTTCTAAATTCTTCTACATTTTCTAAATTTCTAGATTCTTGAAAATTAGGTAATTCAGATGGTTAAATTTCATTTTACGCTCTCAAGAGTTACAGATCTAAAAGGGTCCATTTGGTTACCAATGGTCCTTTCTAGGAACGAAGGAGGACTCTATCATAGGAGGAAAAATGGTGGAAAAACAAGGGCACCCGTCAGACGATTTCGCCCCAACTCACCAACAAAAAAGCACCAGATCGCCATGAGTTTTTCTCTAATTTTGGCGCTAGGGGGGTGGTCTGAAAAAGAGCTAAATATAGCGACAAATGCACCTAGTTGGCAACACTGCGCTGCGCTGCCTCGGCCCGCGACAGGTGCGCGCAGCAGCGAGCGTGCAGCGACAGACTAGTTAGGGACGCACGCCGGCCTTGCAACTGGATCCCCTCCTTCCTCCCTCTCTCTCTCTCTCTCTCTCTCTCTCACTCTCCAGGGGCGGATCTAGGCATAGGCATGGGGGGGGGGGGGGGGGGGGGGGGCAATGCCCCCCTAAATGCCCAGTCTGCCCCACCAAACATGATGGCATGCTAACCAACAAGCCAAGATATTTCAATGCTTATATTTAAAAGTATTTGAAACATTACTGAAAATGGTGCAGCTTCATCGCCCGTGTCGCTTTGTGCCACGGGTGATGAAGCTGCCCCCTTACCATTTTCTTCTGCCCCCCCAATTGGGAAATGTTACATCCGCCCCTCTCTCTCTCTTGCTCGTTCACCTACAGCGTGACCGATATATTGTTTTCGCCTTTATCTGCCTTTTCCTCGGTATATCCGGCGATAACAATCCACATGACAAGCATCTACAGATCAAGTTATGTTTCCGCTAGTGTGTGTGCGTGTGTGTGTGTGTGTGTGTGTGTGTGTGTGTGTGTGTGTGTGTGGTGTGTGTGTGTGTGTGTGCGTGTGTGTGTGTGTGGTTGGTTAAAGGAGATTTCCACCCATTTTCAACAGTTTACTATCTCATTAAAGGTAATAGAGGCAACATTTTAGCCACAAAATAAAAAATATATACTGTATATAACGATATCTACGTTGCTTCTACTTTGATGCTGCTGCAGCTGTTTCCCTGTAGACAGACAATTGCTTCATCCTGCAGGGATTATTATTATATTAGGGATTATTATTATTATTCAAAACCCTGTGTTTTCAAATAGAACCAAATGATTTCATTTGCACGCTCCCAGAAAAAACAAAAAAAAAAGAAATGTTGAAATGGGATGGAAATTCCCCTTTAAACGTTGTCACGTCAAAGAACTTTAGTCAGGTTTTCCTGAATCTATTTCAACACAATTTTTGCACTTTTCTGTCGCAAATCATCATTCATCACTCTCTCTCTCACACACTCACACACACACACACACACACACACACACACACGTGCACATTTGAGTGGCCCGAGAGGTCACTGTGTGATATGATGGCCCTGCTGCACGGCTCACTAATCCCCCGCTGATGAATCATACTTACGCTCACACACACACAAACACACACACACAAACACTCACTCACTCGCCGACTTGCATGCACGTTGCACACACACATACGACGTGCACGTGCGTTGCCCTGTGGGCGCGGCAGATGGTGGCTTGTCATTAGCGGTGTGAGAGAGAGAGAGAGAGAGAGAGAGAGAGAGAGAGAGAGAGAGAGAGAGAGAGAGAGAGGTATAGTCCTCCTGCATCCGCCGGGACTGACTGACGCTTGACCGCTCCGAGGAGTTGGTGGTGGTTGCTCTCTCTCACACACACACACACACACACACACACACACACACACACACACACACACACACACACACACACACACACACACTTCCCCATCTGTCACCACCAACAGCCCCTCGGGAGGAACTCTGGAGTGTCGGAGAGACCCTCTCTCCTATCCTATAGGCCCCTCTTAGAGGACCAGTCTATCCCGCCCTCTGCCTCCCTTCCTCCTCCTCTTCCTCCAACAAAAAGTATTGATCTAAAAGCACTACAGGGCTTGACACTAACACTTGCCCAAGCAAAAAAAATGGTGGGGCAAGTGAAGACTGCAACCTGGTTGCCCGATCGGGCAAGTGTGCAACTTAGTCCACTATAACACAACACAAGATATATTTGTCTTGAAGGCAGTCATTGCACTCTGCCTCTGTGTCTTTCCCTGCTTTCTAGCTATCTCTACCCATCTCTCTCCCAGGTTCATTTGGTTCCAAACTATCATTTTGCTGGGGTCAGGGACCACTGGGTCTGTGACCACTATGGGCACCACTATGATGATGAATTTTAACTCTTGAGAGCGTAAAAATGAAACCAAATGGACCCGCAAGGGGTAGAATATGGCATGGGTGCGACTGCACTACCATTTTCAGTTACAGGACTTCAACATCGGTTGTTGTTGAAGTTGCAACAGACACGCAGCATGCATAAAGCTAAAGGTCTGACTCAGAGAGTTTTCTGTTTTCAATATTATATTTAATTATAAGCACTGTAATTTGAAATATCTTAATTTAATTAAGATATTTGGGTTGTTTTGCATGCCCCCCATGCCCCTGGAGGATACAGAGAGAGAGAGAGAGAGAGAGAGAGAGAGAGAGAGAGAGAGAGAGAGAGAGAGAGAGAGAGAGAGAGAGAGAGAGAGAGAGAGAGAGAGAGGAGAGAGAGAGAGAGAGAGAGAGAGAGAGAAAGAGAGAGAGAGAGACGCTAAATTCCTCGCAGGTCGGTCAGGTTTGCTGGGCATTACTTTGATCCCCCTAGCGTCCATGTATGCCGCCTTCCCTCCGAGGGGGTCCCCCCCTCTCGATAAATACTGTATCAGGGGCCTCCCCCACCCCCCGACGACCAGGAGAAAGAAAGAGAGGGAGGAAGGGAGGGAGGGAGGGGTTGAGACGCCGAAAAAACACACCGCCGCACTTTGACCTGGACTGCCTCCTCGAACAACCCGGTGCTCTCTCTCTCTCTCTATCGGGACAGAATGTTCAGTAAACAAGCGATCAGCCGGCCTCACTCGCTCACTGCTGCTTACAGCCCTACGGCCCGGTGCAAACCCAGCTACCCAGAATTCACCTTGGCTAAAGAGGGGAGGGGAGGAGGGGGGGCTCCTCTTCCTCCTCCTCCTTCCTCATGCACCAACGGTTTGTTTGTTGCTTTAAAAAGCACTGAGGGCTCTAGTACAGACAGAGCTCTCCTGCCCTGCTTCCATCCCTAGCCCCGCCTCCCTTTTCGCTCTCTCTCTCTCTTCTGCTTTCTCCTGTGAGTTTATTGAGAGTATGGGCCATCTATCTCTCTCTCTCTCTCTCTGCTGCTCTCTCTCTCTCTCTCCATCTATCTCTCTCTCTCTCTCTCTGCTGCTCTCTGCTTGTCTTACTTCTGCTAAGTGAACAGCCTAATGAGGCAGAAAAGGCAGCGGAGTGAGTGCACGTGAGGTTCTAGCCATTAAGTGCAAAATTTGCTCGCTCGCTCTATCTGACAAAACAGGCCAGTGGCGGAAAAACAAAACCGGCTACCCCCTCTTTCTTTCTCTTTCTTTCTCTCTCTCTCTCGACGACTGCTGAGTGTTTGTGGCCGTGTGTGTGCGTGTGTGTGCGCACGCGCGCGTGTGTATGACATGCCAGAGTCCACATGTGCGTGGAGTCTTTTTTTTTTCCTCCATTACTTCTTTCTCTCTACATCTCTATTCGAGAAGCGTCATTCTTACATAATAATATCCAACCAGAATTGCAGAAAACGGCGAGTTGAGAAAAACAGGGGCTTGGAAGGTTCGCTTCTGTGGACTCTTGACATTACACTTTCTTATAGCTACGTGTTTAAGCATAATATTTCATGTTTACAATTCAGCTCTAATACTTATTTCGGACATGGTCTAGTACAGAGGTTTTCAACCAGTGGTCCGGGGACCACCAGTGGTCCCTGAGAGGATTCCAGGTGGTCCTCAACTAAGTTGGTTAACCAGATGTAACTCTTGAGAACGTAAAAATGAAACCAAATGGACCCTTGCGGGTCCATTTGGTTTCATTTTTACGCTCTCAAGAGTTAAAATATTCATCATCTGAATTAGCCATTTCGGAATGCATGTTTTGCTTGTTTTGTTTCCCAAATCCAGCCTGGAATTGTGGACAAAAGCAAAATGTCTTTAGATTTCCGGTCTGAGGGGCTAAAATGTCATCAAATGGTGGTCCGTGGCTCAAATCCTGAATAAATGGTGGTCCCTGGGATGAAAAAGGTTGAAAGTCCCTGGTCTAGTAGGATGTGAAGAGTCTGAGTTATAAGAGTTATAATCTATAATATTTCCCCAATGACTCAACTTCAGTCACAAGTGGTCACTAGTACTTGTTTGCAATAGGCATACAGCTTGTTTACAAAGTCTGTTCACAGAATCGTGACATTTGGAAGGCATTAGGATTAGATTGACATCTGTCTTTCATACTGTCTTGCATGTATAGCTTTGGTAGTTTTCTGCAAAGATTGTCAATTAACCAATCAATAAATCAATCAACCAACCAATCAATCAATACCTCCCACGTGTCACCTCACCACCCACACGTTATTCATTTTGTCCCAAAGCCCAGAGACAAAAAAAACAAGCGTTACGGGGCACCTTTTTTTTCCCCCCTTCGCTGTTTTTGTAAACAAGGCGTCAGGAATGTGCACTGAGTGACATTGAGTTACCTGCTGGCGGCGAAACAACAGACAACAACCACCACCTCCCCTCCACCTCCCTCCCCTCCCCTCCCTCCCCCAGCCCATGGGGGTTTGCTGCTGCTGCCGCTGCTCACAAGGACAAACAAGCACATGCGTGGGTCAGTCAGGACTAGTAGGGGCCTCACATGTCACCGTGGCACGGCCCAGCCCCGGCCCCGGCCCAGCCAGGCCCCCCACACTCACTCACGCTCACAAAAAAAGACACGTGGGGGTCCGTGTAATTGTGTGTGGCCTGATAACAACAGCGTGGTCGGGGGTGGGGGGTGGGGGGGGCACGCCCCCAAAACTTTTTAAAGGGCAACTCCACCCATTTTCAACATTTTTATATGTCATTAATATACCTTAGAGAAGTTTCCCCCAATTCTGTGTTTCCTAAAAAAATGGAGGTCTGGAAAAAAAATCATTAACATGGTGAAATACCTCTGATGATATCATCAAGAAGATGTATTTCACCAAAGTTAATGATTTTTCTTTCAAGCCCCTTTTTTCCCCGAGAGGGTACAAATGGAACATTTGTACCCTCAAATGGTACATTTGTATCCTCTCGGGAAAAAATTGAAAATGGGTGGAATTCCCCTTTAAGTGTCAACAAAACACTCGGCCCCCCCCCCCCCCCCCCCCCCCCCCCCCCACACACACACACACACGTTTGGCGCTGTCGACCGAACTAGCCCTCGGTCTTGTTGGTGTGTGCGGCATGCGGGTGTGTGTGGTGGGGTATTCTGGGAACACAGAATATTGATCGGGGGGGCTACTGAGTGGCAGAGCAAAGAAAGGGGTCTGAGGGAAGGCTAGAGGAGGTCACGCCGGAGATGACGCATGTGCAGGACACGACACATCCTAATGTCTATAGCCTCCATGCAATAAAGGGGACCGGAAATGCCTGGGGGGAGGGGGGGGTGGCCTGTGACATTACTGTTGTTGACAGCCCAGGCACGGGACTGAACCCGCATGACTTTTTCGTGACGACTAGGCAGGCCGACCGACCGACCGACCGTCATTCCAAAGCCATTCGCTACGGACCCTTTTATCATGTGTAACGCATCGTTGCCGGCTGCACTTTCTGAAAACAAAACAAAAAAACACATACCTTACAAGAAAAAGAAAGCCAGACTAATTCTGAAAACATAAAAATGCCCCCCCCCCCCTCCTCGTCCACTCCCCCCACCTAATCCCGGCGGAATGCAGGGTAATAGGCGAGGGGGGGGGGGGCTTTTCGTTTTTTTAAAGCGCTGCTTCGTCCTAGTCAAAACAAGACCTCCCCGCTCGCTTAATAAAAAGGCAATTCTGTCTGTGCGATTTAATAACAGGGAGGGGTAAAAAAAAAAAAAGAAATCCCTCGTTCACTCCGGTTTCTTGTTCAACTGAATCGTCTATAATAAGCATTTCGGTTAATTACACTGCTTACCTTAACTGAAAGCGTTAGCATTAGCTTTAGCATTAGCTTTAACTGTTAAAACTGTTAAAAAATAGCAGAAATACTCAGCTCATGGCGCTCCACCGAGGAGTGGCACGCTATGAGGGTGTAGGTTTGCTATTTTTTGGGGGGAAATCGTGAAAATGTGGCGCAAATCTTTGAATATTCTGTCATAGCGAATGTTTTTTTTTAATTAAATGTTTTGCTTCCGGGGTTGTCCCTGGAACTACATATTTTCAGAAGTGGGTCGGCGGCCTTATGAAGACAATTTGGGGGGGGGGGTTCTTGGCGTGAAATATCGAGCAACACCGACGTAGGAAGCTGAGGGTTTTATTCAGAATAGGTGTCCGGATTTTTTAAAAGACCCCTTTTTCCCGAGAGGGTTAGGGTTATGTATTTCACCATTAACATGGTGAAATACATCTTGATGATGTCATCAAGATGTATTTCACCATGTTAATGATTTTCCCAGACCTCCATTTTTAGGAAATACAGAATTGGGGGAACTTTTTCTTATCATGTCCACACAACATCTCTATAAAGGTATATTATTAATGACATATTAAAATGTTGAAAATGTGTGGACTTCCCCTTAATAGTGGGGAAAATCCCTCGATCAGTATCGACATAATAAAAAATAAAGTATAGACACTGCGTGGATAGGTGTTTTTTTTTTCCCCCCCCACACACACACACACATGAGAACTAGGAAAAACAACAACGGCGAAGCAACACTATCCTGCGTCGTCACGGTGGCTCTGCTGCCTACGCACGAGGCTTGTTTACTTCAGCGCTGCTCTCCGGGCCTCAGCATGCGTCAGACTGGTCACGTTTCACTGGAGCTCAGCCACACTGTCCCCCTCTCTCTCTCTCCCTCTCTCCCCACCACCCCCACAGCTCTATATCTCTCTATCTCTCTCTCTCTCTCTCTCGCTTCCAAATAAACAACTTCAAAATTCCAAAAAAGAAAATGTCTGTCACTCGATCCGGAGGGGGGGCTCATTCAGAGCTCGCAGACTTCGCTTGGAAATGCGAGGGGACAGCCAAAACAATTTATTTATTCATTTATTCACACTCACTCGCAGCACACAGGCACTCCATTTAGACCGCGCTGCACGCCACACTTCTTTATCCTGTTCATACCGTAGAAACCAGCCCCTGTTTTTTTTTTTTCTGTTCTCCCCTCTCTGAACGTTTTACGGCAGCAAATTAGGTCACATAGCAGCGCCTTAGATACACTGCCAGAAGACATATACTGGCCCATTCATCGGAGCTTATCGTCACATTACCGCCGTATTAGGTTTTCCAAACGGAGAGGAAAATATGTTTTCGTAACAGCAGAAAGCAGGGGGGGGGCGTGCGAAATGTCATCGATGATGCACACTCGCCGAGGGCCACGTCGGGCCGCTTCGCCCTGTTTTTTTTTGTGGCGTGTGTGTGTGCAACCATCCATCCATCCATCCATCCATCATGAGAGTTTGCACTCACCTTTGGCGGTCGTCGCGGCCTCCTTGAATCCCAAACAGACGTAGGGCGCGCCCGCGTGCAACCCGTGGATCCCCCGCTTGCAGCCTCCGCCGGCCGCGGCGGCGGGCTTGAAGCCGCCGCCGCACTTGTCCAGGACGTCGTCGTGGTGGTGGTGGACGTCCAGCAGGTTCAGCGCGATGTAGTTCAGCCCGTGCTGGTAGCCGGCCGACGTCCGCCGGCTCATGGCGGGGCTGCTCCCGCTCCCGCCGCACTCCTCGTCCGAGCCCTCGCTGCTCCGCGACGAGATGTTCTCCACCGAGCTGTGCCGCTTGGCGGCCGCGTTGAGGTCGCCGCCGCCGCCGCTGCGGCCGGCGAACGACGGGAAGACGGGCGTGACGGTGGCCGTGGACGAGAAGGTCTCGGAGCTGTGGCGCCGCCGGCCCTGCGGGTGGGCCCGGATCACCTTGGTGACGGCGGGTTCCACCGCCGCCGCCGACGCGCTCGCCGAGGACGAGGCCCCGAGCAGGAACACCCCGATGGTAGTAGCGCCCGGGTCCTCGTCCAGAGACGGCCTCCTCTCCCTCAGGGCCTCACGGGGACTGTGCGTTGGGAGGAAGAAAAGTCACGTGTGGTTTTGTTAACAAGACTTCGTCATACTCTTAAAGCGATGTAGATCCACTGCATCACTGTGTCCAAAATACGCAATTTATAGATTGCATTTTGAAGCTCGGAAAGCCACTAATGTAAACAGCATGTATAGTAATGTGAATCTACCGTGTTTGTTTCTTTCAGCTAGGCCTACCGTACATATTTCTACATACATACAGTATAAACATAACCATCTAAAATGAAACGAGAGATAAATGCTGCGATTTGTGTCAGCAACTCTCTGAAGTGGAACTCATCAAATGTCTCTGCATCCTATTTACAAGTGTGTGTGTGTGTGTGTGTGTGTGTGTGTGTGTGTGTGTGTGTGTGTGTGTGTGTGTGTGTGTGTGTGTGTGTGAGTGTGTGCGTGCGTGCGTGCGTGCGTGCGTGTGTGTTTTTACAAGACTTCGTCATACTACTATCGTGATGAAAAATGAATGAAAACACTGGCTGCGATGTTCACGTTGTGTTTGCCTGTGTGCATTTTTTTAGGGCATGCTGCTACTAGTGCGCGGAAAAGCTGCTTTCGTTGCGTAATCCTCACACTTGAAGAAAAAGAAAAAACACCTACCACGCGGTGATCTGAGGCGAGCCGGCCATCCCGAAGGTCATCTCGGCGTAGTCACCGCTCTTCGCCTCGTCCTGGGAGCTGTCGCCGTTGTCCAGGTGGTACTCCTCCTCCTCCTCCTCCGGCAGCGGCAACGACGCTGCGGCGGACGAGGCGGGTGAGTCGGCCTCCTTGGGCGAGCCCAGCTCCAGGTTCATGTAGTCCGACAGGAGGGACCTCCTCCCACCGGAGCCCGCCGGCGAAGGCTGGCTCATGGCAGAGGAGGAGGCGGCGGGCGGCGAACTGAAGTCGATGTTGATGTACTCGCCGGGACTCCTGGGCTCGCCGGCGCCGGCGGAGGGCAGGGGGTGCTCGGTCATGCTGGGGAGCATGCGGAGCGTGTCCAGGGACAGCCTGTTGGGTCTGCTCAGCCTCCCTTTGTAGGCGGAGGCGAGGGGGGCTGCGACGCCGCCGCCGCCTGCGCCCTGGGCGCCGTGTCGGACCGGGGAAGGTGCGGCCGCAGAGCCGCTGGGCTGCATCACCGAGTAGTAGTCGTCCGACTCTCCACCACCTCCACCTCTGGGTCTCTGAGGGCTCATGAGAACGTACTGGTTGTCGCCCTCTTCGCTCTTGGGGGCCGGCTGGTTCTTGGCCGGCCGGGGCAGGGAGCCGCCGCTGCCAGCGGCGGCGTGAGCCAGCGGGCCGAGGTAGTAGTAGTCCGGCGGGGTCTGGAGGGCGGCCGGCGACATGTTGATGTACTCCCCGTTGCCCAGGCGGCTGTCCGGGCTCTCCACCGACGACTTGGAGCCGCACCACATCCTCATGTAGCCGCTGTCCTCCAGAGAGCCGGCGTCGCCGCAGCCGCTTCCGGGAGAGCTGGTCTTGCCGCCTCCCCCCGGCGACTGGGCATGGCCCCGGGGGTTCACGATCTGCTTGGGGGCCGAGACGCACATGGGGCTCATGGGGACGTAGTTGTCGACCTTGGAGGAGGAGGAGGAGGCCGATGGCGACGGCGCCACGCCCGGCGTCATCGGCATGTAGCCGCCGCCGTCGTCTCCGGCTCCCAGGTTGCTGCTGGAGCTCCGGGCGGAGGACGCCGAGGTGCCGCCGATCTCGATGTCGCCGTAATCCTCCGGGTAGCACACCTTGGGCGAGGCCGAGTTGAGGCGCCCGCTGGCCGCCCGCATCAGCGTGTACTCGTCCAGGGAGGCCGAGGAGAGCGGCGCCGCCACGACGGCGCGCGGCCGCGGCGTGGTGAGCGAGTACGTGCGCTTCCGGTGCCTGGCGCTGGCGCCGCCGTCCATCATCATGTACCCGCACGGGTCGGCGGCGTCCCGAGACGGCGGCGTGCTGGAGAGGGAGTCCGGGGTGTCGCTCCGGGTCAGCGGGAGGAAGCGCGCGTCGCTCCCGACGGGGCTCGAGCTGTACTCGTCGCCCGCACACAGCATGAAGCCGGCGTCGCCCAGGGAGCCGGAGATGGAGGCGCTGCAGCTGAAGGGCCGTCCCCCCCGGGCCTTGTCCGGGGTGTAGATGTTGGTGGCGCCCCCTTTTGGAGACAGGCTGATGGGGCTGAAGGCAGTGGGAGGGGAGTTGTTGTTGTTGGACATGGTCATGGACCTGCTGTGCTGCAGGTTGGAGTTGGTCTCCAGCATCCGGCAGGTACGCCCGCTGCTGCTGATCGTCTGCGACCGGATGAGGTGCGTCCCTCCGGAGCCCGGGCTGCTGCTCACGGATATGGACATGGACACCGGCCGCGCCCCCGCGGCAGCGATGGGGCAACCGTCACCCTCGCTGGCCGTCCTGTACCGAGAGGGCGTGAACTTCCGCCCGGGCGACGTGGCCGCCATGCTGTCCGTCCTGGACCTCCGGACCAGACCGATCTGGCTCGGCGGCGGGTTGTTCAGGTTGCGCCGTGTGGGCACGGAGATGGGGTTGGTGGTGCTCGCCGACTGGCTCTTGCTCCGCGGTCGGAACTCCGAGAGCTCCTTCATGGCCTTCATGGCCTCCAGAATGGTCTCGTGGATGTTCTGCGCCACCACAGAGTCCTCCGCCTGCATCCAGAACTCGCCGGGGCCCGTCACCGCCGAGCGGCCCACCTCGATGAAGAAGAAGCTGTCCGAGTGGCCGCACCGCCGGATGTTCATGAGCTGCAGGCTGACGGCGGCCACCTCGGAGTTGAGCTTCACGAAGCTGATCGTGCGGCTGGACAGGCACAGCCTGTACACGCCGGTCAGGTTCTTGACCTGACCCAGTCCTTTCGATTTCAAGTTGACCTGCCACACCTCCTTATAGGCGGCGGCGGCGGGCGTCATCATCACGCCGTAGCTCGAAGTAGTACTCGCGCTGGACGTCGTCGTCGTCGACGACGACGAAGCCTCCTCGAAGCCCACCAGCGAGGAGGTGGACGCCGGCGGGGTCTCGCGCGCCCGCCCCTCCGCGATCAGGTCGCTGAGCGCGGCGAACCAGCTCTCCTGCTCCGGCTCGCTGTCCGCGGCCACGGCGAAGTACTCGTCCTTGGTGTAGAGGGCGATGAGGTGCCTGTGCTTGGCGTCGGCGCGCTTGTTGACGCACAGGCACTGGTCCAGGGCGATGACCCGCTTCGCCGCCGACTTGCTCCTCCATTTCTTCTCGCTCTCGTAGTACTCCAGGCGCGGCGCGGAGGAGGCGATGCCGCCGTGCGTCGCCGCCGCCTCGCGGAGCACGAAGAAGCGCCGATGGCCGTGCTTCTGCTTCCTGAGGTATCCGCACTTCTTCACGTCGTTGTTGTTGTTGTTTAGACTGCTGGATAATAACAGGTGTCCTCCTCCTCCAGGACTCGCCATTATCCTCGCGATTTATTCGAAACTTGTGCAAAGTAAAGACTAAGTTCTATTCAGATCGCGCGATCAATGTTATTTTTTCATAGATCTCTCTCTCTATATATATAAAAATAACTTTACATTAAACTATAAACAGACCCGTATGGTTGGAATCCATTGCAGGAGGATGACTAGCGCCGAGCATCGTAATAACATGTCCGCTGTCCGCAGCGGTTAAAGCAGCAATAACACTACAGTAACGCTGAACCGAGTGACTGTGAGTTGGGGGGTGGGGGGGGGGGGGCGGGGGCTGGAATGGATGGAAGAGAGAAAAACAACATGTGACGTACAGTTCGCTGGCAGAAGGGGCGGGCGGTGTTGCCAGATCGGACAGTATGAGAGAAGCACTTAAGCAAACCAGGTCGATGAAAAGGATGATAAAACCACCCTAATGACTACGGTCTGTAGGCAACTACATATATCTATGGGCTCAAGACCTGCCCATGCAATCAGAGCTACTACATTTAAACAAATGTTGAATCTGATTTCTGATTTTCTCTTTATTTTTCTGCATAATCTTTGAGGGAAAATGTTGCCATTTGGCCCGAAATGGCCTATAGTGGGCCTATGTTTAAAATGTCCTGTTTACAAAACTCTATACCCCCTCCAACAGTCTGTCCAACTGTATTTTTTTCCATTTTCAACTGTTTTTGTGACACTTCTTGCAGACAGTGGCAGTGTACACGTTTGATTTCTTATGCCAATAAAATAAATTTAATTGAATAGAATTGAATTGATTGGTGGGGACTGGGGGTAGCAGGCCGTGGGGCGCCGACTCCCCCAGTGATTTACAAGTCTTGCCTATTTCCGAAGCTGCACGCACGCCCCCTCATGCACGAACATGCACGACAATGCAATGCGCGCTGACGGCGCGCTTAACACCTAGAACAAAAGCAAGCGGTGACGCCGTCTGGCAGGGTCGTTTTGCATAACATTAGCCTCTGTTCTCACTTAATTGTATTATTGTAGCCTGGTCACTTCAAGTCACTTAATTGTCACTTAACACACTTTGCAGTTACACCGCCTTGCACTCATGCAGGCAGGAATTAACCATCAGCTCATCGGTGTGCGCTATGAGCTAGCGTGACTTTTTCTGTAATAATAACAGAACACCTTATTGGTTTATTACAAAAGTTCAGCGAATGAATTCATCAAACACATGTGTTTGTTTCTTTGTTGCAAAACCTGTTATCCAGGCCAGTTTGCGATACATGAAACGTATCGGCGCCGAGGGTGACAAAATGTGAAATATTGAAACATTTTATTTTAGCAACGCCATAAATCTTTCCAACCATCCTTGCAGTTAAAAGCCCGCGGTCGCTTATAATAATCGGGCATGGCAACACCGGAAGGCGGCGCAGGCCTGCCTGGAACTGGGCCGTGCCTGTCAATCACGTGCCTTCCGCGTCGCTCATTGGCCGACATAAGAGAGAGCTAGATAAACGGGTGGGGGAGTTCGGCGCCATCTAGTAGAAGAGTTGTGCCATTGAGGGGTCAGAAACTGATGTGTTAGTGGTCATGCAGCCCGAATAGGGACAAGCTGGAGTTTAAAATATCATCACATTTTCAGCGGGGGCGACGCAAATATGAGATATTCTAGGCATGCGCGCAACATGCCCACTGGTTTAAAGCATTGTACAATGTACAATAACAAGTAAAGTCTATGTAATGTTGTACTATTAGTCTACAACGTGATCTAATTAAAGTTAATTACACTGGGCTGTCGTTTCTGCCTAGTTCCGGTCCAGGACCTGTCCCTATTTGTTTGTCCCCATTCTCAATAGAAGTCCATGTAGAAGAGCCGCCATTGGACTGGCCCCACAAAGTGAAGGGAGTTGTCATAGCTCTGTTTATACCCTGGGTAGGTTAGGGGCCTGCGGACCCCGCCCCCGTAACCCCCACCTCCCTTCTCCATTCTGAAATGGCACATTGTGAAACCAAACCACTTGTATAATGAGGAGTGTATGTTTTCAATGGGGGCAAAAAAACAGAACAAAAATGCTTTGCTTTGAATAGATCAGTGAAAATCGTCCGCGGGAAAAATGATCATCTAGGGCTAGGTTTTGTGAGCTTGTATGCATTCAGGCAAAAAAACATAATTCATTCATTCATAATTAACAACAACCTGATTTAAGTGATAATGGTTCCGTGGCCTGCTCCCTCTTTCCAAATTGGAGCTGCACAAGGCCAGTTATGATTAGGCTACAATGACCTGTATTTTTTGTTTGAAAAGGCAGTTTGCTGCAACCTGCATCTGTCACTTACATAATCTGGTAGGCTACTGTATGGTCGTGGACTCGTGGTAAAGGCCCATACCTAACACTATTGTGTCAACAACATATAGCTGCCACTGATTACTCTGTAGTGTGTGTTTTCGTTTGCCTGATAATGAAAAATGCACACTGCAAATGCCATACAAGGTCATAAAAGTGCATGTGTTTGGGGACAGGCCTAACGGTTCCCCCATGTTTTGCGTTGGGCTGTGAGTGAGTATTGTTTTTGCATAATATCCCGAATGAAAGAAAGAAAAACAAACAACCATCTAATATAAATGATGAGAGGCAGATGCGTCAGGCGCGGTTCCCAAACCATAGAAATACTGCCATCGTCTGGCCGTGCTGGCCCAAGGCAACTTTATTTTATGCGTGTCTTACTGCTGTTATTTTTGTTAGGGCCTACATGTACACTGAAAGTACAAATAGTTGCTGCAACTGTATATAAAAAAAATATATGTTATATTGTGATATTTTAATGCCAAAATATCAACATGGAATCGACAAGTTCAGGATCAAACATTATTTATTTATTTATTTGTTTGTTTGTTTATTAATTAAATTATGAATTTGTGAATAGATAAAATACAATACAATAAAAACAAATCAATAGTACAAATATTTGGAGTAGTTTTGTCACATTGTGCTATCGGCTCTGGGTGATAAGAAGGGCATGCTCATTGGATGATGAGGTCAAATAGGAGGACATATGTTCAACAGATCATCTTGGTAATTAGGCTATGTACGGTGGTGGAAAAGCCCCTCCTGATCTCGCTTATGATAAGTCACTGTCACCCCTAAACCCGCCCAGACCCCCCCATGACAACAGTTGGATTGGTTTTCATAATCTCTCAAAAAGAAAGGAGATTACATACTACATTCAAGGTGTCAACAGCCAGTGTGTGTGTGTGTGTGTGTGTGTGTGTGTGTGTGTGTGTGTGCGAGCGCGCGCGCGCGCGCGTGTGTGTGTGTGCGTGCGTGCGTGCGTGCATGCACCTTCCCATATAATGACTATATTGTGCATTGTTTTGTTTGTTTTTTGTTGTTGTTTATTTGCTCTTAATCACATGCTCACACAGACACCGCAGATTACGAGAATAATCCATTCTGATATCTCACAAGTAGCCTACATTGTTCTCTGGGTTGTTTGTGGTTGACAGCTAGTGTGTTTGTGATCCCATAGTGACATTTGGCTGATGCCTCTTTGTTGAAGTGTTGAATTATTGGGGTTAATCTTAGCCCATAGCATGTGTTCTCGGCATTAACATCAACAGCCTTAATCTGACTCCATTCATTAAAAAAACACCTCTGCCCGGATTTACACACAAAGGTCTGCCCTATAGTATAGGATTTCAACCATTATTCTAAAGCGTCTGAGACAAAAACATGCTCCAGTGAAATACATATGATTCCTTGTGAATTAAATGTAGACTAGTGCCCTATCATTATTCCGTATTCCCCATTCCATTAACCTTTATTTAATCAGTAAAAGCACATTGAGAAACAGGTTATTTTTCAACTGTGAACTGGCCAATTAGAGGCAGGATAAAAATGATATACATCAATAAGACATACTGGCGATAACCAGCAAAAAAAAATCCAGGGATAATTCAAGCAATGTTTCCCCAAGGCAGACAACAAGTAAAAAGATGAATGCTGATGTTGAGGCATGGTCTCACAGGAGGTTGTCTAATTTGGTGGTTCCCAAACCTCTTAGCCTGTGATCATGAAGAAAGGATGTAGATGTTTGCCCAGGAACCAAACTAGTGTGAAAATAGCCCATCCACAACCCTGCGTGAGCTTGTAAATTGGCCATTTTCACTAGATCTTAAATATTAGTTTTCTAATTTATGAACATTTTTCGATTGCTCTTTTATTTCTTCTGAAATTGCTTAGAAAAACAACAAAATTGAGTTTCATTTGAGTTCATGAAAACACCACTGTTTGGGAAACAACAATCTCTTAAGTCATACCAGTAAGCCACAAGAACAACAACAACTATAACAACACGGGCGAATAACACCATTGTGCTTTCACTATAGAAGACCTTTGAAACCCTGTTATCTAAGGCAAACAACACAGTCAGCTTGATCTGGATAATACCCTAGAAGCTTTACATCGGGGCTGCCCAAAAGGTAGACTGTGATCTACCAGTAGATCACATGGGCTGCGCAGGGAGATCACAAGAAACCCATATGGAAAAAATATATATTATAATAATGTATGACATGCAATACAACTTCATTATTCTACAAAACTTGAATTGTTGACTGGTGTTACTGTGCGTGGGTCTCATGGTTAATTTGCGTATTCGTTTTTTGAATATTTTTCTGATTGGTGTTTTTCCAAAGTTTCCCTGCTAAAAGGTTTGTTCCATGAGGCAACATTTACTTTGAGAATACCTCTTGTTGACTTAAGAACAATTGTAATTGGATTACTTTCTCAAGTACTCCCAGTCCTCCGGCTGTTTAGACTGTTGGTGGTCCTTCCTGGTTTGCTCTCCACATATTTGGGAGCTATCGAAGTATACAGCCCTTTTATCACCCAGGTAGTATTTTTCCATCTATCAGCACCTCTGGTCTACATAGTACATTTGACCCTAAATGTAAAGAAGTAAAACATTTTTCTTATACATAGTCTACTCACTTTTTGGACATAATATGGAATACTCGTAGTACTCATAATACTGGGTTTTGGTTTGGAAGGCATTAACCTCGATATCCAGGCTTTTCGTCCGTGCTGCGCAAAACATGAAAGCCTGGACTAAACCATTGGCCACGGTGGCCTAGAAGAGGGTTGACTGCCAGATCGGTGAGATGATCCAATCAGGGATCATCCCTCTCTAGGCCACAATGCTTTCACAGAATTATGGTTAATGATGGTTAGTGAACGTCTCATTTCAGTGAATGAACGATTCAATTCACACTCACGGCAAAGACTCGATTCAACGGTTCAATCCCATTCACGGTTTAGTGGTGTTTAAGGTCCCTCAGCCGCAAGCTTACATGAGAAAGAGACAGACTATCTATTCCACTCCAATTGAGCTGAACATAACAAGAACTAGTGGGCTGTCGGAATATTTGCATCTCTTTAGTCACAGGCTAAGATATTCATTCAGATTCTCAGTAGAAAGGTGTCAACTCAGTAGCCCACCAGCAGCACAATACAACAGGCCTACATGTTGATAACGGTATGTCCACACTCGACACCGGGTACTGCACTTCCTGTGGTGGTGGTGCAGGTAAACAACACTTGGCGCTGTTATTTGGAGGTGTCATTTAGAATCTTGTGGTATGTGAGTTTGTGCTTAAGTGCCCTGATGCTCCGATCTTGAACTACAAATGGCAGTAAATTTTATTCATAAAGCACCATTCGAAACAAGGTTGTGCTGTACAATGATCACAATATCAACCAAGAATACAGTACAAGGGACTAATGCACAGAGGTGGTTGTCATGTATTGTAAGGGATTGAAAATACCAGTGTCTAAACACACTGGATCTTTCTTTCTTTCTTTCTTTCTTTCTTTCTTTCTTTCTTTCTTTCTTTCTTTCTTTCTTTCTTTCTTTCTATTAAAAGAACCACTAGCTTTGAAGCTTAATTGCGTACATTTTTCCAATTCTTTTCCCTAAAAATAAATATGTTGAAGTCAAATCGCATGATGTACTGTATACGTTGCTGAAAACAGCAGATGTACAAGCTCACAGTCACAGCACATGCGTGACACGCTGTGAGCATGTAACATCTGCCATTTCCAACCTTGCGCTATACGCCCAAGTATAAATCAAGTATTCCTTACGTAGGCAGGCGTTTCAAGATGATCAAGATGGTTAATTTGACACTGGGAGTGCAATGCAGTCTATGGTGAAATGTTGAGGTGTGATTGGTGGCTGGTGCTACCGCCCCTGTGCTGCTCAAGTATTCCAAGTCAGTTTGCATTTCCTGGCAGAGCACCCAGCCAGAAGGGCTGCATGTGCCGTATGCCCATATGTGCAGGATGGAGGAATATATTGTCGACAATATTCCTACATTTCTGCTTTCCCTGCGTGTGTGTGTGTGTGTTTATGTAAGAGCCTGTGGAAGGAGGGAGGTGCAATGCTTGTCTGAAAAATCCTACCATTCATGGTTCAATACCCAAGTCAGGGCTTGACACTAACACTTGCCCGCTTGCCCGGGGCAAGCAAATAAAAAAAATGGTGGGGCAAGTGAAGCTACCTGGTTAACTGCTACCTGGTTGCCCGATCGGGCAAGTGTGCAACATAGTGCACTATAACACAACACAAAATAAATTTGTCTTGAAGGCTGTGTCTGTGTCTTTCCCTGCTTTCTAGCTATCCACAATTCCAGGCTGGATTTGGGAAACAAAACAGGCAAATTAACACATCAAAATGACCATTAATCTTCTACATTCTCTAGTTGTGTAGACCTGGGCTAATTAAGGTGATGAATTTTAACTCTTGAGAGCGTAAAAATGAAACCAAATGGACCCGCAAGAGTCCATTTGGTTTCATTTTTATGTTCTCAAGAGTTCCATCTGGTTAACCAACTTAGCTGGGGACCACCTGGAACCTGGGGGACAAGTGACCATGACCTGAGGGCAAGTAGAACCTGACTTGCACTTGCCCGATGGGCAAGTGCCTCGGAGACCTTAATGTCAACCCCTGCAAGTCCTCCTGCATGGGCATTAAATGTCCTTGAACCCCGAATTTCCCACACAGAGGAGGCTACCTTGTTTGGCTACCTCCACCATCGAGGTACTCTGTTGTTATATGACATACCTGGGCATTATGCGGCCCGGGGGCCAAATGCGGCCCTTTGGCTGACACTGACCGGTACCGTGAAAGGGTACTGTGGTTTTCAACCAGTGGTGGGGGGCGGGGGGGGGGGGGGGACCAGGGGTTCTTGAGAAAGTTCCAGTTAAATATGGAAAGTTGTTTTACCAGATGTAACTCTTGAGATTGTAAACATGAAACCAAATGGACCCTTGTGTGCTAGAACTCACAAGGTTCGCGTTCATGTAATAGGGCCGAAACTGTAATACCAACTTTGACCATTCTGTCCATTCCGATTTCCTCTGTGTGCATTCTCTGTAGTTTCTATTACACAGGCACCAGTTTACGAGGATGTCCCAGGCAAACGTTTTCCTTCAAAAGTCAATGTGCCTAAATGGCATGATGAATGCAAAGATTAAACCACATGCATTAAATAACTGAAAATGCATTTTTAAAGCTTTGTTTTCTGTTCTCACCAAGCACTCCTGTCCCAAGTAAACCAACTACTGAGTTAAGATAGTGAAACAATTACTTTCTGATCATGTTGTGTTTAATATACCAGAGGAGAGAGGACCAATTATAATAGTAATCAAATATCATCCCGTGGACTGAAGATAATTAATTCACAGTCCTGATGTGGCTATTATGTTTGAAAAAACAGCGGACCGCGAGCTTACACACAACTCTCTTTACTTCCAAACTTCACTCAGTATAACATCATCAGAACGGCAACAGCTCACTCTGCAGAGGTAGAACTAGACTCAAGCAATCGAACTAGATAATCTCAGTGCATCAAAACAATAGGCTATATGCAAAGAACACAGCACAATCAAACTGTCAATCAAGCTGTCTGTGAGACATAACATTTCCCCCCCCCTGGCAAAAGCGCAAGCACACAGTCCCTACACATAGTCCTGTAAGTGGGCAGGGCGAGAGCGCACACGGGCAGGACGCGGAGTGGCATGGGCCCGGGGCTGAGCAGGCCCAGGAATGTCCGTGAGCTGCGCAGGGACAGGCAAAGGCACAGGGTGGTCCAACGCCGAGCGCGCAGGAGCAGGGACCTTACGAAGGCGGCTGGAATGCCAACGAGAGCCATCACTGAGGAGGTAGGTGGCGGGGCCTAGCTGGCGGGCAACTTGAAGGGGGGCGGACCAGAACGAAGCCATTTTGTTGTTCCGGTGAGGCCGACGAACCCTAACCCAGTCAGAGGCGGCGATGACTGGAGCCCTGGCCCGCTTTGACTGGTCGTACCAGTGCTTCATCCGAGCCTGCTGACTGGCAACCGAGGCGCCAACCACAGGGGGCGGGGAAAGGGGCGGAGCCACAGGCGCAGAGGGACGGAGCCTGTCAAGGGGCAAGGCAAGCTCCCGACCCAGCATGAGGGAGGCCGGTGAGACGCCCGTGGTCGAGTGCTTGGTGGCCCTGTAGTGCAGCAGAGTGTGACGGAGGGCCTGGGCAAACGAGCACCCCTGAGCCATGTGCGCCCTGATGCCATTCTTAAGAGACTGGTTGAAGCGTTCGACGCCACCATTGGCCTGGGGGTGGTAGTACGCAGTGCGGACATGGCGGATACCCTTGCTCTGGAGGTAGTCAGCGAACTCGGCAGAGACCATCTGGGGCCCGTTATCAGTTGTGATGGTGCTTGGAAGGCCCCAGCGGGAGAAGAGAGAGTCCAGAAAGTCAATGAGAACTTGAGAGGTCACAGAGCCAGTAGGGGCGACCTCCGGCCATTTTGAGTGCAGGTCGTAGGCAACCACCAGGAAGCGGTGGTGGTGTGGAACCCCATGGATCTCACCACAGACGTCCAGCTGCAGGTGATCCCAGGGTTGAGTGGGCCAGGCGAGAGGTTGCAGGGGCGGGGGCGGCTGGTGGCCTGTCTTGCCACTAACGAGGCAGGCAGCACAGTCCTTGACCAAAGCCTCGATGTCCTTGTCTATCCCTGGCCACCACACCAGGTCCCTGCAGCGCTGTTTCAGCTTCACGATGCCCAGGTGGCCCTCGTGTGCCATGGATAAGACACGCGCACGAAGGACACCCGGAACCACCGTGCAAAGCCCACGTGCCACACAGGTGTCGTTCCAGCAGGAGAGCTCCTGTCGCACACGGGAGAACGCGGCAAGCTCCCCCGGGACCTCAGGAGGCCAGCCATCTCGAACGTAGGTGCGGAGAGCAGAAAGGACGGGGTCGCGCTCAGAAGCGTCCTTGAGCTCCTGCAGAGAGACAGTGGTTTGAAGGGGCGCGTGCAGCATGTTAACAATGTCCTGTTCAACACAGTCAGTGTCGACGTGCTGGGCTGGAGCTGGGGCAGGGAGAGAGCGAGACAGCAGGTCAGCAACAACATTGTCTTTGCCTGGGGTGAACTTCAGATCAAAGTTGTACTGACGGAGGCGATCGTACCAACGGTGCAGCCTGAGTGGTCTGTGGCCCGTACCGGACGTGGAGAGCAAAGCTGTGAGGGCCTGATGGTCGGTTCTCAGAGTGAAAGAGCGGCCATAGAGATAGAGATGCCACCTCTCACAGGCCCAGATGCAGGCCAACGCCTCGCGCTCGCCCACGGAGTACCGCTGCTCTGTCTGGTTGAGGGCCCGGGAAGCAAAGGCGATGGGTTTCTCGACCCCGTTCTGGATCTGTGACAGCACAGCTCCTACAGCTATAGACGATGCGTCACAGGACACGAGGGTGGGGCTGGCTATGTCAAAGTGGGCCAACACCGGGGAGGAAGTAAGCTGCGCTTTGAGGGTGCGCACAGCATCACTGCACTCTTGAGACCACACCCAAGGCTCGTCTTTGCGTAGCAGCCGACGCAGTGGGGCCGTGGTGTCGGAGTACCGTGGGAGGAACTTTAAGTAGTAGCCGGTCATACCCAAGAATGAGGCAACCTGGGCAGCTGAGCTGGGTTCCGGGATGGCCTGTATCGCGTCCACATTGGAATGAAGCGGAGTTATGCCACCTGCAGACAGTCGGAACCCCACAAACTCAATTTCTGGAACGGAGAAGACACACTTGTCGGTATTGAGAGTCAGGGTGTGTTTGGCCAGTGCTGCAAACACCATGTCGAGGCGCTCGTTGTGGATGTCAGCCGTGGGCCCGTGGACCACCACATCATCGAGAAAAATGGCCACACCCGGTATGCCAGCCAGCACAGACACCATGACCTTCTGAAAACAGCTAGGGGCGGAGCAAAGGCCGAACGGCATCCGAGTGTAGCGGAACACCCCAGCGTGCGTCACGAAGGCTGTGAGGTTCCTGCTGCTGGGGTGAAGAGGCACCTGCAGGTACCCCTGTCTGAGGTCGAGCTTCGTGAATACTGTGGAGCCATAGAACTGAGCCGTGAGCTCCTCTGATGTGGGGAGGGGGTACTGGTCTGGGACCACCGCTTTATTAACTGCACGCAGGTCCACACAGACCCGTATGCCACCTGACTTCTTCTTGGCCACCACCAGGTTCGAAACCCAGGGCGAAGCATCCACAGGTTCAATGATACCGGCTTCCAGTAGCTGCTGTAGCTCAGCGGAGACCCCGTCACGTAGGGCCAGCGGGATGCGGCGCAGTGGCTGTATGACAGGCTTAACAGAGGGGTCGATGAGGGGTTGATGGGCGAAAGCAGAGAGGCAGCCTAGGCCGTGGAACAGCGATGGCCACTTCTGTTGCCACGGCGTGGTGACAGTCATAATGGCAGAACCCCCCGTGTCCAGGACAGAGAACCCCAGAGCAGTGAACAGGTCTAAACCCATCAGGTTAGCCCCACGGCGGGCCACTTGGAAAATGCAACCGGGCACAGTCCTGGTCCCATAGCGGACAGTCACTTGGAAAGACCCCACAAGGTCGATTCCAGACCCCCCATAACCGTACAGGGCAGTAGAGGGTGCAGACAGGGGCAGTGAACTGAAAAAGTTATTGTACGTGTCCATATTCAGGAGTGACCAACCTGCACCGGTGTCCACCAACAGACGGCAGCACACATCATTGAGGTACACTGAACATGACTTAAATGGAACCGTGCCAGAGGTGACATTGTGGATAACAGTGGGACCAGACTGAGAGTCCTGGCCCCCTGGGGCAGCAGGGGCAGAGCGACAGACAGCAGAAAAATGATTCAGCTTACCGCAGTTACGGCATAACTGTCCACGGGCAGGGCAATCTTGAGCTCTCGAAGCGTGTGTCTGAGATCCACAGTTACCGCAGGGCTGACGTTGTGGCTGTGGGCGGGGCCGAGAGCGCTGACGTCGTCCCAGTTGCATCACAGCTGTGGAGTCAGGGTCTGGTGCGTCGTTGTGTGGCGACGGCGGGAGCAGAGGGTGATCAGACGATGATGCCCGGCCGGACATCTCCACTTGTTGTGTAGTCAACATGGCTGCACACGCAGTTGCACTTTCGACATTGAATGCAATAGTGACAGCCTCGCTCAGCGACAGTTCATCTTTTTCCAGTAACAGTCTCTCACGCACTTTCACGTTGTTTGTGTGTTCAATCAGTTGGTCACGGATCATTTCCTCCTGCAGCGCGCCAAATTTGCATGAGCCTGCCAGCCCCCGCAGGTTAGCCACATATTGGTGCACAGACTCACCGGGTAGCTGGCGTCGTTGTCTGAACAAGAAGCGGCGGAGAAGTGCGCTTTGTGGGGCCGCGAAATGTCCTTGCAGAAGCAGAACGGCTGCATCATAGTCCGTATCGGGTTCAGTCTCCAACGTCCCGAGCACACGCTGACCCTCCGTTCCGAGACAGTGTTGCAACAACGCCTTCTTGCGCGCAGCGCTGACACTGGTTAGTCCCATAGCCACAATCCATGTTTCAAAGGACTGTTTCCAGCGAGCCCAGGGCACTGGAGGCTCGCCAGGCAATTCCAGGAAGGGGGTAGGTGGTGGGAGAGAGAAAGCAGCCATCCTCGTCGCCAATATTATGTTTGAAAAAACAGCGGACCACGAGCTTACACACAACTCTCTTTACTTCCAAACTTCACTCAGTATAACATCATCAGAACGGCAACAGCTCACTCTGCAGAGGTAGAACTAGACTCAAGCAATCGAACTAGATAATCTCAGTGCATCACAACAATAGGCTATATGCAAAGAACACAGCACAATCAAACTGTCAATCAAGCTGTCTGTGAGACATAACAGTGGCCCCTAGAGTTTGACATACAGTATGCACCTACATAGTGAATTAATGCTGCGCTTGTGGGTCAGTGAACTGGGGCAAAGGATCTACAGTAGAAAGTCACTTCCTTCCAGCTCTAGGGATCAGAGGTTGTTGTTGATGAGTGAAGTCCTTGGCTGCTTAGACGTACCGGGGTTGCCAGATCCTTGCGCCACAAAGCTGCTTTCTGTTGCCGCTGTAAACAAAAACAGATCAGCAGCACAAGGTCACATGATGTCGACCAGGAGTTTCCACTTTAGGTGTAATAATTACACTCTGGGAGCCCGTTTTGGACCAACAATGTGCAGCGGTGTGAGACTTTACACTAGAGCAGGGGTTTTCATTCAACCTTTTTCATCTCAGGGACCACCATTTATTCAGGATTTGAGCCACGGACCACCACTTGAGGACATTTTAGCCCCATAGATCCCAAAACTAAAGATTTCTTTTGCTTTTGTCCGTTTTCTAGTTGTGTAGACTTGGGGCTAATTCAGATGATGAATATTTTAACTCTTGAGAGTGTAAAAATGAAACCAAATGGACCCGCAAGGGTCCATTTGGTTTCATTTTTACGTTCTCAAGAGTTACATCTGGTTAACCAACTTAGCTGGGGACCACCTGGAACCTTCTCAAGGACCACTGGTGGTCCCTGGACCACCTGTTGAAAACCCCTGCACTAGAGCAAGACACTGAACTACTGGCCTACTGTTTGTGGTTTTCCCTGAGGACAGTTGTGGACCTATTATTCAGATGTTTTACTAAAAGTTTTAATTCTGCAGTATATAAATAAGTAATTATTTCAATGTATAAAATAAGTTAAAGTCTGGATTTCAAAATGTACTTGAGTAAAAGTATACAATTGGCATTTTATTTAGACATAGTAGCACTATACACTAGTATATGAATAGTTTCTTTATACCGGTATTCCACTGTTCTTAGCTTACAGTATGCATGATTCATGATGACTTTTTATGTATTATCATGTTTTATTTCCTTGCTTACTGTAAATCGCTGTGGATTAAGAGTGCTTGCTGGTAAAAGCCTAAATTGTAAGAAGTGGCATCAAAAGTAAGTGCACTACGGTAGAAAGAAAGAAAGGCAAAATGGTTTTGTGCAAGGCGATGCCTTTTAAGCGGTAACTGAACCGAAACGATATAGTAAACACATGCATTATTCAACTTTGACTTTACACCTCTGTCAGTGACTGGCCCTTGGCCTGCATTGACCTGCTTACATGAAAACAAGTGTTATTACGACCCTTGCGCTGCCCTCACATTCTAAAGTAAGCCAGATCTGGATCAAAAGTTGAAAGGTCAACCCCCCATCTAGGAACACGAACGCGCACGCGCACGTACACGCACACGCACGCACACACACACACACACACACACACACACACACACACACACACTAGGGTTGCCAACTCTTAGATCTTGGAATAAGGAACACTTTTACGACCACGCGGCGAAGCAGCGCGGTTATTAGGTTAGTTAAGTCTGCGGTTTTCTGGTGGAGCCGTTGCCCCTGTGACCCAACTACGGATAAGCGGTTGAAGGTGGAGGGATGATTTCACATACCATATTAACCTTTGGGATCAGTTAAGGCCTGTTTACTGTGGTCAGTAAGGAAGAATAGGCCGGTAGGCCTATTGTGCTGTATAAATGTTAATTAATTATGAACAAGTCCATTGTCTTTATAACATTAAGAATCCCGATTTTGAAGAAGTTTTTTTTGCCCTTTTAAAGGGCAAAATTTGTATTGAATACGCACACATTTATTAGACTAATAACTACTAATAAACCGTCAACCATATTAGCCTACTGAAATAGCTTGGCTATAGGCATAAACCCACATCAGCAGCTTTAATTATTATTATTTAAAAAAAAGACTGAGTCTATGACAGTTGTTGTGGGGGATTTGCATAACTCTCATACTATGGCTGTGGGAGTTTGCGGAACTCTCTTACTCTATGGCTCTGGGAGTTTGCGGAACTCTCTTACTCTATGGCTCTGGGCACGGCAGGATTGGCACACAGAGCAGCAGCGCTACCAGCGCACCGCGCGCACACACATGCAGATCTGCAGCCACGGGGAGGTTTTGGTTTGGTTTCTGCTCGTGAGGAGTCCTGTGTGCACTCGCCACAGAGCAATTGTGCTGTCTTAAATATATCTCCTGCTTTATTTTGTTCACTACTGTTAAATTCATTGTTGATGTTTGTGCGACGGATCGCACCGGAGGCATTTAGGGAAATACGGAACAAACCGCGTTCCGTATCGATTCAATACGGAACGCATCATTTAGTGTTCAATTAAGGAACGATTCCGTATTATACGGAACGGTTGGCAACCCTAACACACACACACACATACACACACACACACAGACTGCAGAGGGCCCGCTCAATTCTTGAGACCATTAACATGGGGATATCCTTGGATTAATCAAATCATCGACAAGGCAGCTACTGTGGGATTACAATAGACATATGCTGTTTGTCAAGTCCAGTGAAATGCGCAGTGGTGTTAGGCGCCAGTACACAGATGGCAGCACTGGGACAGTACTTAATCTAATGTACAGTATTTGATACTGTACAAATACTCCAGATCGTATTCTCCATTTTTAGCTTTATTGTGAACATTTAGTAGAGACAGACAGGAAAAGGGGGGATAAAGGGGTGAAAATTCTTTGAATTTGTTCAGTGACATTGATTACAAATGATATACAATTGACAAATCTTAAACACTGCACCATCCATCATAGAAGAGATGCAAGGCACTAGGTCTACACAAACAGTTAATGCCGGGGAAGTGCACTGGATGGTAAACACATTGATCCTTGTTGCTGTGTTCCAGTCATTTCCCTCAACGTTCTATTAAATCAGGATGGAATTACTCACATGTGAACCCTGCCGTTCCTATTCTGGGCATGTCATAATAGGCAAACATTCCGCAAAAAATAGCTCAGAACACATCACAACGCATGGGTTGTGAACTTTCAGAGGTGGCCTGTAGTTGAAGTGATTTGGTGCAGAGGAGAAGGAAAAAGAGGGAATGCTGATTACCTGATGTACATGAGCCCTTACAAGTAATGCCTTTATGTTAAGAAACTACTTTTTGCTGTAATTTGTAAGTGACTCACATTTTCCCATTCAGCAACACCAATTACAGTTACTGTGTTTTGAATGGGTTAGGAGTTAGGGGTTATGGGTTAGTTAGTAGTTAGCTATGTTACATAATGCAATAAAAAAGAAAAGGAAAAACAAATCTCTTCCTGCCTATGCCATGTCATGTAAACTCGCCCTAATGCCGAGTACGTTCCCTGAGTTAAACATGAGAAACAGAAAGTGCCTAAACATGAAATATGAGCTATTTCCCCTTCTGTATTGGCAAGCAGGGCGTTAAACAACTGGACCAGTGTCATTAGGAAAATATATTTTCCTAATGACAAATATATTGTCTGAATTATTATTATTCAATTATTGAATATACATACTGTATAATAATACAATGTATTAAACTAAAGAAAAGTGCTTACTCTCATAATTTAGTAACGAGTAAAGTAATATGTTACTTTTTCAGAGAAGCAACTATAACTAAAAGTCCTTACTTTTTAAAAGCAAGCTCCCCAACACCGGCGTGGCTAAAGATTATGGAATAATCTGCATTGCCAGTAATGGTTCACTTTTAAAAAAAGGCACATTCAACACTTCCTTCCCTTCCTTCATCCCTAAAACTCTTTCTCCATGAACAACTGCTCCCAGTAGTCCCTGTGCCTCGCCACCCCGGCGTGGCCCTCGCTGAAACCCCGCAGCGGCTCCCACAGCGACGTGTCCATGTAAACGTGGACCAGCACCGTCCCCGCCTTCAGCTCCTCCTTCTCGCACGCCCTCGCGAGGAGGCCCACCAGCGCGCGCCGGGCCAGCGTCACGTCCGTCCCGAAGAGGTCGAGGTTCAGCCGCATCGACCCCCCGTCGTACGGCACGGGGTACGGAGGCGTGTAGAAGCCGAGGAAGGCGGGGGTTTCGCGGCGGTCGGCCAGCCACGTGAGGCCCCGCCTGGCCAGGATCTCCAGGTTGCCCTCCAGCGGCCGCAGCGGCTGCCAGTCTTGGATGACGGCCCCGCCGGGGAGCTGGACCCTGGAGGGGAGCTCAGGGTCGAGGAGAACGTCCCTCACCTGCTCTTCGCTCAGGGGAACCATTTCGGGGACGGACGCGGTTGAGGCGCTTGCTTGGCGCCTCTGCCGAGCACAACTTGTTCTTTAAGTGGCATATGAAGCTGTTGAAAGATCCTGCTTCGCCAACGAAAGAAAGGACAGCCTGTAGGGCAGAAGGAGGGATGAGAATAGTGGGGGAAAAGTGGAGAATATGGGGGGAGAGGAGGACTTTGTCTGTCATTAAGGATAGCAAAGTATTTCTTGAATGTAAACATGGTACAAACTATACAGAGTAATAGTGCTTCATTTGTTTTTCAGTGGTTCCTTGGGTGGCTTTGGTGCCTTAGTGGTTATTCAGTGGCTCTATAGTTCTATAGAACCGAATCCCAAAGAGCCCTGGGGTCCCAAAGAACCCTGGGGTGCTATAAAATCTATAGCACCCCAGGGTTCTTAGGGATAGTTGTGGTGCTACATAGCACCTCAACACAAGTACCTAAGTGCTGTATAGTCCACCAGGGTTCTTTAGTTATATAGCACCGTTTTGTTATAGTGTAGGCTATATATACAGTATATACAGTATATTGTATGTAGGAAGGTACAGTATGTATGTATTTATATCTCTGTATGTACAGTATGTGCATGCACTGCATATGCATGGGACGCAGGCACACAGGCGCACTGACCCGTCGTGCCAGCAAGCTGTATTTGGCCAGTTCGTCGTCTGCCCGGGTCAATCTCTTCATCTTTATGGTCGGATGGAGCTGTCGGACATAGCTATCAGCAAACCTACAGGTCAAGTACAAGGTTCAAGGTGTCCATTAAAGTACTACATGCTTCAGTGTCCATAACAATTAAGTTATAAAATAGGCAACTTATACACATCAGACATGGCATGACATTTCTGTAATAAAAAAGAGAGAGGAAAAAAAAACATGTACATTGGGCTTTGGGGGCTTGTAGATCACCTATTTTGATAAATATACACACTAGTGTTCAAAAGTTTGGGGTCACTTAGAAACACCTGCATTTAGGAGGCAGGCATCCCACATCCAAAACCTTTGGAGTTGGACCGCATTCCATGAACACTACTATATTATATACCAGGGGTTTTCAACAGGTGGTCCGGGGACCACCAGTGGTCCTTGAGATGGTTCCAGGTGGTCCCCAGGCTAAATGATGGAAGGTTGGGTAACCAGATGTAACTCTTGAGAGTGTAAAAATGAAACCAAATGGACCCTTGCGGGTCCATTTGGTTTCATTTTTACACTCTCAAGAGTTAAAATATTCATCATCTGAATTAGCACCACTTAATTAAGAAGTTTACACTGTTTTGTTGGCAAAATACAGCCTGGATTTGTGGACAAAATCAAAAGAATTCTTTAATTTTAGGTCTTTGGTGTGAAAATGTAATCAAATGGTGGATAAATGGTGGTCCCTGGAGTCAAAAAGGTTGAAAACCCCTGCCATACAGTATGGCAGGGGTTTTCAACCTTATTGACAATTAAGTGGTGCTAATTCAGATGATGAACATTTTAACTCTTGAGAGTGTAAAAATGAAACCAAATGGACCCACAAGGGTCCATTTGGTTTCATTATTACACTCCCAAGAGTTACATCTGGTTACCCAACCTTCCATCATTTAGCCTGGGGACCACCTGGAACCCTCTCAAGGACCACTGGTGGTCCCCAGACCACCAGTTGAAAACCCCTGGTATACAACATAGTAGTGTGTCATGGAATGCAGTCCAACTCCAAAGGTTTTGGATGTGGGATGCCTGCCTCCTAAATGCAGGCGTTTCTAAGTGACCCCAAACTTTTGAACGCTAGTGTATTTTTTAAATAAACGTTTTTTTTGTTCAAATCCTGTACAGGATAACATGGCATATTTTGGAAATGGTGAATAATCCTGATTAAATTAATTTTGAGCCGTAGTAAACCAACCTCTGTATGACGCCAGCCACACCGCGGCCCCTGGCAGAGACGCACACCCTCAGACCCTCCACCACCACGGAGCTTCCCTCATCAACCACCAGGCTTGACTCTAGTGCCACCTAGTGGAGGAAGGGAAACCGTGTGACACAGAGGAGAAAGTGGCTTCTCAAGCCTACCAGAGTCCAGTTCAGATTTTAATTTGACATCTTTTATTCTATGAGAAGACAAAAATGCTACCAAAGCAGACAACCTGCAACACTCCATGTTAAGAATATCCTTCCAGGTGCACGGTTCAGTAGTGTAATAGAGAAAACAAACAGCTCATCAGAGGTAAATACTTTGTAAAACAACTCATGTGAAAAAGGACGTTTCATGAGTGGTGGCATTTCCTTTTCCCTATTGCACTGCTAACTGGTACTATTAACTAGCTCACAGCACAATGTGATGCACACAAATCTTTGGTTTGTTTATTGATTGATTGCCGCTCTTAATCCATAGCAATTTACAGAAAGAAAGACCTAAAACATGGCAAGACATCAAAATAGCCATCATGACCCATACGTACAGCAAGCTAAGAACCTAATAGTAGAATATCTACGATATAATAACACTATGGGCTCCATTTTTGTTACATGCCCTTATTCCAAATCCCCCTTTTTTTTTACCATTTTGAAAAACATTTTTGAATAGTTCAACGTGCCAATCTATTGGCAGGTTGTGAGCTTGTAGCCTGACCCTTTAACTATTGAAAAATGTATTTTAAAATAGTTTAAAAAGGCAAAGAAGTTAAGGGATAAGGGGTTTAGTGGTGGCAAAAATCTAGGCATATACAGTATGTATACACTATAGATGGTATAGATGCTATGTGTAAATAAACGGCTATGACATCATGAATGGGAATACTTTTCTACGCCCATAGTCAGAATGCGTCCTCATCAGCAGTGTTGCCAATTTGGCGCATTTGGCACTATATTTAGCACTTTTTCAGACCCCCCTAGCACCAAAATCAGTGAAAAACTCTTGGCGGAAAATCTAGTGCTTTTTTGCTGGTGAGTTGGGGCAAAATTGGTTGACAGGCCAGAGATAAAACCCTTGTTTTTCACCATTTTTCCTCCTATGATAGTCCTCCTTCCTTCCTAGAAAGGACCATTGGTAACCAAATGGACCCTTATAGATCTGTAACTCTTGAGAGCGTAAAATGAAACCAAACGGACCCTTTCGGGTCCGTTTGGTTTCATTTTGCGCTCTCAAGAGTTAAATTACAATGTATATTCAAACATCTGAATTACCTAATTTCCAAGAATCTACACATTTTCAGAAGAATTGCCATTTTGACCAACATTTTGCCAGTTATAATTAGTCTGAGAGACTAAACTCAACATCAAATGGTGGTCCGTGGCTAAAATGCAGAATAAATCATGGGCCCTGGTGTGAAAATGGTTGAAAACCCACTGCTCTAGCGCATTCTAGTGCATTTTTGAAGTGCCACTAGTGCATTTTGGATTTTGGCAGTTGGCAACACTGCTCACCAGCTTCCCCTGGCTGCGTGCCAGCAGAACGGTCCTCCCTGGTTCTCTCAGCCAGTCATGGTAGCGGTGTGGCAGGTAGTCGTTGCCTCCATAGATGCCTTCGGATATGGACATGACCTCCTCGTAGTCCTCAGGCTGGGCCAACCAGAACGTCAGGCCCTCGCAGTCGCCCACGCAATTCCTCTCCATGTTGAGCCTGGGTGAGCGGGATACACTCTGAAAAACAGTAGGGTAAACTGTAAGTAACGGTAATGTGAATACAACTGTGAGGCTTTTGCACTTGAGCATCTCCAATTTCCAATACCTTGACCCCTACTGCTCCATTGATGTAAAAGTAATGTACTCTGTTATATTTATTTGATGGCTTTATAGTTACTAGTTACTCTATTACTGGTTAATTTGGATGATTATTACAAAAGATACAGTGATCACTTCAGACCTCTATGCATTTTTGGCTATTTAACATTTGCCGATCTTCACAATGCATCACACAGTGAGCTTGCAGATCTGCCATTTTCAGAATATTTGTATAGCCTGCATTTGCTTGAAATGAGACATTTTACACAATGAGCACTTATACATGTCACTTATATTTTCAGCAAAAGGTATTAAATCAAAAAGTATATCTCATTATACTACTGTGCTGATGTTTAATATTTAAGTATAACTGATACGTTGCCTCAATTTTATATTTTGTATTATATTGATGACATAAATTTCAAGTGAAATGTTTCAAGGTTTGTTGTGAAATTGTCTAATAATAGAATTTAATCTAATAGGATAGTACTAATACTACTTGGCCTAAAAATAATACCGTTCAATCTAAAGGGGTTTGATTGGCATCTAAAACCTCTTTACGTTGCCAAAAAAGGTGGAACAAAGCTATAATGTACTGTATGTCAAATTAAAAGGACATGTGAACAGATTCAAGGTCAAGGTTACTTTATTTCGTCCCGTTAGAGAAATTTGTCTTGGACATTCAGGCTTGCAACAACAAGACAGCCAATAAGACAGTACAGGACAATATAGTAGTCGTGACTTGTACACCTCACACCAACTCCCACAAGTAGTACTAGTAATAAAGAAGAAAATATAAATATAAATACAATAAATAAAACAGTATCAAAACCTAGTTCAGTTCTAGCAGCATCATAACGACATTCACAGTCTTCTCCTCCCTCTCCTTGCCCCCTCCGCAAGAGAGATTTTTGAGGAGTGAAATGGACATTGGTACAAAGGAGTTTTTAAATCCATTATATCTCCATTTTGGAGCCTCATACCTCCTACCTGACGGCAGTAACCTAAACAGTTTTCTTTGCCTGCCACAGTTTTCTTTGCCTGCCCTAGGGCGGCTTGTTCAAAAATGGTCTGTAGGGTGTTGAGATTTGACTTACTGTTATATTACAAAGAAGAAATACAAAACTTATTTGTATCCTCCCATCTCATTGGTCCACTCACTCTAGTCTAGAGTCTCCTGGGCTCTGTCCACTGACTCCACTCCAAAGTCTACTGTGCAATAGAAGACATTTGCCACTAATTAACGAGAGTTAATTAGTGGCAAATGTCTCTTGTTATGTTGCCTCAGACAATATAACAATGTCTTTATCTTTAGCTTATTTTAAGTGCTCTGTGTCTCAGTCTCAAGTCACAAAAAGTAAAGTGCAACACAGTAGGCTAATCCCCATACCTACACCATCAAGTATACACCATCATGCTGAATACAAATAGCCAGCAGTCAATAGCCTTTCACTAATAATAATAATAATAATAAGGGTAATAATAATAGTAATAATAATGGAATAAACTAATTAATTAATTAATTAATTAAATGTTCGCTTTTGCACGTCTAATGCAATCTATATGTTGACACAGATAGGTCGGGTAGGGTATACACTGTACATTGCCAGCAAAGTCAAAGTGTAGCTGCACTGCAGAAAGCAGCCTAGATCAGCTATGCTATACTTACGAGCTTGCTGTTGTTGTTGGAGAAGGTTTTTTGGAAGAAGTCCCACCGGATAACCCACTGTTTGGACTGCTATTTCTAGCGTTGAAGGTATATAGGCTGTAGCTATTCCTGTGCCAACTACAACCATAAAGATTAACTTTTCCTGTGATTTGCCGTGTTAAAGGACGGTGCCTACTAGATCAATAAACATTAACTTTTTCTGTGATTGCAGCAGTCATGTGAGGACATGCGTCACCACCGCAGACTCATTTCCGAGTCGGAACTTGGACGATGGAAGATGGATCATTGGCTCAGACTGTGATTGCATAGTCATGTGTGCGTGGAAAAAGTACGTTCGTCTTCATATACTGTATATTAAAGAAAATATTATCCACAAACATGGGTTCAGAAGTTGAGAAAGAGACACTATTTTGAAGGTACAAGTCAAGACAACCACCACTGGACATGACAGCCACCACTAGATGGAGACATTGGTCTATACTGCTCACAGTATACACACTCAGACCATAGATAGATAATATATCTATGACTCAGACACACACAGGCTACTCACCGTGAAGTTACCATAGCGAAAATAGCCACAGCTCACATCATATGCTGCTAAAACCATGCGTTTCCTCAAGCCAGATATGAAACTGCACATTGTGCACGCAGTTTGTCCTAGCCTTTGATCTGTGCAACTCACAATAGATTTGGGAGTAGGCCTACCAGGCTGTGTGACTAAGCAAAGGCTAGCTACTCTATATGTATCAATTAATTGTAATGACTTTCAGGGTTTATTACAATTCCATTCTGATCGGGTAAGGTCTATAACATTAACTTTGTGACCAAGTCCAACCCAACTTTCCAGCATCAACAATTCCCTACCAATCAATGTGATGTGATCTATAAATCATTTCCAGATCATATATTACACAACGGACTACTAATATAAAATTGATGAGTGTATAACACATGCCAGTGCACTTGGTGGCGGTAATGCACTCTAACCTGTTGGTTTTACATTTCCAAAGTACAAAGAACCAGCACGCCACAACATCCTGTCCCGCTTCCTTCTTCCGTTTAGTGTGTGTGTGATTCGTTTTTGTTGGACGGTGCATGATATCTATCTGGTTTTAATAGCGACATTGTTGCTGTGTGTGTGTCCAGATCAGATCGTGACATTATCATTAGCAGCCAGCCAGTCAGACTATACCGTAGCATCCATGGCGGATCCCAGGATACGGCAGATCAAGATAAAGACGGGCGTCGTGCGGCGGCTGGCCAAAGAGGAGCTGAGCTACATCAAGGAGGCGAAGCAGCAGGAGGACAAGATCGAGCGTCTCAAAGCGGAGGCGGGAGGAGGAGGAGGAGGAGACGAGGAGCAGCAGTACGTGATCAAGAAGCAGACGGAGGTGCTGCAAGAGTGTCGCATGATGGTGCCGGACTGTCGCCGGCGACTGGCCGCGGCCCACGCGGACCTCCTGCAGCTGCTGGAGACCGAGCAGGACCTGGCCGAGTGCGAGGAGTACGTAGAGGCCAGGAGCACGCTGGACTCCGTGAAGATGGACGAATGAATGAATGAATGGATGTTCGGTCACGAGTGACATGATGGCGCTACTTAAATTGATGTCCCGTTTCTTTTTATAAGTTCACGGCACGCCCCGATTGGACAGCAACACGGAGAAGGAAGATCGTTAAAGTTGAATCTTCCACATGTAGCCTATTTGATTCTTTAGTTAGGCCTTGGGTTGGACACACATGGACCTAAATGTAAACAAGAACAAACTATTGAAAGTGAATATATGCATACATGTATTTCCAATTTGAGGCCTTCTACGCTTGGATGTGGCCTAAAAGAATAGGCCATAACTGTTCAAAAGTGAATCAAAAATCGTTTTTATATCTGCAATTATTTCCAGATTTGGGCCTTGTTGTTGTGTTTGGACAATGGGTGGACATTATGGAGATTAATCCTGAGTTCTTGTTTTGTCTTGATTAATGTGCAGTGCACCTGACTTTAACATGCTTCTCCTATATGTTTACACTAGTCACAATAAACCAAGTTCTATCCTATGTTTACAATGACCACAAATTATGCTGTTTCAGTTCAATATTAAACAACTCTTAAGTAACAATGTGCAACCCAAAGCTTTAAGAGTATGAGCAGTTACGCAAACTTCGTTCACTTCATGGGGCCAGTCCAATGGCGGCTATTCTACACAGACCTATATTGAATCCTGTAGGCCTACCTGAAATGGGAAGAAAATGCATTGACTCGGGCCATACGTTTGAGACAGTTGGGCATGGGGCACACTGTCCTAAAACAGTTCTTATTTGCGCCGCCCTCGTTGAAAACAATGTATTTCCATTCCAACTACAGTTTATCCTTATTCAGGGCTGGCTGTCATGAACAGCAGCTCGAGCACTCAGTTTCTGACCACTCAATGTCGCAACTCTTTTTTTAGATGCCTCTGTAGCAACCAAACCACCCCATATACTGGGCGGACACGGAGGCTGCGATTGGATCGTTTGTTACCAAGAAAGAAGCAGCTGATAGTTTCGTTAAAAAAAAAATCGACATACAGTGTGTTATGCTAGGATAAAGCACGTGTCCATTCATATTTTAAGCAAAACGTATATGCTGTAGACTAATTAGTAGAGAGGTTAATAATAAAAAAAATAAAATCCGTGGTATCTGTTGTTTGTGAATGATAGGAAAATAGGGGGACCGGAGAAGTCGGCCCGCCGCGAAGTCGGACCAACCGAAATGTTGCGACATTGAGGGGTCAGAAACTGTGCGCAGGAAGGCTGTTCAGCCTGAAAGAGGGACAAACTGGAGTTCGAAATACATTGTTTTCAACGATGGCGGTGCAAATAAGAGCTATGTAAACATCTGTTATAAAGCATTGCACAGTGACAACTAAAGTCTCTAATGTCTAGGCTGTAGGCCTACTAGTAGTAGTAGGCTATAAAACATTGTAAAATAAAACGGTCGCACGAGAGTCGGCCCGAATCGTGTGGAGAGCTCGGGCCGCGGCTGTGGAGAGGTCGGGCCGCGGCTGTGGAGAGGTCGGGCCGCGGCTGTGGAGAGCTCGGGCCGGGGGAGTGGAGAGGTCGGCCCATGTCTGTGGAATAGTTAGTTACTTAGTGAGCTAGTGTCAGCTGTTTTAGGCCCTTGTATATCATTATCCTTATTATTGTGCACTTTTTAAGGCTACAACAGAATGTAGAAGATTAATTGTCATGTTGATCTAGTGAATGTTTTGACTGCTTTGTTGATCGGAAAATAGTACATGTATCTTATTTTGAAGTCCGGCGGAAACCCGGAGGTTTCTATTTTACTTTACTTGACCTACTTAACATGACGCCGATGACGCTGGTTTCAGAGCCATCTAGTAGAACAGTTGCGGCATTGAGGGGTCAGAAACTGAGCGCTCGAGCGCTGTTCGTGCAGCCCGAATAGGGACAAACTGGAGTTGGAAATGCAATGTGTTCAACGACTGCGGCGCAAATAAGAGCTATTTTATGCATGTCTTCAACATGCCTATTGTGTACAATAGTGTACAATAATGATTATGTTGCACTATTACTAAAAACTAAATGAAGCGGTTTACGATCATTAGCGCTGGGCTGTTGCCTGAGTCCAATCTGCATTATTGCTACTTTAGGTCCAGGACATGTCCCTATTTGTTGTTCCCATTCTCTATTCAAGTCTAGGTAAAAGAGCCGCCATTGGACTGGCCCCATGAAGTGGACGGAGTAGTCGTAACTCTTTCTATGGCTCTGTCCATTTAACACACACACACACACACACACACACACACACACACACACGCACACACACGCACACACACGCACACACACACACACACACACACACACACACACACACACACACACACACACACACACACACACACACACACACACACACACACACACACACACACACACACACACACACACACACACTGACAATAGTAGTCCAATGAGATGAGGAACATAGGATGAGGAAGCTAAACTGCCCGAACAAGCCTTTACTGTAGAGCAGATCTGCGTCTGCGTGCTTTGCTTTTAGTACCGTTTTTTAGCGTGGCTGCTTGCGGTTGTGTGAGTGTGTCTGTGTGTACATGTATGTATGGTTTTACGTGTTTTGTCAAGCTGCTAGACAACAAGCCACAATGTTGTCCAACACGGCCGTGCTCTTGCTGCTCGTGGTGGGCTGTGTGTGGGACCCCTGCGCCGTGTTTGCACAACAGAGGACGTTATCTTACGTGACAGTGGTGAGTCGCAAAGGTTTCCTTCTTTCTTTTACAATGCATGATCAAACGTGTGTCTCTTGTTTCGTTTTGAAGCAATCGCCACTAAACATTTCGGTCTAAACTAACATAAGTATAGATCAGTGTTTTTCAACCTTTTTGATACCATGGCCATACCATTTGATGACAATTTTGGCCCCACAGACCCCGAAACTAGCTTTATTTTGATTTTTGTCCACAATTCCAGGCTGGATTTCAGAAACAAAACAGTCAAACATACAGATCAAAATGACCATTAATCTACATTCTCTAATTGTGTAGACCTGGGCTAATTCAAATGATGAATAATTTAACTCTTGAGAGTTAAAAATGGACCATTGCGGGTACATTTGGTTTCATTTCCA
Organism: Benthosema pterotum; assembly: GCA_039105355.1. Lineage (NCBI taxonomy): Eukaryota > Metazoa > Chordata > Actinopteri > Myctophiformes > Myctophidae > Benthosema > Benthosema pterotum. The sequence continues at coordinate 3,661,544 of CM076988.1, read as the reverse complement.
TGCTCTCAAAGAGTTACATCTGGTTAACCAACTTTCCATCATTTAGCCTCGGGACCACCTTGAACCCTCTCAAGGACCACTGGTTGAAAACCATTGGTATAGAATAGGTCCATCCGGGGCTCCTATTTAATCCCTCACATGCTAACAAAAGGCAGTCAAGTAAATAGAGGCTACTTCGGAGCATAATGAGAAGGATGTGGTAAGCAGCGTGGCATATCTTCTGGGCATAGTCAACAGCAGTCAGGTGACTGACTGTCACTGGCTTATAAAATGTGATGACAGTGTAATAATAAAGCCATATTTGTTTTGGGGAAAATCTTAGCTGAAGAATCTTGAAACCCATGAGTTCTGATTAACTACCGTCACCTTCCTCGAGTGGAGAATTGAACAACACAGGGAAGTGTCTGCACAGAATAGGGATGCTTGCAGTGGACCACCCTCTCTTCTGGAGTGTAAATACTAAATATAACATGGCTTAGAAAGCCTACTTTCCTTAGTGCAGGGGTAGACCCACAGACCCCAAAACTAAACATTTCTTTTGCTTCTGTCCATGACCATTAATCTTCTAGTTGTGTAGATTTGGACTAATTCGCATGATGATTTTAACTCTTGAGAGTGTAAAAATGAAGGTTTCATTTTTACGTTCACAAGAGTTACATTTGGTTAAACAACTTAGCTGGGGACCAGCTGGAACCCTCTCTCTTGGCAATATTGTTAGAGGTCTACCAAATCCTGGTTGTTTTTCCGGTGAAAATATTATTAAAATAAAAAATATTCATGTGGTGTGAGGTTCCACTAAGGAAAGTAGGCTTTGTAATAACACCTGCTGTGTTTGTTTTGGAGAGTAGGTAAAGAGTTTTGTTTATATTTCCAGTCCAAAAGAGATGCTGGTCGGACGTCCATTCAACAGATTACGTTGTCTCTCACAGAGCTCCACTGCAAAGCAGAATCATAGAAGCAGTGGAGCTAGTGGACCAGAGCTCACTTCAATTTAGATTTTCTGAGGGTAATCGTTGCTACAGTATACAGTGTAAGGACACTAATGATGTGTAACAGCACTAGCTGTCTCCCTGTCTCTCCTTTTTTAGCACACAGAAAATACATTTTAGTTGGGTCACCATTTGAATCCACATAATAGGAGATTGAATGGTTCAATTCATTCAACATTTTTTACACTGTTCCAGTTCCAGCTGTTTCTGCCCATTTTCCTGTTCCACCAGTTCCAGTTTCACTTGTGTATCCTGGACAGCACTCACTGGATGACATTGGTGTGGCTTTCCAACCTGAAAGTGAATTTTCTAGTAACACAAGAGCTGGAGACGAAAGATGACCCCTGTTACTGAAGAAACACTTAAGTCTAGCAATGGATACTGACCCAGGAATATGAATTAGAGATAGATAACACACCCTAAAAGTCTCAAATGGAGACATGAAGCTTTCCCGAAGGCGTGAACAGTCTCTAAACAAGGAATCCTCCTTGTCCTTGTCTTGTCCTCTTTGGTTGAAACAGGGTCACATCAGGCAACAAGTACAGTTGTTACTTGCTACTTTGTTTTGAGTTTGTCGTGTTCGTGAATTATAAATGGGACATAATAGATGATAGAAAACATAAAGTATTAAAGATCTTTCAGTAGTACATACATGCACACTGTGGAGGCAAGTGAGGCCACTGTCGCCCTAAGTGCACTAGCGTCTGCGGACCTTGCCTGGCTTTAGAAAACCACTGACCGAAAAAAAAAGAAAGAAAGGGGGCAAAAATCCCCCGACTACAAATAAAGTCATGAGCCGCACGGACACTATAGGCACTGGCAGCCAATCCCCACCGCACCCATTCAGCAGAACGGCCCTCTGCCTTGCCACAAGGGCCAGGGGTTGACACTAAGGTCTCCGAGGCACTTGCCCATCGGGCAAGTGCAAGTCAGGTTCTACTTGCCCTCAGGTCATGGTCACTTGCCCCCCAGGTTCCAGGTGGTCCCCAGTTAAGTTGGCTAACCAGATGTAACTCTTGAGAACGTAAAAATGAAACCAAATGGACCCTTGCGGGTCCATTTGGTTTCATTTTTACACTCTCAAGAGTTAAAATTCATGATCTTAATTAGCCCAGGTCTACACTATAGAAGATTAATGGTCATTTTGATGTGTATGTTAATTTGCCTGTTTTGTTTCCCAAATCCAGCCTGGAATTGTGAATAGCTAGAAAGCAGTGCAATGACTGCCTTCAAGACAAATTTATCTTGTGTTGTGTTATAGTGCACTAAGTTGCACACTTGCCCGATCGGGCAACCAGGTAGCAGGCTTCACTTGCCCCACCATTTTTTTTACTTGCCCCGGGCAACTGGGCAATTGTTAGTGTCAAGCCTTGAGGGCGGTAGGTCGGCCTTTTTCTTTATAGGGTGGGGATCTGGAGGTGAATCACTTTTTAGTCACCTCACCTGCTTTTCGTGTGGACCCACCTTGTAGCCTTATTTAAAAGAAAAACAAGAGACATACTTTAAGACATACAGAGAGATTTAAGTTAACTAAAGGTCTGAACTACGATTCAGTCAAGAAAAAACATTAACATGGTGAAATACATCTTGATGATGTCACCAGATGTATTTCACCATGGTAATGATTTTTTCAGACCTCCATTTTTAGGAATACAGAATTGGCGGAACTTTTTTTTTTTATCATTTCCAGTGTCCACACAACATCTCTAAGGTATATTAATGACATATTAAAATGTTGAAAACCAATTGCACAGGGATTATTAAAGGGGTCTCAGGAGGTCTCCAGCTAAATTAGGCACTGCATTGTGTTTAGCTATTTTAATCTCATTATATATATATATATATATATATATATATATATATATATATATATATATATATATATATATATATATATATATATATATATATATATATAAATAGAAGTTTGACGGCAGCTGAAGTTGCCTGTTTTGCGGATCTGTCTTTTTAGAATTATCTGTGCGGAAAAATTCCATTTAAAAATAGAATGGAGGATCCAGACAAGTGGACACAGGTCTCATTTCGTTTAGCCTTTTTGAATGACAGCTGATTATCACCAGGACACTAATGACATGCTAATGACCAACATACCGTATGGTGTTCTTGAGGTCACTCACTGTTTTTCAGGGGCGGATATAACATTTCCCAATTGGGGGGGCAAGAGAAAATGGTATGGGGGCGGCTGGAAGCCGCACCCATACCATTTTCGGTTACAGGACTTTTATTAGGCAAGTAAAGCATCAATAATAACATCAGTTGTTGTTGAAGTTGCAACAGACACGCAGCATGCATAAAGCTAAAGGTCTGACTCAGAGTTTTCAATGATAAAATGCTGTTGGTTTAGTGGTGACACAATTAGTAGTTGGTTAGTAACAGTAGTAGTGTTTCAAATCATTTTAATTATAAGAACTTTAATGGGAAATTTGGGTTGTTTGCATGACATCATGTTTGGTGGGGCAGTCAGGGGGGCATTCAGGGGGGCATTGCCCCCCCATGCCCATGCCTAGATCCGCCCCTGCTGTTTTTGTGTGTTGGTTATAGAATGTACACTATCCGGGAGTGAAAAGGGAACTATTTGATGACATTAGATGAAAGCCTTGGATTGTCACTAAGGCATTCCACTTTTTCAGCAACATTTTTTCCTGATATACTTTAATATAAATGTTTGGGATGTCCCATTGTCCTAAGAGCACATCTTCTGTGTTAGCCGATTCCGGTCTGTTACCAGTGTTATGATCTTGTGTTGTGTCTGCATAGTTTCATCAACTTGAACGCAAACACCAGACGCCCCAATATTTTATTTAGCCATATACTGTCAGCCCCATAATAATAATAATAATAATAATAAACTTTATTCATGTAGCACCTTTCTGATTGGTGTCCCAGTGCTTAAAGGGGAACTCCACCCATTTTCAAAAAAAATCCTGAGAGGATACATGTTGTACCCTCTCAGGAAAAAGGGATCTGAAAGAACAATCATTAACATGGTGAAATACATCATGATGATGTCATCAGATGTATTTCACCATGTTAATGGCTTTTTCAGACCTCCATTTTTAGGAAATACAGAATTAGGGGGACCCTTTTTATCTTCATCACACAACATCTCTAAGGTATATTAATGACATTAAAATGTAAAATGGGTGGAGTTCCCCTTTAACAACATCATTAAAAAACAATCAAACAAGCACACACATCATCATAATTCCAATCAGAAAAGCAGTAAAACAGTAAAACAATAAAACAAGCATGCCCTGTGTTGGATCAGTGGTGGACGTAGAAGTAGATGGCCTACTTCAATGCATTCCATTCAGTTTGCCTCCCAGACGCGTCAGATGCCAGGCGTAAACACCTCTGTCCTTTACATGGCCTCGGTTTCACCTAGTTTGTTTATGTGAGTCGCTCTGATTTGATCCAATGGCTGGTGGAGAATGCTTTGCAACTAGGTGAGAGATTCATCTCATGGTCTCCCATGACCCGAGGAGACAAGGGAATGTTAGGTGATTAACAGTGATGAACAGAAGTGGGGGATCGTCTAGAATTGATAATGTGAATGTCAATTCTAGACGAATTGACATTTCACATTATCCACCATGTCCACCAAAATCCAAAATGCACTAGAATGCGCTAGAGCAGTGGGGGTAAGGGTCCATTTGGTTTCATTTTACGCTCATTTCATTTTTTTATACAGATCTATAAGGATCCATGTGGTTACCAATGGTCCTTTCTAGGAAGGAAGGAGGACTATCATAGGAGGAATAATGGTGAAAAACAAGGGTCTATGGTATCTATGGCGCCTGTCAACCAATTTCACCCCAACTGACCAGCAAAAAAAGCACTAGATTTTCCGCCAGGAGTTTTTCACAAATTTTGGCGCTAGGGAGGTCTGGAAAAAAGCTAAATATAGTGACAAATGCGCCAAGTTGGCAATACTGACTACTACACCCCATTTATTTGTTGAAAACAGCTGTCCTACACAAGTCCACACGTCATCATGAACTTGTAGATTATTGCTGAACGTTGCCCTATTTTTGCCCGTTATGACGTGCACGGAATAAGGATAGTAGTAGGGTTCAAATGGTTAACTGGCTTTCATATCTACAGTAGACAGTACTATATATATTATTTTCAAAAGGCCAATATGTACAGTGCACAAGTGCTTAGTCCAGGGTTGGCAATCTTTTTTAAAAGGATCCCTGGCTAATAAGACAAATATGCCTTAAAACACTATACTTGCCTTCTATAACTAAAACATGCAGATAAAAACACCTTCAATACTTTATTTCTTTCATCAATAGAGAATCTTTCACTCAATAGGACGTGCTCCGGTCGCAGGATGATGATGTCACATGAGCATGTTCATCCATATATTCTATAGAGCTAGATCACACGTGACATCATCATCCTGCGCCAGGAGCAGTTCCTGTTGAGTGAATTATTCTCTATTTATGAAAGAAATAAGATGCCACTGGTGTTTTTATTTGTTTATTTTAGTTATATAGGGAAAGTATTATGCTTTAAGCAATGTTTATCTTAGTAGACAGGGATCCTTTTAAAGTCAAAAGAGACAATTTGGATCAAAAACATGAATACAAAGTCTGTCTGGAGCTGAGACTTATAGGGAGTCTACACTGGCTTTATTAGCCGTATTAAATACAAATGAATGGGCATCCATTAAACATGATGCAAGTTCTTGGTTATTGTCGCAGGCTATGATGCTACAATTGACAGAATTGTTGTATTTCTATTCATTCTAAAGCAGGGATTTTCAAGTCAGGTTCTACTTGCCCTCAGGTCATAGTTACTTTCCCCCAAAAAATATATTGTAAATTTTGCATTCAAGTATACTTCCTACTTGGGTGGTTTAAACCAGGGGGTTTCAAAAGGTGGTCTGGGGACCACCAGTGGTCCCTGAGAGGGTTCCAGGTGGTCCCCAGTTAAGTTGGTGAACCAGATGTAACTCTTGAGAACGTAAAAATGAAACCAAATGGACCCTTGCGGGTCCATTTGGTTTCATTTTTACACTCTCAAGAGTTAAAATTCATCATCTTAATTAGCCCAGGTCTACACTGTAGAAGATTAATGGTCATTTTGATGTGTTAATTTGCCTGTTTTGTTTCCCAAATCCAACCTGGAATTGTGGATAGCTAGAAAGCAGGGAAAGACACAGAGGCAGAGTGCAATGACCACCTTCAAGACAAATTTATCTTGTGTTGTGTTTTAGTGCACTAAGTTGCACACTTGCCCGATCGGGCAACCAGGTAGCAGTCTAGCACTTGCCCCACCATTTTTTTTTACTTGCCCCGGGCAAGCGGGCAAGTGTTGGTGTCAAGCCCTGTAGCCCATGTGCTCAGTTGCCCACCCAACACAACGGTGGTCTCCACGTTGATTCTGGGTGCCGGTCCTGTTGTACTGTACACATTTTTACAATATTGGCGTCATGTTTGGCCTACTACAGCAACAATAAATTAAACTACGTGGAGAGAGAGCAAATAAACATAGTTTAATCTCCATATTTTGGCCTAAAGAGCCACGGGTGCAGTATTTGTCTGAGATGTAGTGAAGTAGTACTACCGATTTTCCAGTACTTAGTACTGGAAAACACCCGAGTAATGTAAAAACATCTCAAAACCCTACTGAACTACAGCCCTTAAGCAAATGTACGTAAATGCCTGGACCTACACAGTACTGTGTGTACTACGATCTGTGTAGAGACTATCTGTTCCTCGCTGTCTTATCAGGCTATATGAACTGAACATTGTGCAATGTAAGGCCGAGGTGCTTTAAATGGATAATAGACTTAGTTTGCATGTTATTCCAGATCATTTTAACCTCTGCGTAGAACAGAAAGCCCACTAAAATACTCATCATGTCTTGTCTGATAATAAGACTGGCCGGAGGGCCACTTCCAGTCCGGAAGTGGATTTTGGGTAATGATTTTATGTGTGAAGTTTTCCAGGACAGGGGAATTGTGTGTGTGTGTCTATGGAGGTTTGAAATATAGGTTGCCACACTGGAGCCAACTCGGATGCAACGTTTTTGAGGAGGAATTGCACTGCACTCATCAGGCCCATTAGCTTTCCTCGTGTTTGTGCGCTGGAACACTTTCCTGACATCCTCCTCTGTGATGAGGATTCTGTCTGAAGGGGCAGGTGTAACATTCTTGAGTATTTCAGCGCACTTACAAGAGTTGTCTAATGATTCGAATCTTGCAAAGAAGGTGTTCAGATCATTCACAAGGCCAAGCTCATTGGACTGACATTCCTGTCATTGATTTCATTGTGTCCCATACCTTTTTTGTGATTATTCGTCACAAACACATTCTCAAGTTTGCTTTTTAGCGTTTTTTCTATTGATTTCAGTGTGTTGAGATATTTCTTTATGAATGCCGTTTTCCTCTCATTTATGAGCTCTTTTATATCCTTGGTCACATATGATTTATTATTTGGGTAGATTTTTATCTCCTTTTTCGGAACACATACGTAAATCTACAAAAAAGTTGATGTAGTCATTTGTAACCAAGGTCATTTCATCTAATGAAACATTTCCAAAAGTGTCCCAATCAGTCCAGTCCAGACATGCTTTTAGTTGTTTCTTGCTTTCGTTTGTCCATTTCCTAACCACTTTCTTCTCCAGCTTCCCCCTTTTTAGTTTTGACTTGTAGACTCGAGTCAAGCAAACTACATTATGATCAGAGGTGTCTACAGGTGGCGGAGATAGAGTGGCCGGATGGATGGCCTCCCGTGCTCCCCCACAAGTGCTTCTCTTTTTTTGTGACACTAAAAACATATTCTTTGTTGCGCTCCCCTCAGCTGTTCCGGCACGGCGACAGGTCGCCGATCAAAGCCTTCCCCAATGACGAGCACCAGGAGAGTGCCTGGCCACAGGGATTCGGACAACTCTCTCAGGTATGCAGAAACAAGATGGGCGAACGCGCCGCCCGCCTGCCTGCCCAACAACTTCACCCCAACCCATTGTGTCCTGATCAGATTCTAGTTCCACATGCCAGATTCTAGTCCCCCACGGTAGATTCTAGTTCCTCTCAGTAGACTGTAGTTAGATTCCAGTTAGATTCCAGTTTCTGACACTAGATTCTAGTTCCTGACACTAGATTCTAGTCCATGACACTAAATTCTAGTTTGTGACACTAAATTCTAGTCCCTGGCGCGAGATTCTAGTTTTTCCTGGAAAAATCTCTTTCTGTGTCAGTGATGCTTAACATATTTCATAGGAAGGACCCCCAGAAATATCTATTATTTAGCTGCAGAACCTCATCTAAAAACATGTTATTCTAGAAGTAAAGATTTGAGTTAAAAATGTTTGCTTCCAAAATAATGTATTAAATGTATTAAAACTAAAGGTTTGCACCACATTTTCGCAATTTTTCAAAAATGGCAGAACTACGAGCTCATATCGCGCCACTCGGTGGCGCGATATGAGCTTGTAGATCTGCTATTTTTCAACAGCTAAAACACCAAAACGCGTTCAGTACACAAAAGGGTTAATTTCATTCTTACCATAATTTACACACATAAGCTTGTTGGTCTCCTTTTTTCGTGCAGGAGGGGATGAGGCAGCACTTTGAGCTCGGCCAGTTTCTCCAAAAGCGCTACGTCGAGAAGGGTTTCCTCAGTAAGGCCTACAATCGACATGAGGTATGGCATGCAGAGATGGACGGTGTTTTACCTTGTAGCGTTACTTTGGTCGCTTGTCACCTTGCTGGTGTCCTGTGGCAGTTTGTTTAGTATTATTCCACTCCATTTGCTCCCGTTAAAGAGGAAATAACATGGAATTTTAGGATTTTGTGTGTTTTCTATTCCCACAAAGGTGAGGAGGACACACTTTTGTGCACCACGCACACACTTGTGCAAATACTTTTTTAGTATTTATAAGTTTGAACAATCAGGCCTCCATATCATAGAAAGAGCTTTAATGGAAATTGCTCTCAGGAACAGCTCTTTTGGTTTTGACCTCATAATGATGTCATCAATGCACCCTATGTTGTATAATTCCTGCTCTCCTTCAAGCTGGCATGATATGGAAACAAGCTTGTTTTTTTTTTTATCTAGCAAGTATTTAATGAGTCAAATATTAAATAATCTGCATCAGCGGTCAGTGGTGATTGAGGCTCAAACCATTAGAAATATGCACAGATAAGGTTAAACATATGTTGGTCCGACATACTTACAGTCTGCCCTGCAACAGTCTGAAACAGGCTTGATTAAAGGCATTGTGACATTTAAAAAAATCTTTTTTGTATTTTTTCTTTTTCTTATTTTTCTTTTTTTAATGGCAAATCATTCATGTGTAGATGATATTTTTAGGGATATATTCTTCCCTGCCCCTTTCTCAAAAATGTGCCTATGTGGAAAAAGTTTGAGAACGTATGATTCCGATTTTTTTTAGAAGGCATTCATAGAATCATCCACAAGTCCTAATGGGTTGATGCTCAGAACTCATCCAGTGACTGTGTTTTCCGTCCTCAGATCATGGTTCGCAGTACAGACTACGATCGCACCCTGATGAGCGCAGAGTCCAACCTGGCAGGTCTGAACCCTGTTGTCTTTCGTCATCTTTCTCCTCGTCCTTCTCATTTTCTAACTTTGATTCGTCTTATGGTTACATTACTAATTTTTATTTATATATATATATTTTTTTGTTATTATCATCCTCTCCTAGGACTGTATCCACCCAGCGGCGGGCAGGTCTTCAATCCGGACTTGGAATGGCAGCCAATACCTGTACACACAGTACCGCCAGACCAGGAGAGGGTAGGGTGTGTGTGTGTGTGTGTGTGTATGTGCGTGGTGTGTGTGATCACATTCAACAAGATCTACACTATTACTGTTATTACTGAAAATCTACTTCAAGGCCCCCTGGAAAGTTTGAGCTTTGAAATAGTTTGTGATGGTGTTACTTGTTGTTATAGTGTTTAAGGATAATGCACTTAAAATGAAAAATAGAGGGGGAGAATTGGAAGGTTTTTCTGTATATGCTATTACTGGCGTTTGAATACAGTATTTGGGGTTTGAGTTGACAGTTCGTGAACTAAGAACCTTCACGTTTTTGTCCACAATTGGGAAAGAGAACTGTCAAAATAACAGTTATTCTCCATTTTCTAATTGTGTGGACTCTTGAAAATTACGTAATTCAGATGTTAAACTTTAAATATAATTTAACTCTTGCGAGTGTAAAAGGGTCCATTTGGTTTCATTTTAACACTCTCAAGAGTTACTATAAGGGTCCAAGTGTCATGTGTGATCTACCTGCACAGCCTGCGCACCCCTGGTGTACATGATGTCAATAGTTTTGCAAATCTTTCATTATGACTGTATATAAAAAGTAGACCTTGGTTAGTTTCTTACCTCGCATTTGGCTGAAAGTCATTTCTAATGAGTGTCACGGGTCAATGACTCCAGACAACAGCGCTCCAGACACAGCAAGGCCTTGTTGTTTACCTTAAAGGAGAATTCCACTCCAGAAGGCATAATTACTTTTATTCGCAGTTGATTTATTTCCAAAAAAGTGGTGCAGTTGTTAATTTGTTGAGGAAAAACTCCTTATCGGCTGTCTCCCCTACCAAACCATAAGCATATAATGGGGCTGTGGAGTGTTCAAATTCAGGTATCTCCATCACTAAAAATGCATTTTTTGCTATATACTGTCTCTCCACCATGTCAATAATATGTTCACACTAACACTATCACTTTTGGTTCAGCTGTAAACCGTGCTCCCGCTCTCCTCATTTGCCAAACCAAAAGTTTAAGTGAAAGCGTGACTGTGAACACAATATTGACATCGTGGAGAGATAGCGCAAATATGCATTTTGGGGCGACGACACCCCATTGCAACATTCTATGCTTTTTTTTGGGGAAATAAATCGACTGCAAATAAAGTAACAAAACCTCCTGTGGTGGAATTCTCCTTTTTAACATTAATCAAACAAAAAACACCAACTGTAGTAACGGCGGTTGTAGTTCCCAGAAGTAAAGCACTGGAGCATCTTGGAGGGTTAATGGACTCTGTGCGTATACCTTCCATTTTGGAAAAAAAACTACCTTGTGGCCCCCTTCCCTACCTCCTTAGGCGTTACCAATGATACTACTACTACTAATAATAATAATAATCTTTATTTGTATAGCACCTTTCATGACATAAAATGCAACTCAAAGTGCTTTACATTGCAATAGAGAAGACAAAAATGGGAATGAATTAAAGAGATCATTAAAATACATCAAAGAAGCAGTACAGTGAGGACCTGAAATAAGGCATAAAATATAAAATCACAGAGAATCAGTTAAAAGCAAGTGCATAGAAGTATGTCTTGAGCTGTGCTTTAAACATGTCTACAGAGGCTGCCTGTCGAATGTATAATGGGAGTTTGTTCCACGCCGTCGGTCCATAGAAGCAAAATGCTGCTTCACCGTGTTTTTTAGTTGCCATTTTGGGCACCGCAAGCAGGCCAGCAGTGGAAGACCTGAGGGGACGGCCTGGGACATACTTAGGCAGGCAGTCATGTAGGTAGGAATGCAAGACCATTAAGCGCTTTATAGACAAGTAAAATAATTTTAAAATCAATTGAGGGCTCTGTTCCATTCTGGTCAAACAGACTGCCATTGTCCATTGTGTGTGTTGGCTCACAATAGACACTCTGCTACAACAAGCTGCGTCTCACAAAGTGTCCTTGAGTGGGTTCCTCCTAATGACAGGTGTGCTATGGGGCTGTCCCTGAAATGAAAACAGTTGGAAAACTACTGCACAAAAGGAAACAATGGAGTCAGTATCATCGGTAACACCTGTGAAAGGGAAGCAGCCCGGAAGTTATTCATGTGTGAATAAGGCCCATTGTTGTTGTTTTTTAAGTCACAAGTTGCTAATTCTATGCGCAGACGGGTACATCTTCATTAGGGTAATGGTATGGTATGGTAACACATTTGAAGTGTTGAAGGTAGTATGGGCAACATTTAAGCCTAAATTCAAAATATACAGTATGTATAGTATATTCATATTTGTTGCATTGTTTCCCTCTATCAGCCACCATAAAATTATTCTGTTGTGTTTTCTGCAGAAAGACACGTCCCTCTGCCTGTATTTTGGTTTTCATCCAATGTTTAGGTTGACTTTTATCCCTTGTAACAAAAACCAAAGTACGCCAGAGGGACGTTTCGTTCTGCAGAAGCTTAATTATATAGTGGCTGATAAAAGGAGAAAAGGCCAATATATATATATAAATATACACATATTTAGAATTTTGGCTTAAATGTTGTCTATTCCAGGGGTAGGCAACCTTTTTGGGATGAAGTGCTGTGTCTTTATTATTTTTTTTAAAATCAGTGTGTATTGACATTATGTAAATATAACACCACATCACCACATCAAAATTACTTCCATTATTTCCATCTAATTTAGATTGTCCATACACAGGGCCATACATCTTATGTGCCCTCTTCTTCTTTAGAAATATGTGTTAGACACAATTATTATTACCACTGTTTCCCCAGTCAGAGTTGAATGAATGTGAGTTTGAATGAATGCAGGATTATGTGCAATATGTAATTTACATGCAGATGTAAGTGGACTTAATTTGACTATACACTTAATTTGACTGTACACATTTTTATATATTTAAATTGCAAGGGGGAATAACATGAAATTCAACTTTTTGATTTTTTTTAGTTATGATAATCACCATCGGAATTAGCACCACTTAATTAATAAATCATAAGTCATGATCATTTTGGTCTAATTTTGATGTTTTGCCTCTTTTGTTTGCGAAAATCCATCCTGGAATTGTGAACAAAACCAAAAGAAATCTTTAGTTTTGGGGTCTGTGGGGAGAAGATGTTGTTAAATTGTGGAAAAAGTTGAAAACCACTGCTCTAACATGAAGCACCTGACTATAAGCCTGGTGTGCCAGTATTTTGCCCCAAATTTAGCTGGTGCGGCTTATATTCAGGTGCGGCTTATTATCCGGAAATTACGGTACTCTATTCCTGTGTCTTTCTGGCCGTTCGTCTCATCTGTACGTGTCTCTTGCTGTCTCTCTGTCTCTGTCAGTTGCTGTCCTTCCCGATGGGGAAGTGTCCCCGATACAAGCAGCTGATGAATGAGACGGAGCACTCGGAGGAGTTCCTCAACATGACCAGCACCTACAAGGTTCTCCTCTCCTTTTTGGCCTCACAGAGTATTTCTTGTCTTTAACACATTGTGTCCTGTCTAGATTTCTAGTTTCGGAATAACACAATATTCAAAGATTTGCACCACGTTTTCACGATTTTTCAAAAATAGCAGAGATACAAGCTCATAGCGCGCCACTCGGTGGCGCGCTATGAGCTTGTAGATCTGCTATTTTTCAATAGTTAAAACAATGCTTAGAATAATGCTATGGTCCAATCACAGCGAAGCACAACAAGTGATGGACAAACATCCAGGGGCGGATCTAGGCACGGGCATGGGCGGGCAATGCCCCCCCTAAATACCCAGTCTGCCCCCCCCCCCCCCCCCCCCCAAAACACGATGCCATGCAAAACAACCCAAGATATTTCAAATTAAAGTGCTTATATTTTAAATGATTTGAAACACTACTGTGCTACTAACTAACTACAGCTGTGGCACCACTAAACCAACAGCATTTCATCATTGAAAACTCTCTGAGTCAGACCTTTAGCTTCATGCATGCTGCGTGTCTGTTGCAACTTCAACAACAACTGATGTTATTTGTAATGCTCTACTTGACTAATAAAAGTCCTGTAACCGAAAATCGTATGGGTTCGGCTTCATCGTCCGTGGCGCGAAGCGACACGGGCGATGAAGCCGCACCCATACCATTTTCTCTTGCCCCTCCAACATGTCATCTTTCCCCCCCAAATGGGACATGTTACGTCCGCCCCTGCAAACATCTCCACCAATGGTTTTCCAGACAAAACATTGTCTTAAAAAAAATCAATGTCACACACGTATTTTTCTGCTGAGTACAGCATGCCTTGTTGACAGGTTTGAAGAGATTTCGAAGGTTTGGTTCCAAAAAATGAACCAGTATTTCACGTGTAATGTCCATGACATTTACATTGGAATGAAGGAGACCAGCTGGAAAGCGCAACCATAGCTTAGTTTTTATCTAGTACATCTTTCCCTTTCTTCAGTGATTTTTTTTTTGTCATAGTTTTGGTTGACGAAAGTGCAGCAACAGTTTTAAGCTAACCCTGTCTCTTTTCTCAGGACTTCATAGAGATGGTGAAGAATAAAACGGGGCTGAAGAATGCAACCGTGGAGTCTGTGTGGAGCGTGTACGACACACTCTTCTGCGAGGTGAGGAGGACGCACTTTTGCGCACCACGCACACACTTGTGAAATACTTTTTTTAGTATTTATAAATCCCACAGAAGGACATTTCGGGCAAACGATTTCTAAAATGTCCAGGAATTCCAGAATGGGCAGATTTGCAAGCTCGCAATGCAGCCGCATCGTAACACATTGGTCTTTTAGTTTTTGCATATTCGTCTTTTTACACTACGTAAAAAGATGAATATGCAGATTCAACTAGTGCTGTCGTCAAAGACAGACTGCCAGATTTCTCAGCTGGAGAAAAGGGAAGTGAAACAAACGGACCCGTTCCTCAAATCATTGTGCCGTTTATCTTGACACAGGCGATCACATTTAGCTTCGTAAGCATGTGTGCGTTTAAACGGAATTGAGCACATCCTGTTCTCTAAGTTATCATGTAATGCAGGGGTTTTCAACAGGTGGTCCAGGGACCACCAGTGGTCCTTGAGAGGATTCCAGTTGGTCCCCAGGCTAAACGACGGAAAGTTGGTTAACCAGATGTAACTCTTGAGAGTGTAAAAATGAAACCAAATGGACCCTTGCGGGTCCATTTGGTTTCATTTTTACACTCTCGAGAGTTAAAATGTTCTTCATCTGACTTAGCACCACTCAATTAAGAAGTCTACACTGTTTTGTTTCCAGATACAGCCTTGAATTGTGGACAAAACCAAAAGAATTCTTTAGTTTTAGGTCTTTAGGGTGAAAATGTAATCAAATGCTGGTCCGTGGCTCAAATGCTGAATAAATGATGGTCCCTGGTGTCAAAAAGGTTGAAAATCCCTGATGTAATGCATTACTTGTTCTTAACGCATTGGGACCTGCCGGTATGGGATGGTTTGCATTTATTTATTTTGTAGAAATGCTATGATTCTAAAGACTTCCATCAAGTTTGTCTTGGTATGCCGGTACTACTCCAACTAGTTTTATCAGCCCAATCTTTCCCATGCTGAACATATTAGCTACAATATGAAATGTATAAATTAGACATTTTTAAGAGACGTAGGCCGGTAAATTGGAAGTAAATTAGATTAGGCTCACAGGCAAAATAAGAAACTACATTCAGTTTAAACAATATAGGATCAAACAATCTCCACATTGAAACTACAACAGCTAAAAACTGAACCTTTCGTTGATCTGAACAACACTCTAATCCAGGGATTTTCAACAGGTGGTCCGGGGACCACCAGTGGTCCTTGAGAGGGTACCTTGTGGTCCTCAGCTAAGTTGCCTAACCAAATGTAACTCTTGAGAACGTAAAAATGAAACCAAATGGACCCTGGCGGTCCATTTGGTTTCATTTTTACACTCTCAAAAGTTAAAATATCCATGATTCATGCGAATTAGTCCAAATCTACACATCTGGAAGATTGGTGGTCATGGACAGAAGCAAAAGAAATCTTTAGTTTTGGGGTCTGTGGCTCAAATGCAAAATAAATGGTGGGCCCTGGGATGAAAAAGGTTGAAAACCTAATCAAACACTGTCCTTGATGACCCTGTCATGTCTTTTACTGTATATCTGCTGTATAGCATTTTGTGCAACGACGGTGAATGTACCATGAATTAGTTTACGTGCGGCCGTGAAATGCAGAGAATGCTGTTCCAGCATGCCTCCTTAATTAGTTCATTGGTCGAAGGGGTGTTAATTACAAGTGGAAGTGGAACTCGCAATCTGGTGGGAAAACACGTAATGGCTTATATTTGTTACAAGCTGACTTACAAATTCACATCGAGGCCGTAGCAAGATATAATTGTGAGCTTGTATGTGAATTCATCGATGGGCATTTTCAGCATTTATGTACAGTATTTCAGAGTTTTAATTACGTAGCCAAGATATGTCAGGACAGCTCTGACCAACCATGTTGACATTCTTTGGGAGATAAACCTGATGTATTCAGGTCATGTCAGACCAGCCTGAACTTATCCTTTCTGGAAGTAGAGTTGTTTTAGAGTTATTTGTTTTTATAGTACTGTGTTTTGCATCTGAAATAAAGCGGGGGAGAGGTATTTTAATTTATTTACCGGTATTTATGTTGATGGTCTGTCCTCATAAATATCAAGTCATTGACAACTTTCAGCGTATCTATTTAATTTGTGTCAGACCCATGTGTCTAGCTGTCGCATGACCTGTTTTGACACCGTCTGAATGGTGTGCATGGAAACCACACTTTAAATTCATGGTGTGGAGCCCCTTTTACTTCTCCCACCACTGCAGATACCTAGCAGGTGTTGTATATGGAGGAAGCCAGACTTTCTGTACTAAGGCCAAAGCAGAGGAATATAGCAACAGCACAGCTTTTGAGGTGAAAATAAACCCAGATGAGATCCATATACTCCTGTACAGGTTAAAAAAAAGTAATTGTAGTCTAACTAGTCTTCACTCTTCACAATCAATTGTTCACATCATAACATGTTAAGAAAAAAAAGAAGAAAATAAAAAACATTTCAAATTTTGATTCGATTTGATTTAGAGATCCCCGTTAGCTGCTGCCAAGGCAGCTAGCTAGTCTTCCTGGGGTCAACCACAGAAAACACACTTACATTATATACAATGAAATACCATGAAATACCATTGCTATATATCACATATAAAAATGTATGCAGGAAAAACATGTAAATATTTAAGAATTTAAAAGAAGAGAGTTGTCTTGTCATTTGTTATTTATTGTCTTTAACTTTCGGTCATTTTATTTCTTGTGTGTGTGTGTGTATGGGTGTCTACAGTCACGCCACAACCTGACGGCTCCCGACTGGGTGACTGCGGAGGTCATGGAGACGCTGAGGGTACTGAAGGACTTTGGCTTTCAGGTAAGGAAGTGAGAGGTCACTGAGGTCATCACAGTAGGGCCAGGTGTCCTCAAAGTGGGGAACCGAAAGACCGAAAAACAAAATGCTCCGGTGAAGATCTTACCACTGAAAATTACAACATGACGCTGCGGTGTTATTAACCCATTGTGTCCTGATTAGGGCAATAACTAAATATTCGACTAGTCGATTATTCGACTAGCAAAGCACTATTCGACTATTAATTCACTATTCGTTATTTGGTAATAATAATTTTTGATATGTATTTTTTAAATTTTCTGCAGCAGGCATTGTGGATGTGTGCTGTGGTGTTAGTAGTAATTGCTCATTTTTCATGTCATAATGTAACTGAGTTACAGTATTGTACCGGTAATAGGCACGTATTTTTTCAATGGGAAGTCCAGAATCACACATTTTATTGGCTAAAAAACAAGATTCAAGATTCAAGAACTTTATTCTGTTGACATGGCGTCAACAGAGTTGATAGGAATTTGTCTCGGTTCATGCTCAACATATACAGACAATATACGTACATACAGAGGACCACAAAAGACAGTACAGTGCACAGACCAGCATGGAAAACATATGGTTGCTTAAAGTGCTATATGCATTGCATATTGCTACATACATGCAAAGTTACGGCTGTAAACTAGCACGACAAGTTCAAATGTCTAATAGCTAAAGGGTAAGTGCTATCTCTGAAACGAGATGTTGAGCAATTAATACTTCTGTACCTCCTGCCTGATGGTAGGAGATTGAAGAGGTGATTTGCGGGGTGAGAATTATCAGCTATTATTTTGTTTGCTTTCCTGATTATTCTAGTGTTAAAGAGTGAGGAAAGTGTAGGGAGGCTACATCCTATGATTTTAGATGCTCGTCGCACTACTCTTTCCAGCTTGGTCTTGTCCTGAGAGGTTGTGTGACCAAACCAGACAAGCATGGAGAAGGTGAGAACACTCTCAATGGTGGCCCTATAGAAGTGAGTCATTGCTGCTTGGCTGACTTTAAACTTCTTGAGCTGCCGTAGGAAATACAGACGCTGATGGGATTTGCTTATGATGAGACTGGTGTTTAATTCCCAAGATAGGGATTCATGGATGGTGGTCCCTAGGAATTTAAAGGAGGTGACTCTATCCACCTCTTCCCCATTGATGTAGAGGGGGGAGAGTGGGGCTAAGATCTTCCTCCTGAAATCAATGATCATCTCTTTGGTTTTAGAGACGTTCAAGATCAAGTTGTTATCCTCACACCACCTCACCAGCTCTGTTATTTCTCTACGGTAGTCAGATTCATCCCCCTGAGAGATGAGACCCACCACAGACGTGTCGTCTGCAAACTTATACACCATAACTGAACTACTATGTGATTGACAGAAATGTGTGTATAGAGAATACAGGAGAGGTGAGAGAACGCAGCCCTGGGGGGCCCCGGTGTTAAGGAGCCTAGTCCGAGAGACAAGATCACCCAATTTGACAACCTGTTTTCTGTTTGATAGAAAATCAAAGATCCATTTACACAAAGGTGTACTAACACCCAGCTCTTGTAGGGTTAAAATTAGCTTCGCCGGCACAATCGTATTGAATGCAGAGCTGAAGTCCACAAAAAGTACACGGGCATAAGTAGATCTGGATTCTAAGTGCTGCATAATTGAGTGTAAACAAAGGGACACTGCATCATCTACACTCCTATTTGCTCTGTAAGCAAATTGGTGTGGGTCTAGTGTTATACCTGACAGGCGTTTACAGACCAGTCGCTCAAAGACTTTCATAATGACAGATGTTAGGGCAACAGGCCTATAGTCATTAAGACAACAGATGTTATTTATATATATATATAAATATATATATATATATATATATCACTATAGACTAGTCGACAATTATTCGACTACCAAAGTATTCGATTCGACTAGCAAAAAACATGTTTGGTTAATGCCCTAGTCTGATCAGATTCTAGTTTCTGATGCTAGATTCTAGTCCATGTCACTAGATTCTAGTTTGTGACACTAAATTCTAGTCCCTGGCGCGAGATTCTAGTTTTTCTGGAAAAATCTCTTTCTGTGTCAGTGATGCTCGACATATTTCATAGGAAGGACCCCCCAGAAAGATCTATTATTTAGCTGCAGAACCTCATCTAAAAGCATGTTGTTCTAGGGATCCCCCCCAGAAGCAGCGATATGAGCTTGTAGATCTGCTATTTTCAACAGCTAAACCTGTTGCAATGTTAAGGTGGTAACGCAGGGAATAATGTTTTCCCTTTTTAATCACCAGGTCATGTTTGGTGTCTACAAGGCCCAAGAGAAGAGCAGACTACAGGGAGGTAGGACAGCCTCCACTGTTGGTGGAACTTCATACACTATTGATGCACCCATATATCGGCCCACATATCGGTTTTTGGCTGATATTTGCTGTTATCGGCCAATAACGGTATTGGTGTGTTGGTCACCTGCAGTCTACCAAGCTGTAGATTCTAGACATGTACTTATTGTATTGAAAAAGATGTATACAGTAGTTTCCCTGGCACAAAAAGAGGAAATGGAATCAACAAAAAAAAGCAAAATTAGCATATTGTTATGTTAAGTTTAAAAAAGTAACGCACATCCCTAACTGGTGCTGAGCCCCAAAAAAACTGCAAAAACACAGTAAACGTGGACAAAAAAGAGAGAAGGGGCTCGCAACTCACTTTAAAGTGCTCCAAACTTTATTCAGCGACAAGGGTTACGGCAGCGACGTTTCGACCTGTTCAGGTCTTCATCTTGCCTGATGTAGACCTGAACAGGTCGAAACGTCGCTGCCATAACCCTTGTCGCTGAATAAAGTTTGGAGCGAGTTTGGAGTGAGTTGTGAGCCCCTTCTCTCTTTTTTGTCCACATATTGTATGTTAAACATTGGTATTGGCCAAGAATTTCCATATCGATCCCTCCCTATCATATATTAACTCTTTCTTGGTCACCTTTTCCCCAATGACTCCACTGCCAACAACGTAGAGCCTTCGTCCCACTCCTCCTGCTCAACACTACTACTCGTCGAGTAGTCGTACTAAATGTTTTTAGCGGCGAATGTCCTGCTTCAGTACCCCCGAACACGGGCCAATTGTGCTCATATAGACGCTTGACAAAGCCCGTATGCACCGCAGTGGATTTGAAAGGCCCCTTTTTCTTTTGTCAAAAAAATGCTCCGTGGGTTTCTGTAGAATCAATGCGTTCAGTTCAGTCTGGCACCGCATGTTAGGGGTTGGTAAACATTAAACGTGTGGGGGGGAAAAAACACCACACATACTTGCAAGGAAATTCGATTAATTTAAGACTCAAACAAGTGCAAACAAATCAGATCCACAAGCTCACGAGTCAGTTTATATCATGTAGTGAGCTTCAGCTGTTTTTACTAGCTTACTTAAACATTTGTTTCCTAATTTAAGGAATTGTGTTGCTTTTTCTTTGATTTCTTCATGAAATTACTGAAAACAATCACAAAAACAAGTTATTTTTGGGAGGTTGGGACGTTTCTTTTTATTCTTTTACTTGAAATGAATAAAAAACAAAGTGTAGGACATATAAAAAATGTGTCCACACAGCCCACTGTTTAGGCTATTCAGTACTCTAGGTAGGGCATTAACTAAATATTCGATTATTCGACTAGCAAACCACTATTCGACTATTAATTCCCTATTCGTTATTCGCTAATGATCATTTTTAAAATATATTTTTATTTTTTCTACAGAAGACATAATGGTGGTGTGCTGTGGTGTTGGGACTGATTGTTGGTTGATTCCTAATTTCTCATGTCATTTTTCAGGCAATGTTTCAATAAGAAGCCCAGAACTGTTTCAAGCCCAAAATCGCACGTTTTTATTGGATGAAAAACAAATGTATATCAGAATAGAGTAGTCGAAAATTATTCGACTACCAAAGTATTCGATTCGACTACCAAAAACATGTTTGGTTTATGCCCTAACTCTAGGTAGCCCCACACACTAGCAGACCTATAGTGATTTACTCCCTGGGCGAAATCCCCTGCTGACTAAACAGACCATCGTCCATACTAGGCCTACTACAAAAAAAAAATGCCACACACACACATAATACATAAAATACATAAACCTTCTGAGTAGATATCACCATCTAGTGAGCATGTCACCTTGACACCACCTTCTTCACACAGGTGTGATTTCTTTTTCCCTTTATTTTATTTGTTCATAATAATAATATCAATAATCTAATGATCAATTTGAGATGCATTTGCATTACTGAACTCTTCGAAGCAAAGTTGGCTATAAATCACACAGGCAAAAAGTAGCCTTCCATGGGGTGGCATTATTATTATTATTATTATTACCCTTATTATTATTAGTCTTGATTGCATTTGAGTTTATGCTTTATAGCCTACTATAGTTTCAGTTAATTCAATGAATAAGTAGCTATAATGCAAACTGCATTGGAGGAAGGGGGACCTCAGGGTGAAATTTGGAAAAGGGGGCATCTATGACAATAATCAAGAGCATTATTACACATGTCACAGGAATCAAGGTAGATTGCTCCTAATATGTTTTGGTGTGGAATTCTCCTTTAACCACTGTGGAAAGTCCCCACTAATTAGTGCACCTGCTGCACGAAGACACTGACAGAAAGAATGCGCTCCATATTTCCATAGAGTTCCATATTAAATTTCTGAGATTTGAAAAGGCCCTGTTGACTTTTCTCAACCTTTAAAAAATAAAATCAGGACTTCCCAAGAAACCATGTGAGGTAAGATTTTATTTACTGTATCATAAATACTGTTGCCACCATTCGCCAGTGAACTCTTGCTTTTTCAAATCTCAAAAGATTCATGCGAGAGCGCATTGGAGAGCGCATTGGAGAGCGCGTTGGAGAGCGCATTTAACATTGAAGTCAAGCGGTCCAGCGGTAACACCACAACTGGACCCCCCAGACCAGGACACACATCACACACGCTGAATTGCACGACATTACCATTTTTTGTGCGCAAGTGGGCGCAATACCTGTATTGTAGATCCATGCTGCAATGACAATAAGTGACGGAATAGCCGATTTCTTTTCTCTTTTTTTTTTTTTTTGCTTCACTATGCCGCCCCCCTCGCGATGCCGCCCTGGGCGGCTGCCCATATTGACCATGCCTAAATCCGCCCCTGGCCCCACACACAGACCTATAGATCAATTACAGTATTTGTTTACAAACCTTGAGACGGGTCGCACTCAGCTTCTAATTCTTAGTACAGTACTAATCATTCTTCCTCTGTGTGTGTGTGTGTGTGGGGTGGGGGGGTATGATGGTGCATTTTTACACCTGTTGCTTAATACGGATACTTTACACTGAGCAACATGTGATTGAGAAATCCACCCATCATGATGTTTTGACAAACCTCGCCAGAGAGAAAAGAAAGCCTACCGTACCCATGTCAAAACACGTGTGCGAGCTGCACCGGGTCATGTTTATACTGTATCTGTACTCACTCTCCCACGCCGAGATCCTCATTCATTCTGCTCATGATGACACGTACTACCGAAAAATCACAACAGTGAGTCATGTGCGGCATGTGCAGGTTTTCTCAATGTGTGTTCTGCCATGTGCGAGGCACTGATATGAGTCCTGCTATTGACCACATGCCAGGGGTTGACACTAAGGTCTCCGAGGCACTTGCCCATTGGGCAAGTGAAAGTCAGGTTCTACTTGCCCTCAGGTCATGGTCACTTGCCCCCAAAAATATATTGTAAATTTTGCATTTAAGTTTACTTCCTACTTGGGTGCTTTAAACCAGGGGGTTTCAACAGAGAGGGTTCCAGGTGGTCCCCAGTTAAGTTGGTTAACCAGATGTAACTCTTGAGAGTGTAAAAATGAAACCAAATGTACCCTTGTGGGTCCATTTGGTTTCATTTTTACACTCTCAAGAGTTAAAATTCATCATAATTAGACCAGGTCTACACAACTAGAGAATGTAGAAGATTAGGTCATTTTGATGTGTATGTTAGTTTGCCTGTTTTGTTTCCCAAATCCAACCTGGAATTGTGGATAGCTAGAAAGCAGTGGAAAGACACAGAGGCAGAGTGCAATGACTGCCTTCAAGACAAATTTATCTTGTTTAGTGCACTAAGTTGCACACTTGCCCGATCGGGCAACCAGGTAGCAGTCTTCACTTGCCCCACCATTTTTTTTACTTGCCCCGGGCAAGCGGGCAAGTGTTAGTGTCAACCCCTGCATGCAGACCACGGCCTTCTCGCCAGCAAGGCGGTAAATACCTGCATTTTCCCCTTTGACAGCCCATGCGTCCAAACAGAAAGGTCCTGCTTGTATTAACCATGTCTCACTCATGCAGCTGTACAAAAAGCTTAAATTATCCTCTTTCTATCTGCAATGTTTTTATTTCATAAAAATCCACCATGGAGATCTTGAACAACTAAGCTAAGGAAAGTGTCAGAGTTTTTTTTTAATTAGTCTTTCTCAATGAATCCTGCATAACGCCTGAACCTGAATTTGCACAAACCAAGTGATTCCAAACTCCAACACTCCAACACAAAATCACCTGCAAGGAATTTATTTGAGGAAAAAGCTTTTTTTTTAAATGAAACAAACACTTTGCCAATAAACAAGAACATTTCTTTTTAGATGTAGGGGCTGTCATTGGGAATTGTTTGTTTGTCACAGCATCTTTTAAAGGACAATGCTGCTGCTGTTGTCGTTAAAGAAAGATGTAAAAGATGATTGTTAATCGTTTTTATTTGCTGCCCTTCTTCAGTTTTAGAGATTTTAGCCCTTTTTGAGACATTCAAAAATGTGGTGATTTATTTTTTACTATTCACTGTAGTCTTACAGATGCCTAGAAGTTACAGTATATCTGGTCACAAAAGATCACAGGATCCGGTCTACTGAGTACACCAGCGCATCGTCCATAGTAACTCCATCTTCACATTGAGTAGATCATGTGAACTTTTGTGGTCAGATGTAATTTCATGGAGTCTAGTAGGACTATAGCGAATAATACAATAAGTACATATTTAGCCCCATGTTTGAACGTCCCCGCTCCCCTGTCAAAAAGGGCTAAAATCTCCAAAACTAAAGAAAGCGGCAAATGAAAACCAATTAACACCCATCTTGTTGTCTAAAGACATGAACCTTGGTTGAAAAAAGCTTGACTAATCCTTTCAGTAGATGTGTCTGCGCAGAAAATAAGGTGGCAACACGGCACAATGTCAGTGTGTAGATCAGCTGTGTTTGTGGCGTGTTGCAAGTCAGCGCTCAACCAGGGACGTTTTTGACATAAGGCAGACTAGGCAGTTGCCTAGGGCGCCATGAGGGAGGGGGGGCGGCCATGAGATTTTCCCTGGAGTTCCAGGGAAAATCTTGCCTAGGGCTCCAAGTTGCTTAGAAATGCCACTGCGCTCAACCAAGTATAAATCAGGTTGATTCCTTGTATCTATCTTCTTGCTGTCCAAACAACTCAGGGTTTGTACTGTTGTGTCTTTCTGTCCATCTCTTATTTTCTGTTCCCATTTCTCTCGCTCACCCAGGTGTCCTGTTAGGAGAGATAGTGAAGAACCTCTCCAAGATGGCCGCCCCAGACGCAAAACAGCGCCTCAAGATGATGATGCTCTCTGCGGTGAGGTTATGATGATGATGATGATGATGATGATAGCACTACTGTCACTAATGTGCTACTGAAGACGATAATCTAAATAGAAATCTGTAATCCTGTAATAACAATAGTTACTGTAATCAGTCGGTTCCTGGTGGAGTTGGCGAAGTTACTTAAAAGGAAGGAGTTATAATTACTTCTCTGAAAGAGTAACATATTACCTCACTCGTTACTAAATTACGAAAGTAACTACTTTACTTTTATAAAAAGAAATAATTCAGACACGTTAAATTCTTTTCAAGGAAAAAAATATTTTCCTAATGACACTGGTCCAATTGTTTCAAGCTCTACCGGTACTTGCGAACATCGAGGGGAAAAAAGAGCACTTATGCCAACAGTACAATATCCAAAATCACAAACAACATTCAGTGTAATGATATGGATAATACGAATGCCCTGCCTATGCACAGTCAGACCTAGTAATTACCCTAAGGTGACCAATCATCATCATTATGATGACGTTATGCCCTGTGGAAGACACTTTCTCTTTCTAGTGTGAAATGTGTTTCACTCTGAGAGCGCCCTCAGTGCATCATGTCCGTTTAAGGAGGAGATTTTTTAACCAATTCTTTACATTTTCCCATTCAGTAATGTAATGTACTTTATAAGTTAATGGCAAAAGTAGCCCTTTACATAAGGCCGTTAATTTGCCCTCATTTCCCCCCCCGTCAACCTCGCACCGACCGCTTCTTGTAGTTTTTACTTAGTTTTACTGAGAATAAGGTCAGAAATAGGTTTTACAGTTAGCAGGGGTTGACACTAAGGTCTCGGATGCAAGTCGGGTTCTACTTGCTCATGGTCACTTGCCCCCCAAAAATATATTGTAAATTTTGCAGATGTAACTCTTGAGAACGTAAAAATGAAACCAAATGGACCCTTGCGGGTCCATTTGGTTTCATTTTTACACTCTCAAGAGTTAAAATTCATCATCTTAATTAGCCCAGGTCTACACAACTAGAGAATGTACAGCTAGAAAGCAGGGAAAGACACAGAGGCAGAGTGCAATGACTGTCTTCAAGACAAATTTATCTTGTGTTGTGTTATAGTGCACTAAGTTGCACACTTGCCCGATCGGGCAACCAGGTAGCAGTCTTCACTTGCCCGACCATTTTTTTTTACTTGCCCCGGGCAAGCGGGCAAGTGTTAGTGTCAAGCCCTGCAGTTAGGCGTGGGTTTACTGAGGCTAAGGCTCGTTTGGTATTCATTTCAACTTACTGTACTGTGTTCCTTCTCAGCACGACACGACGGTAGCAGCTCTCCAGGCCAGTCTGAGGGTGTTCAACGGCAGACAGCCTCCCTACGCCTCCTGTCACATTATTGAGCTGTACAGGGACGACAATGGGTAGCTAACACATACACACACACACACACACACACACACACACACTCTTCTCTCTCACACTGAGGAAATCGTTCAGGTCACACGGAAAATGTTTAAATACGTATGTAATTTCCGGAGTTTACTGACTAATTTACTGACTATAAGCCGCACCAGGCAATAAGCTTCATGTTAGAGCAGTGGTTTTCAACCTTTTCGATCCCAGGGCCCACTATTTATTCAGCATTTGACAACATTTTCACCCCACAGAACCCCAAACTAAAGATTTCTTTTGGTTTTGTCCTCAATTCCAGGATGGATTTTCGCAAACAAAACAGTCAAAACATATAGATCAAAATGGCCATGGCTTATTAATAGTTTTTCTGCCGTCCACGCGCTGCTCGTGGACATCCCGTTAGAATACCACTGCCGAAAACGCGGACGGCTCGTATCACGCGGAAATGTAGATTTCATTCTTTAATCCAACTATTAGTCCGTGCGCATCGTCTGATGATCATCCCGTTGCTGACTTTCATTTGGGACAGAATTGGGGACAACTTTTTTTTTTTCCGTCCCATTGACATGCATTCAATCCAATGCATTCAAACGGCTCTCCTCCGGTTTGCCCCCTCAATGTCGCTGGCGCATGGGTTAAGCAGCCAGGGCTACACAGCTCTTCCTGACTTGTGACCCGGATGTTTTTGGGTACATCGCCAGATGATCGATTAGGCAAGACAACAGACACAGCATAACAGAAACAGCACATCCTGTTTAGGAGATCTGAGCTTCAAAATAAGGGCTTTTTTACCGATCAAACTGGTTTGAGCCGCGGCATTGGAGAGGAAACAAAGAAGATCCGATCGCGGTCAATGAGTTAATTAAGTGGTGCTAATTCAGATGATGAATATTTTAACTCTTGAGAGTGTAAAAATGAAACCAAATGGACCCGCAAGGGTCCATTTGGTTTCATTTTTACACTCTCAAGAGTTACATCTGGTTAACCAACTTTCCATCATTTAGCCTAGGGACCACCTGGAACCCTCTCAGGGACCACTGGTGGCCCCCGAACCACCTGTTGAAAACCCCTGTTACCTGTAAAAATCCATAGATTGGCCGCACCGTTGTATAAGCCGCAGGGTCCAAAAGCATGTGAAAAAAGTAGCGGCTTATAGTCCGGGAAATTACGGTACTTAATTTCCATTGCGATGATTCATTATACCCGCTCTCTGTTTTCTTCTCTCCTGGTTTTGCGCGACGCAGCAATGCGACAGTGTCCATGTTCTACCGTAACGACAGCTCCGTGGCCGATGCGTACCCGCTGGCTCTCCCGGGCTGCGATCAGGACTGCCCCCTGGAGGACTTCATCCGTATTACACAGCCCTTCATACCGGACGACTGGGACAAGGAGTGCCAAGTGCCGTCCAACTTCATCGGCGACAACGGTGAGAAACCCACCCACACGCACACAGACACACACAAACACAGACACACACCCACACTAGGGACGAGAGTGTGTAGCAGTAGTGTTTTTTTTTTTTTTTTTTTTAAGCAAAATTTAGCATGTGGTATGTCCAACTACGGTGTTTTCATGATGCTGAATTAATTCCAGTCGTTTTTCTCAGAAAACAACTCCTTGGACCAGGGATTTTCAACAGGTGGTCCAGGGACCACCTGTGGTCCTTGAGAAGGATCCAGGCGGTCCCCAGGCTAAATGATGGAAAGTTGGTTAACCAGATGTAACTCTTGAGAATGTAAAAATGAAACCAAATGGACCCTTGCGGGTCCATTTGGTTTCATTTTTACACTCAAGAGTTAAAATATTCACCATCTGAATTAGCACCACTTCATTAACAGTTTTCGTGCCGTGGAAATGAATCTACGTCACCCGTTATCATTATGATTTACAGTAACAACTGATGCCGCTGACGTTAACGCTACTTTACGTGACGTTACTTACCGGCGCCGGTTCAATACGATCCCCATGCTAACAGCAGCTAGCAGCGACCGCAGCGACCATTGCTAGACCATAACAAGGGACGGACCAACCCGGAACCAAAGTGTGTGTCCGTCAACTAACTTGTCCGTCGGGAAACATGGACCGAAATATGAAATATGACTTTTAGATGAAAATCGCTGGCACTGGCGACCTCCAAAAATATGAAAAAGGGCTGGCACTGAGAGAGTTAAGAAGTTTATACTTTTGTTGGCAAAATCCAGCCTGGAATTGTGGACAAAACCAAAAGAATTCTTTAATTTTAGGTCTTTGGTGTGAAAATGTAATCAAATGGTGGTCTGTGGCTCAATCCTGTATAAATGGTGGTCCCTGAGTTGAAAAAGGTTGAAAACCACTGCCATAGACTAAAAACAAACATACCCCTCATCATAAAAGTCTTAGTCAGCACATTTGGGAGAGTGCTATGGCTATTTTTTTTTAGCCCAATGAGTGTGGCATGAATTCAGCATCAGGAATAGTTATACATATCACATGCTACACAAAACATGATGAAATGTTGCAAGTTCTATAGGTTGTGAGTCACAACCTGGAGAACTTGCAACATTTCATCATGCTTTATGCTTGTGACTAGTACACCAACTTTGACCTGTTTTTTTGTGTGTTGTTTTTGTTGACTAAGTATTAAAGATTAACTCAACAAACATTTTTGATATATGTGATTTGATATATGTAATCGAAAATTCGTTACTGCCCAACACTGCTGTCCGGTGTTTGTTGGACACGTGCTCAGCACGCTGCATCTTATTTTAGACCTCAATTCTGTGCACAGTGGCATATGCCCCCATCTACTGTATCACTCTTTAGTCGACCAAAACGTCTGTCTCTGTCTCCCTCTAGCGGTGATCATCGGCCTTGCGGTGTCCGGCTCCATCCTCTTCATCCTGGTCATCGTCCTGTTCGTGCTGCTCCACCGGCAGGTGGAGCCGCTGGGCAGCCGCGGCTACCGCCACGTGGACCGCCACGACGGCGCCGGAGGGGACGACTTCAGCTCCTGACAGATGTACAAGCTCCTTCCACGCCGAGGCCTGTGCCACGACGACAACTCCTCTTCGTCCTCCGAGGACGACGACAGTGGCAGCAGCGACGAGGCCTTGATCTTTAGAAACTCTGACCTTTTGACCTCTCGAGTGTGACCCGTAAAAACCGACCCAATGCACCCCAACACACCCCCGACCCCTCGGGTCATGGGTGGTATGATTTTTTTTTTTTTTTTTTTTGACAAAAAAGGTGGGTCAGGAGGACGACCAAAAAGAAGACATCAGCAGCAGTCGGGTCGCCTTTTTCCACCAAATGAACTGGACCTGGTTCTGTTCTTCGTCATCTGTAAACAAATTCATTTCCAGTGGAAATACTCTAAACCAGTTCAGCCCTTGTTTGGGGAAAAAATGGCCCCGGAGTCCCGGCAGATTTTTTTTTAAACAAACAAAAAAAACCCTTCAAAATACTATCAATTCTTTAGATATTGATGTCGCCACTGCAAAGGGGGATCTCATGGGCAGGAACTGGTGCGGAGCGGCCACACAACACACACAATATGTTTTCATTTCAGATGGAAATCGGACTGGATGTTTAATTCATCTGTTACCTAGGGTTAGATCTCCTGACGTCTCCTACTCAAAGAAAACAAGACTTGTTGGCTAAGACCAGCAGCACCAGCCTCCTTAACCTGAGAAACAAGTTTTTATTTTATAAAAACTTTATTTTACATTTTATATTTTTTTATTATTATTTCATAATATCTCAAATCACAGATGATCTCCAGTCTAATATCATGATATGGATAATATATTGTTACCAGTGATCGTGACTTCACCATCACGTTTTTAAAGCTCCTGATCCGATCATTTGATTTTGAATATCTGCCGATACCAATTTTTCCTGATACGATATTTCTATAAAATTTTCTGATTACGATCATTTGAAAGTGACGTGACGGGGGCCATGATTTCTGCTCACGCGATCACATCTAGACCACTCTCGTTTAGGGTAACTGGTAGCGGAAGACGAGAAAGAAGTTGTGCCTGGAATGATCCTGGACAGTGGTGGAATCCTGACGATGAGAACACTGGAGGGAGAGGGTTGTGACGGTCGTATAGATAAAGCCTTGGAATAAAAGAACGGCATTTCACAACCGACGCAAAGACTCGAGGCCGATCTTTCATATTGGGACGGTATCGTGGTTGATTTTTCCATGCATGCTTGTCAGAGCTGGATTTCCCCCACAGCTCTTCATGGTGCTTTGGTTGAATTATTTCCATTCGAGGGGAGAAATGGCTGTGTGAGACCAGACTGCTTGTAAATTCAACCTCCTCTGAAGCAACATAAACTCCCCAAGAACCGATTTCTAACTCTCAGGTGATTTGTGATGGTGCCAAAAAAACGGACACATCATGATTCTCAAATCAGTGCCTATGCGAAACAGGATAGTTGAACAGATGATGGCGACACATTGCGACCGTGTACTACTTGATATATGTCGAAAATATCATCATAATCCGACCATGGTTTTTCAGTCTTAGACTGGGTGGGTCCAAATCACTGAAGGAATTTCAATGCTTGCAGAAAGGTGGCGCACAACACCCTCCCATCTTTATGTCTGTGTGGTCCATGTGATGGCATCATTTTGAGTTTCAGTGCGTGTATGACAGCACTGAGCGATGTGGGAACAGGGTATGAAGATAGAGGAGGCCTTTTGTCAGTTATGGTTGTACAGGGCAGGGTTATTTTTGAATTATTTTTTAGTTGAATAAAGTTAACATTTTAGAGACTACGATTCAAGACCACCATGAGGCCGGTTTGAATAAATATTCAGGGATTTAGTCCCTTGACCTACTGGCAGCGTATTATCTACAAGAAATCTGATGCTGATCGGTGTAGTTGTTTGTGAGATGAGACACACACACATACACTGGGACAGAAATATAATCTTTGGCCCTGCCTTCGTCCTGTTAGAGATAATGATAAATGGGACACTGCATGTTTTACAGTTGTTAACTTGTAAATCTGTTTGGAGCGCCGCGCGGTTGTAGTACAAAGATATTGGTCTAAAGGTGATGTACAGTAAGTATGGTTATTTTTAAAGTAAATGTTAAATTGCTCTTTATTCTGGTAGAATTCGTTGATACAAGGTTTTTTTGTTCAGAAACATCTCTTACCTCTTTAACAAACATCAAATAATAGCGTAATGTATCTATAAATACCAATATGGATTATCAAAGTCCATACAGGCTTGTAATGCGTACATGATAAACTAGTTAACATAAAAGTGTGAGTCTGTACGTATGGCTATTTGGTGTGTGCTTGGTTTATGTTATGTCCAGTCTGTGTATCAGCTGTGGTTTTTACATAAAAAAAATAACCGTCAAGTGCCTCAAATCAGTGGTTTTCAACCTGTGGGTCGGGACCCTAAACAATCTTTTTCTTTGTCGTCTTCATTTGTTTTGTGGCGGGGGGAAGGGTGACACTAACAGTCAAGTGACTTATGAAAAGAGAAAGACCATTGCATCAGAATTATTAGCATTATTAGAGAGAGTTTCCACAAGTTGGGGCTCGGACACAATATACTGTACTCACCAATAAACAACACAGGTGCGTGGTTAGTGGGTGTGAGCGTCTAGTACAATAAAAACATTGGTAAAAATTGTGAAATTATATCTGAACGAGGCAAAATGTCAAAATAGCCAATTGTGTGAGAGCTTTTACTCATGCAGCTTCAACTCTGTGGAATCCATATGAACTAAATATATTTCCTTAACCCCGTAGGCCAGGGGTTTTCAACAGGTGGTCCGGGGACCACCAGTGGTCCCTGAGAGGGTTCCAGGTGGTCCCCAGCTAGTTTGATTAACCAGATGTAACTCTTGAGAACGTAAAAATGAAACCAAATGGACCCTTGCGGGTCCATTTGGTTTCGTTTTTATGCTCTCAAGAGTTAAAGTATTCATCATGTGCATTAGCCTACACAACTAGAAGATTAATGGTCATGGACAGAAGCAAAAATAAATCTTTAGTTTTGGGGTCTGTATGGCTAAAAATGTCCTCACTTGGTGGTCCGTGGCTCAAGTCCTGAATAAATGGTGGTCCCTGGGATGAAAAAGGTTGAAAACCCCTGCCTTAGGCCTATAGGGGTTAAGGAAAAATGAGTTGATTTAACTCAAGAGGACTATTGTTATGTTGGGTGGTTTGCGGGCTGAAACGGTTGAGAACCACTGCCTTAGAGGGTAAGACCAACTTTGTGTTTGTTGAAGAATGACTTGGAGAGCTGTTGTAGCTTACAATGCAAGTCAATGAGGAGCATATACAGTATGGAATTATCCATTTCTAATCACTGGAACTTTTTTTTATTGTTTTGTTTGTTTCGTGTCCACTTGAAATTACATCATGGCAAGGTAGCTACACGGAAAAAACGAGTGGTCTTACCCTTTAAACGCACATGGAACGTGTGTGTGTGTGTGTGTGTGCGTGTGCGCGTGCGCGTGCGCGTCGAAAAAACAAACAAATGGTAAACTGATAGTGTGACGCTGTGCAAAGAATGTACATACCATGTATTATGTGGATACAGTATTGAATTTGTAAAATGACAATAGGAAAAGGAGAAAATAAAGAAAAGTTGTTATATTTTTGTAGCTTTCCTCATTATACTAATATGATTTAAAGGTACACTATGTTAGTTCCAGTCTTCCAAGCTGGAATACAATCTACTGGTAAAAAGGACAGTTGTTTTGCAGACCATAGTAAATGATGCATTCATCGTCTGTAAAGGACGGTTGTTTTACAGACCATAGTAAATGCGTTTTTTCGAAATTTCGACATTTTTCAAAAAAACGCCCAATGCATTTTCAATGGCAATAGCACAAACTTTATAATGCTATTCGTCCTACATACTTATACCTAGAAACGCCATTTATGGCTATTAACCAGCAACCCACGTGGCTCACTGGATAAAGGTTGTGCCTGGGAATTTGTGGGCCCGGGTTCAAGTCCCAGATGTTGTACTGTGTTCATTGTCATCCAATGCCTTCAACAGAAATAAAACCAGTAATTCTAGTATTTTTCTTTTTTTCTTTGATTTTCATTAAGAAAATCAAAACGACTTAATATAGTACCGTACTATGTCATCCAAAACCACAAACTATATTATATCTTTCAATCACTTTTTACTTTGAAATGTTTTGTAGTTTCTGAGTGTTTTTAACTTAAACACCCAATGCATTTTCAATGGCAATAACAGAAACTTTATTATGCTATTAGTTCTACATACTTACACCTAGAAACCCCATTTATGGCTATTAACCTTCATCTTAAGGGGGACATCTTTGCTTGAAGAGGAATCTTTGAAATGTTTCATCGTTTTAGAAATATAAGGCTCCGAAATTTGAGCATTTTTATAATGGGGTCAATGGGAGCTACAAGGGGTGTAAAAAATCACGTTCACCAAAAAACTTCATTCAAACTTTTTTAGATTCAGCTTACAGTGGAGATACATGCTGGAACTTTTTACTTTGAAATGTTTTGTAGTTTTTGAGTTATTTAACTTAAACGCCCAATGCATTCCAATGGAAAACTTTACTATGTTATTAGTACTTACTTACTTACATACTTACACGTAGAAATCCCATTTAAAGTTATTTAGGTTCATATTACGGTGGACATGTTTGCCTGAAAAGGAATCTTTGAAATGCTTCATCGTTGTAGAAATATAAAGCTTTATAATTCATAATGGGTCAATTCAATGTTATTCCAAAATTAAGTACTTGAGCGGGGTTTGAACTCCCAACCTCCAGATAAAGGCCTATTGTCTAGAGCCAAACCCACTGCACCACCTGAGACAGTGGGAGGTTGTAGGTCAGTCTTCATTTGCCTTTGAGTAGTACCATTTATACAGAAAAATGACATCTATCTCTGCTGTTTTTTATTTATTCATATAAAGTATGTTTGCCTGAAAGGGAATCTTTGAAATGTTTCATCGTTGTAGAAACATAAAGCTTTATAATTTATAATGGGGTCAATTCAATGTCGTTCCTACAAGTAAGTACTTGAGTGGGGTTTGAACTCCCAACCTCCAGATATAATGGCCTAATGTCTGGTGCCATACCCACAGAGCCACCTGGGACAGGCAGATGTCGTGGGTCAGTCTTCATTTGCCTTTGAGTAGCACCATTTATACAGAAAAATGACATCGATCTGCTGTGTTTTATTTATTCGTATAAATTATGTTGTTTTTCCTAGATTTCGACATTTTTCAAAAGTTTCAAAAAATCATACTATAGCATGCGGTCCGAGGTCGTCATTTTTCGAAAATCCTCAAAACGATGAAAAATGGCATGCTCTGCAAGATCGCAAGGCTATAGCCTTGCATTTTTGCCAGGTTTCGTTATTTTTCGAAAATCTTCAAAAATCGTCAAAACGATGAAAAAACGTAAGGCTATATAGCCTTACGCTTTTTCCAAAATTTCGACATTTTTCGGAAATCCTCAAAAATCTTCAAAACGATAAAAAATGGCATGCTCTGCAAGACCGTAAGGCTATAGCCTTGCGTTTTTGCCAGGTTTCGAGATTTTTTGTCATTTTTTGAAAATCCTCAAAACGATGAAAAAACGTTAGGCTATAGCCTTGCGTATTTTCGAAATTTCGACATTTTTCGAAAATCCTCAAAAATCCTCAAAACGATGAAAAATGGCATGCTGTGCAAGACCGTAAGGCTATAGCCTTGCGTTTTTGCCAGGTTTGGTCATTTTTTGTCATTTTTCGAAAATCCTCAAAACGATGAAAAAACGCAAGGCTATAGCCTTGCGTTTTTTGACATTTCTCGAAAAAAACAAAAAACAAAAAAACAACGGAAGCAAGCCTTTGGTGTTCCTGGCATTTTTTGAGCGTACCAAGCAGCCGTCGTGGCTCACTGGATAAAGGTTGTGCCTGGGAATTTGTGGGCCCGGGTTCAAGTCCCAGATGTTGTACTGTGTTCATTGTCATCCAATGCCTTCAACAGAAATAAAACCAGTAATTCTAGTATTTTTCTTTTTTCTTTGATTTTCATTAAGAAAATCAAAACGACTTAATATAGTACCGATCTATGTCATCCAAAACCACAAACTATATTATATCTTTCAATCACTTTTTACTTTGAAATGTTTTGTAGTTTCTGAGTGTTTTTAACTTAAACACCCAATGCATTTTCAATGGCAATAACAGAAACTTTATTATGCTATTAGTTCTACATACTTACACCTAGAAACCCCATTTATGGCTATTAACCTTCATCTTAAGGGGGACATCTTTGCTTGAAGAGGAATCTTTGAAATGTTTCATCGTTTTAGAAATATAAGGCTCCGAAATTTGAGCATTTTTATAATGGGGTCAATGGGAGCTACAAGGGGTCTAAAAAAATCACGTTCACCAAAAAACTTCATTCACACTTTTTTAGATTCAGCTTACAGTGGAGATACATGCCGGAACTTTTTACTTTGAAATGTTTTGTAGTTTCTGAGTTATTTAACTTAAACGCCCAATGCATTCCAATGGAAAACTTTACTATGTTATTACTCCTACATACTTACACGTAGAAACCCCATTTAAAGTTATTTAGGTTCATATTACGGTGGACATGTTTGCCTGAAAAGGAATCTTTGAAATGCTTCATCGTTGTAGAAATATAAAGCTTTATAATTCATAATGGGTCAATTCAATGTTATTCCAAAATTACTATTACTATACGGCATTTGGACCAATTATACAGTTATATCTAATATCTATATTCTGAATCCTCATTCAATCCCCATGAATCATGAGACATAACCTATATTTAACACCCTTGTTAATTAGTATAACATATTAGGCCAATCTATAACATATCAAGTCAAATAATTCAAAATATATAATAACAGAAAAGATAAAAATCAACTATCGACCAAGAGATTGGTAGTCGACTAAGACTCATTCCGATGGATTATTCAACTGTTCGTGTTCAACTTATCAAAGTCAGCCCTAGTATGACATGATGTTGCTGTGAGCTTGTGGAGCTGTTATTTTTTTATGGATTTTAAGTATTTGAAATGATTGTGATTGTCCATAGGCCTAAATATAAAGTAGGCCTAGTTTGGGAATGACTGATTGTATGGCAGTATGCACCATGAGCATTCATCTCCAGCACAATAGCGACATCTAGCGGCGAGCTCCTTCCCCTGCGAGCTCCATGCCCTGCACCCAAGATAAGGTAAATAGAGTTCTGTTCTGACATCTTCTGACTACTTCACTTCACTTCCATGGTTCCAGTAGCCTAGTCTAACAGAAGCTGTTTGTATGGGCCCGAGATCTTCGAACTTTTGTTCGGTCCGAGTTCGCGGCGGCCCGACTTCTCCGGTCCCCACTCTAACAGCGACTACCCGCCAGACGTTACGCCAAAACTGCGCAGACTTTTACGCTGTCAGAGCCATGGAGTATAGACAGAGTTACGCCAACTCCGTCCACTTCATGGGGCCAGTCCAATGGCGGCTCTGCTCTCGTTCTTGTACATAGACTTCTATGGAGAATGGGGACAACAAATAGGGACAAGTCCTGGACCTGAAGTGGGCGAAAATGCATTGGACTCAGGCAACAGCCTCAGCTTTAATAATTTTAAATCCCTTTATTCTAGACATACACAACATAAACACTCGGCTATAGAGTCTGTAGTCGTTACTCTACAATAGGCTACTTTAAAACAGTTGTCATGTTGCACATATGTCCTAAAATAGTTCTTATTTGCGCTGTCCTCATTGAAAACAAGGTATTTCGAACTCCAGTTTGTCCCTATTCAGGCTGCATGAACATCAGCTCGAGCGCTCAGTTTACGACCCCTCAATGTCTCAAATCTGTCACTAGATGGCTCTGTACGCTGTCAACGTCTTGCGAGGTATTCACAGACGCTGTGTAATGTCACAAAAACATGGCAAAATCATGGCTACGCTGCCGAGGTCTAGCGCCGTATTCACGAAACGTCTACGTAGTCTACGTAGCTCATGTTGCACTTTTGGCGTAAATGTGGGTTTTTGTTCGTTTTTAGTGGATTTATAAGAGAATAAAAACTTTGGAACTTGTACTTTCAATTTACAGCTGATTGTCTTTGGTGTATTTATTGAATACAAAGGATAACATTGTACAGCTGGTTGTCTTTGGTGTAGGCCTATTTATTGAATACAATGATTAACAGCCTATTAACAACAATATAGAGTAGGCCTATATCATGGATTTAAATGACACACATTCTAAACAATAGAATAATAAAGTTTTTGCTATTGCCATTGAGAATGCGAAAATGTTTTGATGTAAATCTTTGAAATGCTTCATCGTTGTAGAAATATAAAGCTTTATAATTCATAATGGGTCAATTCAATGTTATTCCAAAATAAAGTACTTGAGCGGGGTTTGAACTCCCAACCTCCAGATAAAGGCCTATTGTCTAGAGCCAAACCCACTGCACCACCTGAGACAGTGGGATGTTGTAGGTCAGTCTTCATTTGGCTTTGAGTAGTACCATTTATACAG
The DNA here is from genome assembly GCA_039105355.1 of Benthosema pterotum. Taxonomy (NCBI): domain Eukaryota; kingdom Metazoa; phylum Chordata; class Actinopteri; order Myctophiformes; family Myctophidae; genus Benthosema; species Benthosema pterotum. The sequence continues at coordinate 3,623,911 of CM076988.1, read as the reverse complement.
AAAATGACATCTATCTCTGCTGTTTTTTATTTATTCATATAAAGTATGTTTGCCTGAAAGGGAATCTTTGAAATGTTTCATCGTTGTAGAAACATAAAGCTTTATAATTTATAATGGGGTCAATTCAATGTCGTTCCTACAAGTAAGTACTTGAGTGGGGTTTGAACTCCCAACCTCCAGATATAATGGCCTAATGTCTGGTGCCATACCCACAGAGCCACCTGGGACAGGCAGATGTCGTGGGTCAGTCTTCATTTGCCTTTGAGTAGCACCATTTATACAGAAAAATGACATCGATCTGCTGTGTTTTATTTATTCGTATAAATTATGTTGTTTTTCCTAGATTTCGACATTTTTCAAAAGTTTCAAAAAATCATACTATAGCATGTGGTCCGAGGTCATGTACTATAACCTGTCGTTGCTCTTCATTTTCGTCATTTTTCGAAAATCCTCAAAACGATGAAAAATGGCATGCTCTGCAAGACCGTAAGGCTATAGCCTTGCGTTTTTGCCAGGTTTCGACATTTTTTGTCATTTTTCGAAAATCCTCAAAACGATGAAAAAACGTTAGGCTATAGCCTTGCGTATTTTCGAAATTTCGACATTTTTCGAAAATCCTCAAAAATCCTCAAAACGATGAAAAATGGCATGCTGTGCAAGACCGTAAGGCTATAGCCTTGCGTTTTTGCCAGGTTTGGTCATTTTTTGTCATTTTTCGAAAATCCTCAAAACGATGAAAAAACGCAAGGCTATAGCCTTGCGTTTTTTTTTTTTTTTTTTTTTTTTTTTAAATTTCGTCATTTTTCAAAAATCCTCAAAACAATAAAAAACGGCATGCTGTGCAAGACCGTAAGGCTATAGCCTTGCGTTTTTTGGCATTTCTCGAAAAAAACAAAAAACAAAAAAAACAACGGAAGCAAGCCTTTGGTGTTCCTGGCATTTTTTGAGGGTACCAAGCAGCCGTCGTGGCTCACTGGATAAAGGTTGTGCCTGGGAATTTGTGGGCCCGGGTTCAAGTCCCAGATGTTGTACTGTGTTCATTGTCATCCAATGCCTTCAACAGAAATAAAACCGGTAATTCTAGTATTTTTCATTTTTTCATTAAGAAAATCAAAACGACTTAATATAGTACCGTACTATGTCATCCAAAACCACAAACTATATTATATCTTTCAATCACTTTTTACTTTGAAATGTTTTGTAGTTTCTGTGTGTTTTTAACTTAAACACCCAATGCATTTTCAATGGCAATAACAGAAACTTTATTATGCTATTAGTTCTACATACTTACACCTAGAAACCCCATTTATGGCTATTAACCTTCATCTTAAGGGGGACATCTTTGCTTGAAGAGGAATCTTTGAAATGTTTCATCGTTTTAGAAATATAAGGCTCCGAAATTTGAGCATTTTTATAATGGGGTCAATGGGAGCTACAAGGGGTGTAAAAAAATCATGTTCACCAAAAAACTTCATTCACACTTTTTTAGATTCAGCTTACAGTGGAGATACATGCTGGAACTTTTTACTTTGAAATGTTTTGTAGTTTTTGAGTTATTTAACTTAAACGCCCAATGCATTCCAATGGAAAACTTTACTATGTTATTAGTCCTACATACTTACACGTAGAAACCCCATTTAAAGTTATTTAGGTTCATATTACGGTGGACATGTTTGCCTGAAAAGGAATCTTTGAAATGCTTCATCGTTGTAGAAATATAAAGCTTTATAATTCATAATGGGTCAATTCAATGTTATTCCAAAAGTAAGTACTTGAGTGGGGTTTGAACTCCCAACCTCCAGATAAAGGCCTATTGTCTAGAGCCAAACCCGCTGTGCCAGCTGAGACAGTTAATGTTGTAGGTTAGTCTTCATTTGCCTTTGAGTAGTACCATTTATACAGAAAAATGACACCGATCTGCTGTTTTTTATTTATTCATATAAACAGGGCTGCACATAACTATTTTAGTCCAGTACTCAGAGGAGCACCTGGGGATGTTACTTGGTGCTCCCAAAATGCGGCGACCCGCATCGCCAGGCCCTGGGACCCCTTTTTTCCACTCCGTACAGCCCGATCAATGTACAGTATTACAGTACAGGGCGATAGTTTGGGCATTGCAATAGTAGCCTAGTAGTAGTACTACTACCTGCATACTACATCCATTAAAAATACTAGTAGTATTTTAGACTTAGGCAGGGATTAAAGTAAAAAAAAATCTTGAGACTGAAAATGATCTTTTGCAAATAAGCACTGAGCTAATTAAATGACCCCTGTGAAATCCTCAGGACTGAAATCAGTACCCAGTACTGAAAACTTTAATCCCTGGATAGGTCAGAATTAGTTAGAATTATTTCATTTTCAAGGCTTTTTTACTGGCCCAGTCAGGCAGTCATTATGAGCCCTAGAGCTGTGTGGTGCTCAAAGGAGCTTTCCACCCCTGGATTGACAGCTCATTGTAGGATTTTTGGTGCTCCTGAGCACCGGAGCACCACTTATGTGCACCCCTGCATATAAAGTATGTTTGCCTGAAAGGGAATCTTTGAAATGTTTCATCGTTGTAGAAACATAAAGCTTTACAATTTATAATGGGGTCAATTCAATGTCGTTCCTACAAGTTAATACTTCAGTGGGGTTTGAACTCCCAACCTCCAGATATAATGGCCTATGGTCTGGTGCCATACCCACAGAGCCACCTGGGACAGACAGATGTCGTGGGTCAGTCTTCATTTGCCTTTGAGTAGCACCATTTATACAGAAAAATGACATCGATCTGCTGTGTTTTATTTATTTGTATAAATTATGTTGTTTTTCCTAGATTTCGAGATTTTTCAAAAGTCTCAAAAAATCATACTATAGCATGTGGTCCGAGGTCATGTACTATAACCTGTCGTTGCTCTTCATTTTCGTCATTTTTCGGAAATCCTCAAAACGATGAAAAATGGCATGCTGTGCAAGATCGCAAAGCTATAGCCTTGCATTTTTGCCAGGTTTCGTTATTTTTCGAAAATCTTCAAAAATCGTCAAAACGATGTGTACTTTTAAATGTCCCATTTCGTTATATTACATTAATATTAATCTGTAAATGTATTAGCACATGTAAAATTTGTCTAACAGGTAGCCTAGCCTATAGACAGTAATGTGCATTTAATCCTCTGTGTAATTGTTTAATCCTGTACTTCTAACTGCAGAGTGAATGTGCTTTGAAAAGTGTGACATAACACACACACACACACACACAATGTACTTTAATATACACGTATTTCTTAAAAATACAACTTAGATATATTTATTTTTTTACCTGGGTTGCACGAGACGTTCTTTGTATTCATACTACACAATCTAAGAGCAATTTCGTTAATATATTCATCATTGAAAACAGAAAGTCTAGTCTAGCCTAGTCTTCTAGTTGGAACCTTGCTGGAACCTTGAAACTTCCGTAGCTGTAGGCTAACATTCTGAACACCAAGGTGTCTGTGACTCGAGGGTTCGAACCCCCGGGCTCGCCCAGTCTTGTCTTCAGTACGCTGTGAAAATCAACCAAGCGCAGAATTTGTTCCAAACCGCACTGCATTATCCAGTTTTCACCGAAGAGCTGCAAGAGAATACAGTATATACAGTAGATCCCACCATTTATGATCCATTGCGGTTTCCTTCATCCTTCAAGTAACAAACGAAAACACACATCAAAATATTCATTTATTTTGCTATCGTTTGTGACGTTGCTTGGGTAGATGTTAGAATCTTTATGGAGCACAATGGAAACAAGCCTCTGACCTTTTGATTTAAAAAAAAAAAAACATTCAGCTTTTTGGCACACAAAAAGTAGGCTACAATTCACTTGAGATGCCCTCTACATGGTGTTCAAATCCCACAAATAGCAGATCTAAATTGTGGACCTTCATCAGTTCTTTTGTTTATTTATTATTAATTATTATTATATTTTACAAATTCTGAATACTTTCTGCCTGCCGGCACAAAATATTTTCAGATGTGGGTCTGCGGACACAATACAATTGCATCGACCAAAAAAAAACAAACAAAAAAAAACACTTAGGTTAAAAACATTTGCTGTTGACAGAATATTCAAACGATTTCAACACATTGTCACCATTTTTCAAAGATAACAAAGCTACAAGCTCACAGTGTGCCACCGCTGCTATTCTTCTTGACACTGAAACCTAAACAGCTCCTGGCGAGGTTGCCTCGCAGCCTCAACCCTCCCGTACAGCAGAGCATTTAACATTTTATCATTACTGTTGAACCTGACCTACCTAGGTAAAAAATGTATTGTACAGAAGGAGTCTGATAGGCTTAGACCAGGGATATCCAACTCAAATACACAGCAGTCCTGTGTACTGTTTTTCAACACACAGGCTCCAGTTCGTGAGGATATCCCAGGAAAACTCAATTGACAAAAAATCAATGTCCCCCAAGAGCAGGATAAATGCACAGATGAATCCATATAGCAGTAAAGAAATGGATTCTCAAAGCTCAGTTTCCTGTTCTATGCTAATAAAATGATTTTCACCTCACTTCATATCATATTAGAGTATAAATAGGATAAAAAAATAGAGGGTCTAATAATAATCAAGTCGCAGGTCTCCTAGTGTTAGTTACAGGGGTTGACACTAACACTTGCCCGCTTGCCCGGGGCAAGTAAAAAAAAATGGTGGGGCAAGTGAAGACTGCTACCCGGTTTCCCGATCGGGCAAGTGTGCAACTTAGTGCACTATAAGACAACACAAGATAAATTTGTCTTGAAGGCAGTCATTGCACTCTGCCTCTGTGTCTTTCCCTGCTTTCTAGATATCCACAGTTCCAGGCTGGATTTGGGAAACAAAACAGGCAAATTAAAACATCAAAATGACCATTAATCTTCTACAGTGTAGACCTGGGCTAATTAAGATGATGAATTTTAACTCTTGAGAGCGTAAAAATGAAACCAAATGGACCCGCAAGGGTCCATTTGGTTTCATTTTTACGTTCTCAAGAGTTACATCTGGTTAACCAACTTAACTGGGGACCACCTGGAACCTGGGGGGCAAGTGACCATGACCTGAGGGCAAGTAGAACCTGACTTGCACTTGCCCGATGGGCAAGTGCCTCAGAGACCTTAGTGTCAACCCCTGAGTTATATGTATTGTATGGAGTGATGTGGCAGTGTTCTGAGAGGGACATTGAGGAGAAGCTGTGCTGCTATGTTAGCTGGAGTTGAATAAAGCAGGCGTCATGACTTGTCCTCTGCTGCATGGTTAACTTGGGCAGCTTAGTGACAACTTTTTTGGTCTGAGATGGTCAGTCTATTCTCCAACTTGTCTGTCTGTGTTACTTGGAGATTCTCTGTCGATGCTGAGGCTCCATTCATAACAATGGTTTAAGGGGGAACGGTGCCATCTAGTGGGCTAAAGGTGCGATTGTAAGGACGAAGGGCATTTTGGGGCCAAAATATCATCAGCTAAATATCATCCCATGGGCCGAAAATAATTCATTCACAAGCCTGATTTGACACTTGTTATAGCCTAAGGCGGCTTATGGTTTAGAGACAGTCGCACTGAGGAAAAGACAAGGAAGCAGAGCTGGAGGAGGTTGGTTGCGGAGACTAAAATGTTTAAGTTTTCTCTGGGAGTCACACAGATAGATTAAACCCTTTGAGTACTGAACGCGTTTTGGTGTTTTATCTGTTGAAAAATATCAGATCTACAAGCTCATATCGCGCCACCGAGTGGCGCGATATGAGCTTGTAGTTCTGCTATTTTTGAAAAAAATTGTGAGAAGCATCAGAAACTAGAATCTGATCAGGACACAATAGATTAAGATCAGGAATGAGCATTAAAGCCAGAGAGGACAGACTGAGATGTGTTTTTTTTTGGACCTGTATAGAGGTTGGATAGTGAAAAATAAGAGACTTCCACAAAAAACCTCACATATGAAAATGCTTTAACAAATATAAAACATATTCTGACCACAAGAAAGTTTTTTTTTTTTTTTTTTTTTTTCAAAGGAGAAGTTGGGCCGGTTTAGTCAACCATTTTTTGACACCAGGTCACAAATGTTCATGTTGACCTTGGCCTTCCACACAGCCAGTCCATTGGTGAGGTGCTCCAGGCGGCTGATTTTTGTTGCAAAAAAATCACTCCGTCGGTGAACACAGGGCTTTAAGCTAGGCTGAAAAAATGCCCAATACGATCTCATAAACAACCGGCCTCGGTTGGAAGAACTTTAAGCCCAGTGTGAACGGCAACTTACCCGATCCGAACAAACCGATCTTCAGATGTAGCATAATTCAGATTTTGCGTCTTTTTGACAGATTTGCACACACACACACACGCGCGCACGCACACACGCACGCGCACACACACCCCAGGGCTTGACACTAACACTTGCTCGCTTGCCCGGGGCAAGTAAAAAAAATTGGTGGGGCAAGTGAAGACTGCTACCTAGTTGCCCGATCGGGCAAGTGTGCAACTTAGTGCACTATAACACAACACAAGATAAATTTGTCTTGAAGGCAGTCATTGCACTCTGCCTCTGTGTCTTTCCCTGCTTTCTAGCTGTCCACAAATCCAGGCTGATTTTGGGAAACAAAACAGGCAAATTAACATACACATCAAAATGACCATTAATCTTCTACATTCTCTAGTTGTGTAGACCTGGGCTAATTAAGAGGATGAATTTTAACTCTTGAGAACGTAAAAATGAAACCAAATGGACCCGCAAGGGTCCATTTGGTTTCATTTTTACGTTCTCAAGAGTTACATCTGCAAAATTTACAATATATTTTTGGGGGGCAAGTGACCATGAGCTGAGGGCACTTGCCCGATGGGCAAGTGCCTTTGAGACCTTAGTGTCAACCCCTGCACACAAACACACAGTCACACACACACACACCATTTTGACGTGGAATATATTGACAATCAATTTGGAAACATTCAGATTTTTGCATCAGATCGGAATAGTCGACGAAACGAAAACCTAGTGGAAGTCAAGTCAGAGGAGAACCTCTACTACTACTACTTCTTCTTCTTGTCCTGCGTGGAGGTGAACCACTGGTCCAGCAGCCGCTTGCTGTAGTAGATCTGCCAGCCGTGCACCTGCACGGCGATGACGATCACCAGGTACATGACGGACACGGCCGAGAAGCCGAAGATGAAGCGGTAGGCCTTGCCGTGGCGGTAGAGCTGCTGCGCCACGGGGAACATCTCCATGGCGCCGTAGAGCAGCGGCGCCACGCAGAAGAGGCCGCCGCTGATCATGGACACCACCAGGTAGCCGATGTTGTTGCGCGGCAGCGCCATAAAGCTGAAGAGCGTCGGCACGACGCTGAGCAGGTACGGGTACTCCCACTGGTACGGCGCCGCCACCACCTTGTGGGACACCAGGCTCAGCTGGCTGACCGTCACCTGCCAGGGAGAGAGAGACGGACACAGGAAAAGACGTCTTAGCAAGTTAGCAGACTTGTCTGAATTCCAGACGATAGCAGGTATACAGCGGATTCCACGTCGGATTCTGCCGCGATGTAGTCCGTTTTAACGCACATTCGGCTACTTTATTGCGGTCGTTTTGGTCACAGACTAGACCAAAAGAAAGATTTCTTTTGTTTTTGTTCACAATACCAGGCTGGATTTGGGAAACAAAACATACAAACACAGATCAAAAATGGCCATTTTTTTTTTTTTACATTATCTGATTGTGCATTCAGATTGATGTTTCGCCCAACCAAGGCTATTAGAGTTTTGGATTTTTCTTTAGTCTTGGTTAACTAATTCAGTTACTTATTGGTTAACTAATTCAGTTAGAGATAGCGAGTTTTGCTAGCTCTTATTTAGGTGAAAATGCTTCTGCTTTAATTAGTTTTAGTCATTTATTTTTTCCTGTAACCCAAAGTCACGTGGAGGATTCAAAAAAGAGTAGGTATTATGTAAGAACTAAAAAAAGAAAGGAAAAAAAAACCTCAGCAATAATAGTTCTGAACCCTAACTTTGGTCCATTATTTCAAAATGTTCATAATATCAATTTCTACTACTATATTGTGTTTCATATCATTTTAATCATTGTCACCGATACAACAAGGTATAGAGTGTAAGGATTTCATTAGTTTCAGTCAACTGATTATTTTTTATTTTCCTGTCTTTTTTAGTTAATCATTATAACTTGTGCCCACCTGTATGTTAGATAATAGAATACAATAAGAAGAATACAATGATGCACTCAGAATCCTCCTAAAAAGCCTAGGGGTGGTAGTGCAAGTCAGCTACTTTGTGAAATGGACTGACCACATTCCAGGCTCTCTTGAGGAATCTCATGTTCAGTTTTAAGAGTCGACTTGACGAGTCTCCTAATAAGGTGATTAGGGTGATGACAAATCCCATATATAGTTCTGTCAGATACAGTTCCTCTATGTGGAAACATTGGTATGTCTGCCTCTTGTAGGCTGGTTTTATTATTTATCTGGATTTTAAATACAGACTTCTGTATTTTAAGTGTTTTGTTTGTTTTTAATTGTCTGTACGTTTTCTAATGGCTTCGGCTGCAAATAAAGAAAGATTGATTGATTGAATAGGACTCAAATGTGTTTCCTACAAACACATGATGTCACACATCAATGGATGTTTGGCCGTTACCTGAGCTGCCATCAGCACCCAGATCAGGACATGGACGATGTTGAGCTTACGGATCTCAGACTTCAATGCAACACTGTAGGGGGAAAAAAAACACAAAGCTAGCAAATGGTGAGAAGAACAGTGTCCACTACTGATTACTACTGGTACATTACAAAATATTAACAATGCATGCTATGCAAGTCATTTAAGTAATGGTGCTGGATTTAGTAGCACTGCACAAATAATCAAAATAGGATTGAGGTCTATGCATTATGCAATGTCATTTGTACATTTGAGTCATGCAGCACTACTTGACTGTCCCATTCATTTTAGTTACTCTTATGTCTTTTTTTCTGCATGAGACTGAGAGCGACTTTAAGAGAGGTTGGCACTTTGATGTTTTCTGTTCAAAACCACAGAGACCTGCGCAGTGACGTCACCAACCCTGTTCCACTAGTGGAATCCTCATTCATTTTCCTCATAGAATTTTCGAAAATGGTTAATAAAAACACCATTGCGCCGCGGGCAAAGCCAGCTCGGGTCGTGACAAATCATGACAACAAACAACAATATCGTCATATATCTAATTAGCAAGAAGTAGAAAGCGACATGATACAAGTTGTTTCGTTTTTCATCTTAGAAATTATTTGATTGTCCCAAAAGATTGTGTGTGTGTAATCATGATTCATCACGACCCGAGTTGGCTTTGTCCGCAGCGCAATGGTCTTTTTATGAATTATTTTCGAAAAGTCTATGAGAAAAATGAATGGGGAATCCGTTTCTGGAACAGGAGCGGTGACGTCACTGCGCAGGTCTATTCGCTCCAGGACAAAGTGCCACAGTACATTTTTTCATGAATGTTTTTTTTTTCAATGAATGAATGAACGAACTAGCTTTGTCGTACTTTTTGATGGACAGACCGGCGGATGCTTCACCTCCTACAGATTTCATTATTTCCCTTACTGACTGGATCATCCATAACAATGTATTTTTGTTTACTGACGAGATTTATAAACAGCTGATTGGTGTCCCCATGGGTTCTTGTTTTTCGCCAAATTATGCTTGTCTTTACTTGGGCCATTGGGAGGCGCTTTTTGTGCTTACTCCCATCAACCCGTGGTTTAAATATATAACTTTTTATGGCCGGTACATTGATGATTTACTGATTATTTTTGATTCTTCTGAAAAACACCTCCTTGATTTTCATCGTTATTTAAATTCCATTAATAACAACATTAAATTAACAATTGAATATTCACTACAAAGCATCAATTTCTTGGACCTTACCATATTTAAAGACGAAATGGGCAACCTGCATACTACACTATATAGAAAAGAAACTTCCAAGAACACTCTCTTACGAGCTGACTCTTTCCACCCTCCACACCTTATCAAAAATATCCCTTTTGGCCAGTTCCAGAGGCTACGTCGTATTTGTGATAGCGACTACAATGAGAAAGCTAAAGACATGGTGTCCAGATTCAAGGAGAGAGGTTACAAGCCAGCTAACGTAGATCGAGCACAAAATAGAGCGTGTAGCATTGACAGGTCTGTTTTGCTAACTAAAAACAAAGGGAAGCCGGCTTCACAGAACCGCCCCTTCTTTGTCACCCAGTACAGCAACATGGCTTCTAGCATACAGCGCATCATTAGAGATAACTGGCCGATCGTGGAGAGCGATCCCTCTCTTAAGTCCTTGTTTCCTCTGCCCCCCATTTTTTCATTTAGGAGAGCCCCCACTATAAGGGACAAATTAGTCCATAGTTATCTTCCTCCGATTAAAAAACAGTCTTGGCTTAACAGACCCATAGGGACTTTTAAATGTATGAATTGCCCCCATTGTTCCAATGTGTCACAAACTAAATCATTTATAGATTTCAGAACGCAGAAAACTTATAAAATTAACGAATTTATTAATTGCAATACTACTTTTGTCATTTATAGACTCACTTGTACCTGTCCTAATATTTTTTATATTGGCAGGACCAAGCGACGCCTCCGGGATCGTTTAAGTGAGCATAAATATGCTATTCGTACTAACAACCCCAATTATCCTATTGCGCGGCACTTTAATCAGTGTCATAATAATGACGATTCCCTGCTATATATCACTGGCATTGAACATGTCAGATCGTCCCTAGGGGGGGTGATCGTCTTCAGAAACTGAACCAGAGGGAAACATTTTGGATTCACTGTTTAAATGCACTTTCCTATCCTGGTCTAAATGAAGATATAGACTTTATGTGTTTTCTTTAGTCTGACTTTTTGTTTACTAACGGTTTCCTAATATCTGTGCTTTTGTTGATGTTTGCTCTGATTTGTTTGTTTTGGCCCAGCTTTTGTTGTTTTTCTTTTACTTTATTTGATTTCTGTTTCCAATGAGAACATCTAGCACCTTTGCTTATTATTACTATTCCTATTACTACGTAATTACCACGGTCAATTTGTCATGGGTTGATTGCGTAATTGCTTGCATGCAAAGCTGGTGTCACACACTATATAATGAGTCTGCTTCTTGTTTCTTCCTCATGCCCTGATGAAGACCGCCATGCGGTCGAAACATGTTGGCTATGTTTTAATCTAATAAAGTACTTGATTTTTACTTCCCGTGTGCCCGGATCATCCTCTTCTTTTTATATGGATTATTCCCATTTTTGATCTGAGTGAGCACCGTTTTACTACATTTTCCACTGATGACCACCTCCATCTGAGCACCTGGTTATCTCCTGTTAGAACTGCACTCAGTTGAATCAAATAAGAATCATCAATTGTGTGAGAAGAATCATCATGATTTCAATTGTTGTGAAAGAAAAGTCGAGAATCACAAGTGGAGCAAGAAAAGGAGGATTAGTGTAAGACGGGGGTCAGCAACCTGCGGCTCAGGAGCCGCATGCGGCTCTAGAACACAGCCCTAGTGGCTCAGTGGCTGTAGCATTATTACATACACACACTGGGGTGATCCACACCAAAATAATATAAACATTTCAGTCACCCAAAACGTGTTGCGCTGTCTGACAGTTGACAGTTAAAGTAGCACTTGGCCATGTCAAAAAAAAGCCCAGCAGTTATCAGAGGTGGAGCTTTCAATCTGAACCACCCATTTTCAAAGGTTTACTCAGTTTACTATGTCATTAATATACCTTAGAGATGTTGTGTGGACTAGAAATGTCCAGTTCTGAAAAAAATATTTTTCAGAACTTTATTTTTTTTTTATTTCTGAAAAAAGGTTGTGTTTCACCATGTTAACGATTTTTCTTTTCGGACCTATTTTTTCTGAGAGTGTACAAATGGAACCAAATGGACCCGCCAGGGTCCATTTGGTTCACATTTGTACACTCTCAGGAAAAAAATAAATAAAATGGGTGGAATTCACCTTTAAGCACTTATTAGGCTTACATTTTTTGCGGCTCCAGACAGGTTTTGAATTTAATTTTTGGTTGAAAATGGCTCTTTCAACATCTTGGGTTGCCGACCCCTGAAAATGAAGACGAACCTCATCTGGTAGTGTGTGGCAACCCTCTCGCGGTGCTGGAAGTCACTGCCATCTGTACCCTCTGCTCTGGGGCCGTCTCGCGAAGCCATGACTGATGCTCCTTCTGTCTCTACCCTGAAAGGAAAAACATGGGGAAAAAAATGAGAGGTGCACTCTTCTTATTTAAAAGGGGAACTCCACCCATTTTCAACATTTTATTATTGGCATTAATATACCTTAGAGATGTTGTGTATGAGGACATGAAAAAAAAAAAAAAAAAAGGTTCCCCCCAATTCTGTATTTCTTAAAAATGGAGGTCTGGAAAAAAAACATTAACATGGTGAAATACATCTTGATGACATCATCAAGATGTATTTCACCATGTTAATGATTTTTCTTTCAAAAAAAAAAAAAAAAGTGAAAATGTGGCACAAATCATTGAGTATATTATTTCGGAAGCAAACATTTTTAAATCAAGTCTTTGCTTCTAGGGGATAGAACATCCTGTTTTCATATGGGAGTCTGCAGCCAAGTATAGACAATTCTGGGGGTCTTTGGCATGAAATATGTTGAGCATCACTGACACGGGCATAGATTTAAAAAAAGAAAAAGAGAATCAGTGTCAAAAACTAGAATCTAGTGTCAAAAACTAGAATCTAGTGTCAAAAACTAGAATCTAGTGTCTGAAACCAGAATCTGGTATCTGAAATTTGAATCTAGCATCAGAAACTGAATCTAGCGTCAGAAACAAGAAATCTAGCACCAGAAACAAGAAATCTAGCGCCAGAAACTAAACTAGAATCTAGTGTCGGAAACTAGAATCTAGCATCAGAAACTAATATCGAGTCAGAACAAAACGGATTAAACTCAGTGAACTAGTCCAGCACCATTTTGATTCTGAACGCAAGGCATCTAGCCGTCAAAAAATAAATAAATAAAAACTCCAAATACTTCATTCAACAACGCCAGAGTGAGTTCAACGTGCAACACAGATTCAGGTCAAACAAGATATAACTAGACAATATTTTGCTCCTGTGCCATTGGTCTTCCTTCATACGTTTAGCATGACAACAACAATGTCGTGGGTTGTGTTTAGTAGCCCAAGCAATGCAATGCTATTTCAGACTTTTCCCAATAGTTTGCCAATTGCCACTGTAATTCATTTACCCTTTTTGTACTGTGCACATTTTGGTGTTTTAAGTATTATGCTTTAGCTATTGAAAAACAGCAGATCTACAAGCTAATAGCGGCAAGCGCACCACCAAGTGGCGCGCTATGGGCTTGTAGGTCTGCTATTTTTGAAAATCGTGATAGTGTGGCTCAAATCTTTGATCATTTCAGAAGCAAGCATGTTTAATTCAAATCTTTGCTTCTGGGGGATCCCTAGGACATGTTTTCAGATGGGGGTCCGCAGCCAAATATAGATAATTCTGGGGGTCCTGGCATGAAGTATGTTGAGCATCACTTACACAGGAACATACGATTTTTCAGAAAAAAATACAATCTAGCATCAGAAACTAGAATATAGTGTCCGAAATCTAGCAAAGAAAGAAAGAAAGAAAGAAAGAAAGAAAGAAAGAAAGAAAGAAAGAAAGAAAGAAAGAAAGAAAGAAAGAAAGAAAGAAAGAAAGAAAGAAAGAAAAGGGAATGTAGTGTGGTTCATTCATCACTCCTGCCATTCAACCAGGTGAAGCCATCCATCTTTGGTGGTGGTTTTAGCTACTTTGATGACATGTCCTAGTGACCTAGTCTATGTGCAGAATCAACATGTTGATTGTTGAAGGTGCAAACACAGTTGCTTTATTGGCTGTGTCTCAGAGAATTGTGTTTACATAAACAGGAGGCAATTTAAACACGACAAAGACCCGTTAGTTGATCTTGATCACATTATTATTAATGGACAGATGGTAAAATGTTAAACCACTCATTCGGAGGCACAATGCAGTTGTTTTATTGTGACTCAGAAGTATTTTATTTTTTGGTTTATGCGTCTCTGATTGAAGATACACTAGATTATTTTTTCTGACCCTGTTTGATGCCTAATCGATCATGGTGTCATCCACGGCAGATTTTGTATTGACTTGTGCTTTCATTTGGCATGTACCCAAGCCATTTATTCCATTTGATCGATTGAAGTATATTGATTGAACTATTTTGCAGAATGACACTAGATTTCAAGTTAGCCGATGGACGACGACATAAGCATTACACAAATCAAGACAAACATTTGGACTAGCCAGGCGTTAAGTTGACGCTGCTTCGTGTAATGTGTGTCTGTAAACATTAAAACAAAAACATTGATAGAATCGTAGCCTGCTGTACTTCTCGTAAGTCAGAGCCTGAGTTACGCCAACTCCGTTCACTTTATGCGGCCAGTACAATCGCCGCCCCTCTGCATAGATCTGGGGGAATGCACAGGAAACAGCCTAGCTTTGATCATCTTAAATTCCTTTGTTTTTGCCATCATAAACATTACAGAGACTTTAGTGGTTACTAAACAACACTTTAAAACAGTTGCACACATGCCTTATAGCTCTTATTTACGCCGCCCTGGTTGAAAACAATGTATTTCCAACTCAAGTTTGTCCCTCTTTCAGGAGGCATGAACAGCGCTAGCGCTCAGTTTCTGACCCATCAATGCCGCAACTCTTTTACTAAAGGGCTAGAACACCAGCTGCCATTTCTGAGCAGCTAAAGGCTCGTGTCTGAGTTACGGATAAACTCTAATAACAGCCAACAGCGGATTTTGATTCAACATCACAAACTACATCAAAGATTAAACAAAGGTTCGTTGTGGCACTTACTGTGGATCCGATGTACTCGATTTATGAAACCGTAATAAATTATGAAGGTCCTTTTGCGATGAATTAACTCAAAACACCACCATGCCAACCAAGCCAGCGTTTTTTTTAGCAAGGATAACGTTAGCAAGGATAAGAAAAAGGGGCGTGGCCCTTCAAAATAAAAGTACCCAGTGAAATAAACAAAAATGAGTAATTTGCACATACATTGCCCATTAGAACTATAAATTAAGTATATAAACGAAAATATACAAAACAATAAGTATTTTTGTTAACATTTACACCGTTATTAACTTAAAAAACATATTGAAATGGATAAATACTGTTCACTGGAGTGTAAAATAGGCCCTGCACAAAAAATGGTTCTTCGTATCAACTAGTGCAGGGGTGGCCAACCAGTCAGAGACTAAGAGCCACTTTTTTACAGTGTTACTGCAAAGAGCCACATCATACACGTGGACATATACGTGAGGATCACCCCATCCCTTCCGCACGCACGCGCACACACGCACACAGTCACACATAGTTATTGTAAATGTCACACACCAACATGATAATAACAGAAATTGACTCCTAACCCATGCAAACTGACTAGGGATAATCGGTTGATGATCGATGGATGTAGTAGTCCATTTATTGCCCTATATCACACTCAGAAAGTCGTCAGGCCAAGCAATTGTGACACTTGTCATGTGAAAGCCCCTTAAGAGCCACATGAAACCAGCCAAAGAGCCGCATGAGGCTCAAGAGCCACAGGTTGGCCAGGCCTGGACTAGTGGGACATATGTACGCGTGCAGGGAGACCTCCTCTACAACACCTCACTGCCCACTAAGCAGAAGAGGTATATTTTAAAAAGTTATGGGGCCTTGAGTACAGCCAAAAGTCAAAACATGGTGCACTGTCGAGCCCAGACTGGCCGCTGGAGCAAAGACGGCTATTCGTATCAACAAGTGACGCATATCCACGCGTCCGGGCAGACCTTCTCTACAACACCCTACTGTCCGCTAAGCAGGAGAGGTTTATTTTACAAAGTTATAGGCCCTTTTGTAAGATCAAAGGTCAAAAATGGCGATATTTCAAACTCAGACTGGCCGCTGGAGCAAAGACGGCTATTCGTATCAACAAGTGATGCATATCCACGCGTCCGGGCAGACCTTCTCTACAACACCCTACTGTCCGCTAAGCAGGAGAGGTTTATTTTAAAAAGTTATAGGCCCTTTTGTAAGGTCAAAGGTCAAAAATGGCAAAATTTCGAGCCCAGACTGGCCGCTGGAGCAAAGACGGCTATTCGTATCAACAAGTGACGCATATCCACGCGTCCGGGCAGACCTTCTCTACAACACCCTACTGTCCGCTAAGCAGGAGAGGTTTATTTTAAAAAGTTATAGGCCCTTTTGTAAGGTCAAAGGTCAAAAATGGCAAAATTTCGAGCCCAGACTGGCCGCTGGAGCAAAGACGGCTATTCGTATCAACAAGTGACGCATATCCACGCGTCCGGGCAGACCTTCTCTACAACACCCTACTGTCCGCTAAGCAGGAGAGGTTTATTTTAAAAAGTTATAGGCCCTTTTGTAAGGTCAAAGGTCAAAAATGGCAAAATTTCAAACTCAGACTGGCCGCTGGAGCAAAGACGGCTATTCGTATCAACAAGTGACGCATATCCACGCGTCCGGGCAGACCTTCTCTACAACACCCTACTGTCCGCTAAGCAGGAGAGGTTTATTTTAAAAAGTTATAGGCCCTTTTGTAAGGTCAAAGGTCAAAAATGGCGATATTTCAAACTCGCCATTTTTGACCTTTGATCTTACAAAAGGGCCTATAACTTTGTAAAATAAACCTCTCCTGCTTAGCGGACAGTAGGGTGTTGTAGAGAAGGTCTGCCCGGACGCGTGGATATGCATCACTTGTTGATACGAATAGCCGTCTTTGCTCCAGCGGCCAGTCTGAGTTTGAAATATCGCCATTTTTGACCTTTGATCTTACAAAAGGGCCTATAACTTTTTAAAATAAACCTCTCCTGCTTAGCGGACAGTAGGGTGTTGTAGAGAAGGTCTGCCCGGACGCGTGGATATGCGTCACTTGTTGATACGAATAGCCGTCTTTGCTCCAGCGGCCAGTCTGAGTTTGAAATTTTGCCATTTTTGACCTTTGACCTTACAAAAGGGCCTATAACTTTTTAAAATAAACCTCTCCTGCTTAGCGGACAGTAGGGTGTTGTAGAGAAGGTCTGCCCGGACGCGTGGATATGCGTCACTTGTTGATACGAATAGCCGTCTTTGCTCCAGCGGCCAGTCTGGGCTCGAAATTTTGCCATTTTTGACCTTTGACCTTACAAAAGGGCCTATAACTTTTTAAAATAAACCTCTCCTGCTTAGCGGACAGTAGGGTGTTGTAGAGGAGGTCTGCCCGGACGCGTGGATATGCGTCACTTGTTGATACGAATAGCCGTCTTTGCCCCAGCGGCCAGTCTGGGCTCGAAATTTCGCCATTTTTGACCGTTGATCTTACAAAAGGGCCTATAACTTTTTAAAATAAACCTCTCCTGCTTAGCGGACAGTGGGGTGTTGTAGAGGAGGTCTGCCCGGACGTGTGGATATGTGTCACTTGTTGATACGAACAACTGTTTTTGTCTAGTGTCCATTTTGGTCTGAAAATTGAGTAAAAACAGCAAATCTACAACCTTAAAACACACCCCATTACGTTTTGAGATTGTAGATCTACTTTATAATATCCTACATGTATATAGCGTGCACCATACTAGCACTTTTTCAATAAATCTATGACATTTAAAAGACCATAATAATTACAAGAAGTCGCGCTTTTATTTTGAAGGCCTTATCCTTGCTAACTGGCAGCGGCCATTTTTAATCCTTGCTAGAAAAACGGACCTGCCAACGAACACCAACCGCCACCGGCGGATGTGACGTCACGAAGAACACAGAAAGTATGACGTATCAATCTGTGGTTGGTTGGATGTAGAGTACTATAATGGTAAACAGTTGGATGCATGGATGTGCAATGACTATCTAGTAGAAGAGTTGCGACATTGAGCGGTCAGACACTGATCGCGCTAGCGCTGTTTGGTTCATACAGCCTGAATAGGGACAAAGTGGAGTTGAAAACACATTGTTTGCACATATACGAGCTATTGTAAGCCTGATGATAACTGTTTTAAAGTATTGTACAATAACAATTAAAGTCCCCGCAATGTTTATGTTATTAGCCTACTACAAAAAAGGCTAGGCGGCAAGCCGGCAAGGTTCATTGCATTACTGCCTCAGACTCTTCCTTTCCAGCAGGACTTACTCTTATTTGTTGTCCCCATTCTCAATAGAAGTGTCTGTATAAGAGCCGCCATTGGACTGACCCTATGATGTGAAAGGAGTTGGCGTAACTCTGGCATGACAAAAAGGGTAGTATTTATTTATTACATGATTATTCTCTCTCTCTCTCTCTCTCTCTCTCTCTCTCTCTCTCTCTCTCTCTCTCTCTCTCTCTCTCTCTCTCTCTCTCTCTCTCTCTCTCTCTCTCTCTCTCTCTCTCTCTCTCTCTCTCTCTCTGCCGCTTTTTTATCGTGGCATCTTTACTGTTTGGAAACTGTTGGTGATGGAGAGGCTGGAGGAGAACACCTCTTTGTTCTGGCTGCTAAAAGAACCTGTGGTACATGGAACACGTTTAGACACCCCCTGCTGGGCAGGTTCTGCAATTACAGATGTATTCCTCAGGGCTGGGATTGTGACCTTAGGAGCTGTTGTGAACATTGCTGGACCTAATTTGGACAATGCTGCTGCACTGGCAGCTGAGCTAGGAGTGAGATCCGTGAGGTGCATCAATAAGCTGCTTGAACATTGGAAACATAAACTGAATGGACACGAATGCCTTCTGCTGGAGGATTTCAGCAGAGGGGTGGTTGAACAATAATAATGATTTTTTTTAATAATAATGATTTTTTAATAATAATGATTTTTTTCCAGGTCTTGGTATTTTTCCTGATTTTGGTGAAAGTGTTGGGGTTTTCTTAAACGGGGGAAGATCTAATCAGGTGGATTTGACAGAATCGAATGGTAAAGAAGTGTATGAGATGATGGTAAAATGTTTAAACAAAGATAAATTGCATAATAGGGTTGACACACCTTGGAGGAAGCTTTTCCTGTTGGGAGAGGGTGTTAAGCCTGAGTGGAGGAGTGTTTACAAGCCACCATTAACGAAAAAGGTTGCTGACTTACAGTGGAGAGTGTTGCATGGTATTGTAGCTGTAAACTCTTTCATTTCTGTCATGAATCAAAATGTAACTGACGTATGTCCTTTCTGTCCTGGCAGGGAGACTGTATTCCACAGTTTTGTGGAGTGCAAACGCCTGGTGTCCTTGTTCTTGTTGCTGGAGAGGCTATTTGGCTTGGTGGGGGGAGGCTTTCTCCCTGCAATTATTTATTCTTGGTTTTAAATATAAGAGGCATACTAAAGAAAAGTCTCAACTTATGAATTTTGTCTTGGGACAAGCAAAGATGGCCATCTACGTCAGCAGAAAAAGAAAAATTGATGACTTGGTAGATATTGATGTGGTTTTATTATTTAAAAGGATGGTTAAAGCGAGAATTATGATTGATTTCAACTTTTACAAAGCAATGAAGGACTTGGATAAATTTGATATGATATGGACATATGGTGATTTGCTATGCTCTGTGATTGATGAAGAACTTGTGTTCTCTTTGGAGATGTTGTGAGTTTTGTTGTATTGTGTCCTTTTTTCTGAGGTTTGTTGGGACATGTAATTGTTGATAGGTTTTTATAATAAAGATTTGTTAAAAGTAAAAAAAAAAAAAAAGTCTCTCTCTCTCTCTCTCTGAAATAATGAATCGAAGATGGACAAGAAAAAACAGTTTATTGGTTCATCTTTAAAAAAAAAAAAAGAAAATGGAAAAAGGAGGGGGGAAACATTTCTTTGTTTGCCTATGCTGTGCACCATTGTCCAGAGTACAAATTATCAACAAAAAATATTTACATTTGAGGAGTTTAATTCCAAAAATAGATATCCACCAAGTAACAGATACTGATTATTGTTTACATTATAACCAAAATTATTTATTAGGCCTATGCACTCTCATATTCTTCATAATACAGTTCTGGGTCGATTCATGTGCAAACTTGCTTGAAATGGATATTCTTTTCGTTTTTACAATGAAACCCCTCCTTCACTGTTCAAAACAACATAATTCCAAGTAATCAGTAGTCATACAAATAAATTACATAAAGGATACAGACAAATAGACAAGGAGCAATTATTGCTCAGGTTACAAAACATTCTTTTGTAAAGCAAAATGTTCAAACGGCTCATAGGGTTTTAGCCTCTTCAATCCAAGATGTTTGGGGGAGAAATGGAAAAACAACAGATCTACAAACAGCGCGTTGTGTTGTTTGACAAGACAAGATATCATCGATATGAATTTGGTTGCGGGGGACCACCATCTGAAAACATGTCGTACGAGGGACCCCCATAAGGTTTGTGTTCTCAAAATGTGTCAACATAAAAATAAAAGCAACAAACAAAAAATATTTTTGATAAAATATAAAATATGGCTAAATGGTTAAACTGTTTTTGCTGGTCGACTGGAAGCTCATCAAGGGCCCCATGGGTGTGTCCCGGCCTCAACCATGCCGGAAAACAAAAATAAAGATATAAAAGTGATCAACATGGATATGCCTGGGTAATGTCTGTCTGGATCCGGTCTTTTACAGTATCAACTGAGTCATGTACTACTTTGGTGTTGCAGGAAAACAAGACGTGTTCTTTATTTTGGATTCTTTACTAGGACTGCTCGTCAGGGCCAGATTTAGCCAGCCCTACTAGGGTGGGCTGGCAGAATGGTGGCAGGTGGCAGGTTTTTCATATATGAAGCAGTGGTTTTCAATCTTTTTGACACCAGGGCCTACTATTACTTAGCATTTAAGCCACTGACCACCATTTGACGACATTTTAGCCCCACAGACCCCAAAACTACGGTAAAGATTTCTTTTGCTTTTGTCCACAATTCCAGGCTGGATTTTGGGAAACAAAACAGTCAAACATACAGATAAAAATGACCATTAATCTTCTACATTCTCTAATTGTGTAGACATGGGGTCTACACAATTCATTGGGTGGGCAGGATGCACATTTGGGTGGGCTCTGCCCACCCCTGTCCCCCATCTAGATCCGGCCCTGCTGCTCATAATGTTCATGCTGTTCAAAAGAGCAGCTTGAGGGGAGGAGTGATGTGTCGGACTTTTACTGTAAGTTGACAATTTCTGTTTGCCTTTTAGGCTGCAAATTGCACATATTATGGCAAATAACTTAAATATACAAAGAAATCACTGACACATTTAATTGTTAAAATAAAAAAGAATAAGGAACTTTCCAAAAATATATATACAAAATAGCAGAAGTAGTTAATCTACAAGCTTTAAGCTTGCAGATTTGCTATTCCTGCAATTTTAGAACAATATTTGAAAACGTATGGATTTGTCAGCATGGAAACAATTGATTATGCAAACATATTTCGGTTTGTTGATCCCTTGTCCATAAGTTGAACTTTCTGATGCTTTGTAACCTCAACAATAAATGTACACAACGGCCCCTATACTGAAATGATGGAGAAAATGAATATAAGCCAACCATATATTGTCAGATACTATTATAAACTGAGTAAATGCGTTGTACAGTGAACACCAATACGGTCTTATGTGCCAACAAAAATAATGTATAATGCAAAGCAGATTTTCATTGCTCAGGGCAATCTCTAGAAAACCATTCTGTACTGATATGAATAAGTCAATGACTTCAACAACATTAATCTATATATGCAGTGATATTATAAAAAAAAACACATCAATTGACGTCTCACTGAAAAATAACGATTGAGATACGTACACCGGGCAGCCTTGGATTAACAATAGCGCTGTTTGTGACGTGGATTACATGTATTAACCCTTTGTGTACTGAACGCGTTTTGGTGTTTTTAAGCTGTTGAAAAATAGCAGATCTACAAGCTCATATCGCGCCACCGAGTGGCGCGATATGAGCTTGTAGTTCTGCTATTTTTGAAAAAATTGCGAAAAGCATCAGAAACTTGAAACTGATCCTCGTATCATCTAACAAACTCTTCCAAACGTTGCAGCCGGCAGGTGACTGACAGCATGCCCATTTATCAGAATATCTACATACAGATTCTACAATAATCCCCTTTGTGCCGCCGCCTGTAACATTCGTTTCTGAGGTGATGCTTGTACCTGTATCTGTCATATTGGTTTGCAGTTACTGTCAGACTGACTTTACCCATCCAAATGCAGAGCATTGGTTCTACACAGTGTTGCCAACTGCCAAAATCCAAAATGCACTAGTGGCACTTCCAAAATGCACTAGAATATAAGCGCTAGAGCAGTGGGTTTTCAACCATTTTCCTACCAGGGCCCACTATTTATTCTGCTATTTAGCCACATTTTCTAAATGTGTAGATTCTTGAAAATTAGGTAATTCAGATGTTTAAATATAATTTAGTGTGGTGTAGAGTGTGGTTTCATTTTACGCTCCCCAGAGTTACAGATCTATAAGGGTCCATTTGGTTACTAATGGTCCTTTCTAGGAAGGAAGGAGGACTCTATCATAGGAGGAAAAATGGTGAAAAACAAGGGTTTTATCTCTGGCACCTGTCAACCAATTTCACCCCAACTCACCATACAGCAAAGAAAGCACTAGATTTTCCTCCAGGAGTTTTCCACTAATTTTGGCGCTGGGGGGGTCTGGAAAAAAGCTAAATATAGCGACAAATGCGCCAAGTTGGCAACACTGGTTCTACATGGTGCATTTAGAACATGTGGTAGAATTCATCATCCTCATGGTGTTGTCAGTCATGTTGGGTAATAGACCTTTTTGTAAGCCCCTCCCCAAACTGCTGTGGCCCAATCACACCTAAGCATAACCAATAGTTTTCCTATATGATAAAACAAGGTTTTAAAGGGGCTCCACCGTGAATTTAAAATCAAGTGTATGATATACATGTTGCATTTTAATATTTTATACACTGTGTTGTCTAAACAACCACTACGATTATTATTATATTTTTTCATATTTTCCCAGTGTGCTATTTGGGTGCAGTACCAGAATTGTCCACAAAAACAGCCTCCCCTCTGCTTTCCCAGCCCTCCGCCACCAAGTTAAAGGTAGGGACTACTATTGGTATTTTTAGTGACATCACTAAACAGGAGAATGTGAGAGTGCTGCCCATTCATGCACCACAATTTCAGACACAGAAAATCACAGATATCTCAATGTAGGCTTGGCTGTTTAAAAGACAACTTTTGGGGGTGTAAAAATACACTGTGGATGGTAAAAACAAAAAAAAAAAAACACCAAAAGTCTTCATGGTGGATCCCCTTTAAAAAAAGAAATGTCACACACACATACACATTTTCCCACTGCATTTGGCAGGCCTTGTTGTGTGGAAGAGATTTTGATTACCCGGTTCCCAAAAATGAGCTAATGTGTAAGGTCCACGATATTTACATCGGAAAGAATGAGCCTGGCTGGAAAGTGTCCAACCCTTCTGGAGAGGAGGGAGAGGGCGGGGCTTACGGAAAGGTCTATTACTTGAACTCGCTTACAGCGGATACAACAAATATCCGGAGAACGTGGAGTGGACGTACTGCCCGGCGTAAAGTCCGGCCGCCTGGTCCGAGGGCAGCTGCACGTGCACCGTGTCGCCCTGGTGCAGCGGCAGCACGGCGCTGCCGGACGCCTGGTCCAGGGAGCCCTTCTTGTACTCGTCGTACGTGTACATGACCGGCTCATTGTTCCTCATCAGCGCCACCCACACGTTGCCGCCCTTGCAGTGGACGTGGTACGCGAAGTAGTAGATCCCCGGCACGGCGCAGGTGAACACGCCGCTCTGCGGGTTGTAGTTCTGGTTGCCGTTGTGCAGGAGCTTGTCGAAGACGACGGGCGCGCCCACGGGCGGGAAGGGGCTGGCCAGCAGGGCGGTGAACGCCGGCATCTCCGCGCGCCGCCCCCGCCGCCCAGGTCTCCGCCGTTCTTGGAGTAGCCTTGCTTCTGGCCGTTGTAGGGGCCCGTGGCGGGGAGGATGTGTCCCAGGTCGGGAGACACGGCCGAGGGGCCCGGCGGCCCGGGGGGGCCTGGCATGCCCGGCTGCCCGGGGAGGCCGGGGGGCCCGCTGGGGCCGGTGGCGCCTTGAGGCCCGCCTTGCCCGGGAAGTCCCGGTTTCCCCTCGCCGGGGTATCCGGGTTTACCGGGCGGGCCCATTTCGCCTTTTTGCCCTGGTTGCCCGGGAGGACCGATCGGCCCGCCTGGTCCGGCGAATCCCGGTATCCCCTTGGGCCCCTGGGGGCCTTTCTCTCCCGGCTGTCCCCCCTCGCCTCTCTGTCCCGGTGCTCCCGGGGTACCCGGGAGGCCGGGTAAACCTTTGTGACCCGGGTCTCCTTTGGGTCCCAACGGACCTGGCAATCCTCTATGCCCCGGCTGTCCACCCTGTCCTGGTAAACCTGGCTTACCTGGCAGTCCCGGAGGCCCTAGCTCACCCTTGCCACCTGGCAGGCCTTTCTGCCCTCCAGCTCCCGCTTCCCCTTTTGGTCCCGGGAACCCGAGACCTCCAGGGAGCCCTATGGGACCCGGTGGACCAGGCGCTCCGCTGGGCCCTTGGGGGCCGCCGACCCCTGAAGGTCCTCCTTGACCTTTGTCACCTTTCGGACCTGGTAGTCCAGGAAAGCCGGCGTGTCCCTTGTGGCCCTTAGGGCCCGGAAAACCTGGCTTGCCGTAACCTGGCAAGCCGGGACCTCCAGGTGGACCGTGTGGGCCAAGCTCTCCTTTCCCCCCCGGGGGCCCGGGTTGTCCCGGCAAACCGTCCAAACCGGGTTTTCCTATTCCTGGTAAGCCTGGTGGACCCGGCGCACCGCCTTCGCCCGGTGGACCCACCGGTCCGGAATCCCCAGGAGGACCGGGTTTCCCTGGCCCCCCCGGCTGCCCTGGAAGCCCATTCAGACCGGGTTTACCGATCCCAGGGAGACCCCCTTGACCCGGGGGCCCCGGAGGGCCGCCGGGCCCTTTCATGCCCGGCAAACCGGGCAGACCGTGCCCTTTGTCTCCCTTTGGCCCCGGCAGACCGGGGAGTCCGTGCAGACCCTTGTGGCCGGGTTCACCTCGAGGTCCAGGCTGCCCCGGGAGTCCCTGACCCCCCGGTTTCCCCATCCCCGGCAGACCGGGAGGTCCCGGTAGCCCCGGAGGCCCGGCCAGTCCTATGGGCCCTCCGCCCCCGCTAGGCCCCAGGTCGCCCTTCGATCCGGGCAATCCGGGTGGTCCAGGCTTTCCCGGCATTCCCGGGATTCCGGGTTTTCCTATTCCCGGATAGCCTTGGGGCCCAGGAGGGCCTAGCTTTCCCGGCGGGCCTGGCATGGCGTGGCCCGGCAATCCGGGCGGGCCTTGCGGCCCCGGAGGTCCCTGGACTCCCGGGGGACCCTCTCGTAGACCCTCTCCACCAGGACCAGGGGGAGGTGGGCCCTTCGCTCCTCTGGGGAAGGTCTGTCCTGTAAATGACAAGAGAATGGTCAAAATTGATACAGGCCTTTTCACAGTAACACTTGCCCGCTTGCCCGGGGCAAGTAAAAAAAAATGGTGGGGCAAGTGAAGGCTGCTACCTGGTTGCCCGATCGGGCAAGTGTGCAACTTAGTGCACTATAACACAACACGAGATAAATTTGTCTTGAAGGTGGTCATTGCACTCTGCCTCTGTGTCTTTCACTGCTTTCTAGCTATCCACAATTCCAGCCTGGATTTGGGAAACAAATTAACATACACAAATTAACATACACATCAAAATGACCTAATCCTCTACATTCTCTAGTTGTGTAGACCTGGGCTAATTAAGATGATGAATTTTAACTCTTGAGGGTGTAAAAATGAAACCAAATGGACCCGCAAGGGTCCATTTGGTTTCATTTTTACGTTCTCAAGAGTTACATCTGCAAAATTTACAATATATTTTTGGGGGGCAAGTGACCATGACCTGAGGGCAAGTAGAACCTGACTTGCACTTGCCCGATGGGCAAGTGCCTCTGAGACCTTAGTGTCAACCCCTGTGATAGAGGATTGACTATAGAAATGATATACCGTATTGTTCCGAATATAAGACAACTCTGGTTATAAGATGACCTCCATTTTCCAAGACTCATTTGTGGAAAAAGTACATTGAATGTCAAATAGTATAGCCCCCCCCCCAAAAAAAAACCCATTTTCAGGATATTTCCATTGGAAATTGAATTTATTCAAGCCAATAGGGTAGTTAGAAATGATGCATCTATATCAGGGGTTTTCAACAGGTGGTCCGGGGTTCCAGGTGGAGAGAAGGTTCCAGGTGGTCCCCAGGCTAAATGATGGAAAGTTGGTTAACCAGATCCAGGTGTAACTCTTTGAGAATGTAAAAATCAAACCAAATGGACCCTTGCGGGTCCAGCTGGTTTCATTTTTATACTCTCAAGAGTACACTTCATCACCTGAATTAGCGCCACTTAATTAAGAGGTTTACACTGTTTTGTAGGCAAAATACAGCCTGGAATTGTGGACAAAACCAAAAGAATTCTTTAGTTTAAAGTCTTGGGGGTGAAATTGTCATCAAATGGCCACCATTTATTCAGCATTTGAGCTACAGAACACGTGGCTCAAATGCTGAATAAATGGTGGTCCCTGGTGTCAAAAGATTGAAAACCCCTGATCTATATGAAGGGATTTACATATTGGACCATATTGACACATATACTATGCACAAATGGAGCAATTCAGGGTTCAGTGTCGCTCAAGGACACTGCCACGCGTAGACAGGAGGAGCCGGGATTCGAACCGCCGACCCATGGATCATAGGACACTGCTCTACCTGCTCTACCTCCTGAGCCACAGTCAAGCCCTGCCCCCATAGTTATCCAACATTCGATTCTTTCTCTTATATTAACCGTCAACAGCAGGAGTACAGAACGGAATGAATGCCTGTCTGCCTGTCCATCTGCAGATAATCCTGTAGACTACTTCAAAACAATTCTTGTGCGTGATGCCAGCAGCAGCCCCCAAAAATAACCCCTGAATACTTTTACATCCGTCATGGAGAGTCGGACCATAATAAATAATATAAAAACAAACAAACAGAAGAATCTAAATGTGAATCTGATGCGCTTATTACTGCCTGTTCTGTTCAAAATGAGAGACACTCCGGTGTTTGGAAAGTAATTATTCTCTGTTCTTACATATTATATCAGGCTTTACTTCCTGGTTGCACACAAGGATGTTAGAAAGAGGATAGGACGCTAAGGGCTCCATCTTCGCCACCGCTAAACGCCTTATCCCTTAACTTCTTTGTCTTTGCCTTAAACTATTAAATAACATTTTTCAATAGTTTAAATGGCCAGTCTACAAGCTCACAATGTGTCAATAGATTGGCACATTGAACTATTCCAAAAAGCTTTTCAAAATAGTAAAAAAAATGATAAGGGGTTTAGGATAAGGGGTTTAGATGGTAACGAAAGTGGAGCCCATTATGTCCCAGACGGTGGAGTTCATACTGGTCCATGGAAGGAAACGGACATGCTCAATGGAGACCAAGGGTTGTCTGTCTCTCTCATTGGCCTCACAAACCCTCCTAATTAAAGGTAGGGGAAGTGATTTCACTTTTGTCAGATATCACCCAAAAAATGTTTCTGTTAAACTGCTCTATTATAAGGTGTGCAGACCATATATGGAGTTTCCCCCTCCCCCACGTTAGCAGAGGAGCTAATAAAAGTTCCCCAGGTGGAGGGTGAATTCTCCTCCAATCAGGATCGAGCAGCAGGTTCACATAATGTAGCTACTCTTGGGCGCCCCTCGTGCACCAGGCTGGTACTACACAATGAATTTCAAATCACTTACCCTACCTTTAACTGGAGGAAATGTGTTATAGACCACATCATCTTAAGACGGGTGGCTGGTATTTCCCTTAAAAGGATCCCTGGCTAATAAGACAAAGATGCCTGAAAACGCTATATTTGCCTTCTATAACTAAAACATGCAGATAAAAAAACACCTTCAATACTTTATTTCTTTCATAAATAGAGAATCTTTCACTCAATAGGAAGTGCTCCTGTCGCAGGATGATGATGTCACATGAGCATGTGCATTCCGTATATTCCATAGAGCCAGACCACACGCAAGGACGTATGACATCATCAACCTGCGACAGGTGCAGTTCCTATTGAGTGAAATATTCTCTATTTATGAAAGAAATAAGATGCCAATGGTGTTTGATTATTGTGTTATGTTATTGTGTTGTGTTATTTGATTATTGTATAGTAGTTGTATAGGGAAAGCATAATGTTTTAAGTGATGTTTGTCTCATTAGTCAGGGATCCTTTTAAAGATGGGTGAGTTGTTCAGTTACGCAAGAGATTTGTGTAACACACAGAAAACCTCAGCTTAACAACTGTTAAAGGCAGGGTAAGTGATTTGAAATTCACTCGATCCTGATTGGAGGAGAATTCACCCTCCACCTGGGAAACTTTTATTAGCTCCTCTGCTAACGTGGGGGAGGGGGAAACTCCATATATGGTCTGCACACCTTATAATAGAGCATTTTAACAGAAAACATTTTTTTGGGGGTGATATCTGACAAAAGTGAAATCACTTCCTCTACCTTTAAGCGGAGGAGATCTAAAAGTGCTAGCTAGTAGAATTATGCACGTGGCTCTTATGACACGCTGTCGACGTCGACGGCATACATACAGTATGTATGTGAAATAGTCTCTCACAGAGAGAGATTTGTGTCATAGGCTCAATATGTCAGTTTGACACATTCAGTGGGTCAGTGTCAAATAGCATGCCCTAGCCTGGTGGTGTACAGGACTCCGTTTGTCCATGGAAGTTCGAATTCAACTTCAAGTCTGCAACTGGCTCTGGCAAGGAGAAGGGGCGGACGTAACATTTCCCAATTGGGGGGCAGAAGTAGTGTTTCAAATACTTTTAAATATAAGCACTGAAATATCTTGGGTTGTTTTGCATGCCATCATGTTTGGTGGGGCAGACTGGGCATTTAGGGGGGCGAAAATGTTTTTTGCATTAAATCTTTTAAATTGCTGCGTTAATGATTTGAGGCTTTTTTTGTAAATCCTGCAAACTTTGACAGGCAATGTTAGCCAATTAGGACAGAATATGAAACATTGGACAGTAGACTGTAGAGATATTGGATAACGATTTATGGGATCTTAGGATAAAATTTTGCACGCTGCAGCTGTTTCCCTGCAGACAGACTCTTGCTCTGTCCATGGCTTTATTGTTGTCAACAAATCAAAACATTCGCCGGGATCAGGACAAGGCGGTGCTAATGCGTGAGGGGAGGGGTTTGTACGCGGTGAGGCGGCGTTTTAGCCAATCACAGCACAGCAGTCTCCAACAGTTTCATAATGAACCAATAGAGTGAAGGTGAGGTGGAATTAGATTCTGTTTTTTACACAAATTTCTTTACGAACAGAGAGTTTGTACACACTAAAGTTGCCTCCATTACAGGGGCGGATGTAACATTTCCCAATTGGGGGGCAAGAGAAAATGTTATGGGGGCGGCTTCATTGACGTGTAACTTCGCGCCACGGGCGATGAAGCCGCACCCATACCATTTTCAGTTACAGGACTTTTACTAGGGAAGTATAAGCATCAATAATAACATCAGTTGTTGTTGACGTTGCAACAGACACGCAGCATGCATAAAGCTAAAGGTCTGACTCAGAGAGTTTTCTGTTTTCAACGATGAAATGCTGTTGGTTTAGTGGTGCCACAACTGTAGTTTAGTTAGTAAATATAGGCACTTTAATTTGAAATATCTTGGGTTTGCCAAGGCCATCGTGTTTGGTGGGGCAGACTGGGCATTTAGGGGGGGCATTGCCCCCCCATGCCCATGCCTAGATCCGCCCCTGCCTCTATTACCGTGTACTGAACGCGTTTTGGTGTTTTTAAGCTGTTGAAAAATAGCAGATCTACAAGCTCATATCGCGCCACTCGGTGGCGCGATATGAGCTTGTAGTTCTGCTATTTTTGAAAAAAATTGTGAAAAGCATCAGAAACTAGAATCTGATCAGGACCCTTCCTGCTCACCTTTGCCCAGCTCCAGTGGCCTCTCTTTGCCCTTGGTCATGGGCAGCTGGGGAAGAAGGGGGGGCAGTTCCTGGATGTACTGGGGCTGAACGGGCATCTCGTTGCCCAGGTACTGCTGCTGAGCGAAGCCGTCCGTGTACTGCTGCTGCTGCTGCTGCGGCAGGGGCTGCTGCTTGTGTCCGTAATACGCCCCAGCGTGGACGGAGGAGCACCACCACGCGCACAGCTGGAACGCCACCACCATGCACAGGTGGACCGGGCGGAGGAGGAGGAGGCGGTCCATGCTTCCTGCAGGGCCAATCAGAGAGGAGGAGTCAAACGGGGGAGGAGTCAAGCAGTGGGTGTGTGGGTCTAGCAGGGGCGGATTGGCACATATTTTCCCACCGGGACAATTTTGCCTTTGCCAGGCCACCCTGGGTGGGGGGGGGGGGGGGGGGGGGGGGGGGGGCAGCTGGTTAACCAGATGTAACTCTTTGAGAGCGTAAAAATGAAACCAAATGGACCCTTGCGGGTCCATTTGGTTTCATTTTTACACCCTCAAGAGTTAAAATATTCATCATGTGAATTAGCCCAACTTAGTCTACAGGTACACAACTAGAGAATGTAGAAGATTAATGGTCATGTTGATCTGTATGTTCCAGGCGAGCATCTAGCACATTCTAGTGCATTTTGGAAGTGCCACTAGTGCGTTTTGGATCTTGTCCAGGCCACTAGGACAAGGACCGGGAAAACTCCCTGTACTCCAGATGGCCAATCCGCCCCTGGGGTCTAGTGCTCAGGGGCGGATGTAACATTTTCCATTTGGCAGGGGCAGGAGAAATTTGTATTGGGGTGGCTTAAAAAAAAAGGTATGTGGGCGACTATGGTGCGATGAAGCCGCACCATAGTCCGCACCCATGGCATTTTCAGTTACGGGACATTTATTAGGCACATATAAGCATCAATAATATGAAGTTGCAACAGACACGCAGTATGCATAAAGCTAAAGGTCTGACTCAGGGAGTTTTCGGTTTTCAATGATGAAATGCTGTTGGTTTAGTGGTGACACAGCTGTAGTTAGTTAGTAGCAGTAGTAGTGTTTCAAATCATTTTAAATATAGGAACTTCAATTTTTAATTTAATCTTGGGTTGTTTTGCATGCCATCATGTTTGGTGGGGCAGACTGGGCATTTAGGGGGGTACCACCCCCCCCCCCCCCCCTCTATGCCCATGCCTAGATCCGCCACTGCTAGTGCTCTAGTGTGGTGACCGTTCACTCCACGAAATCCGCGAAGAGACACAGGCGATGAAGCCGCCCCCATACCATTTTCTCCTGCCCCCCCCCCAATTGGGAAATGTTACATCCACCCCTGAACTAAATAATTCACCAGCAGTGATTTAAATTTAGAATACGGGCCCAGATCCTTAATCCTTAATCCTCAATCAATTTAAATCATAATTCAACATCAGGTTATAATTTAAATGTGTGCACATTGTAGAGTCCTTTGTGCACACCTACAGCGACAGGTGCGTCGGAGCCAGCAAACCAATGCACATAATCAGAAGAAGAGGGGGGGTCCCGCACACTGTCTTCACTTTGAAAAAGCTTTATTTAGGCAAACAACGTTTCGGTCTGAATGACCTTCATCAGGTATACCTGATGAAGGTCATTCAGACCGAAACGTTGTTTGCCTATGAATAAAGCTTTTTCAAAGTGAAGACAGTGTGCGGGACCCCCCCTCTTCTTCTAAATGTGTGCACATGACATACACTACAAATTGTCTATAAACAGATTATGTTGTACATGTCTATTCTTTTGCGGCTGGGAGGGTGGAACTTGGTAAAGTAGTAGAGTAGGCTAATATGTAACATATTTACTCTTTGATTCAAGTAATAAACAGTGTTAGGTGGGCAGTAATATTGCCCAACAACCTTCAACCTCCCCCTGAACTTCAGAGGGCAGGTTGAGAGGTTTCACAAGGCAGGTTGAAGAGAAACTACGGTATTCACTTCAGAGTCTGAAGTGATGTGGCAGTGAATTGTTCTAAGACAGGTTTTCAACCTTTTTGATACCATTTATTCAGCATTTGAGCCACAGACCACCATTTGAGGACATTTTAGCCCCACAGACCCCAAAACTAAAGATTTCTTTTGCTTTTGTACACAATTCCAGGTTGGATTTGGGAAACAAAACAGGAAAAACATAACAACCAAATTAATGACTATTAATCTTCTAGTTGTGTAGACTTAGGCTAATTAAGATGATGGAATATTTTAACTCTTGACAGTGTAAAAATGAAACCAAATGGACCCGCAAGGGTCCATTTGGTTTCATTTTTACGTTCTCAAGAGTTAAATCTCGTTAAGCAACTTAGCTGGGGACCACCTGGAACCCTCTCAGGGACCACCACCTGTTAAAAACCCCTGTACTATGCTATGCTGTGATGTAGCAGTAGCGTGGTCTAGCCCTCAATGATTTTGGCCTTGGGGGGCGGGGTGTCGTGGGATCCACACGGCGGAAGTGCTGCGCTCTGATTTGATCTCACTAACGTGTCGTCAGCCCCTCCCACGCCCGTCCACTACTGTTCTACGTCACATCATTTAGAGCGACGCCCACCCCGGAAGGTTCACTCCCCCCTCAAGGCCACTTTCCAACGCGCGTTAGTCCAGGCTTTCCGTTCTCGCGCAAGGCGAACGAAAATGAAAGCCTGGGTGTCGAGGCTGTGATGTAGGAGTGAATTGTTCTAAGATTCTGCAGGAATATATCGAACAGTGGCATCTAGTGACAGCCAGGCAGAATGCATTCTGTGCTGAGCCAAATTCTCCACGCTACACTTCACTATTCTCCACACACTTTATGTACTTACGGGATCAGTACTGTGGTCTTACAGTGACCCCAGTCAGAGTCATTGTTGTATACGTCTATTCTACAGAAAGACCCAAACAGAGAAAGTAAATATTCACACACAGCTGACAGTACTTGCTTTTGAAAATGAACACCAACCTGTTTCCATCAAGGGGATTTTCCTGCACCCATGGTGACATCATGCACTTGCATGAGAACACTTTTGGGTTTGGATATTTTTTTGTTGCGTGGACTTAAAGAGGTCGCTTAAAGGGGAATTGCACCCATTTTCAACATTTTCATGAGAGGGTACAAATGGGTACAAAAGGGTGGAAGGTACAAAAAGTTATATAAATATATATTACTTTTGTAATATAAAACAACTGTTTCATCTCAGTCGGTGTCTCATAGGAGGGCTGGGGGTAGTTCAGACAAGAAGACCTATGGCATCTATTATTCTATTGATTTTTATTATTAGCTTGGATTCCCCGTTGATATTGTCAGTGGTGGTGAAGTAGAAATAAAACTATGCTATTAGAAGAAGAACAATATCAGTCACCAGAAAAAAGATGGGTTGTTTTCAAATAATCTGCCCTGTTTTGTATGAATATATAATGACCACAGATGTCTAAAAGTGGGAAAAAATGTATTTTTCATAAAAAAGTTCCCCATGTGTTCCCTAGAAATGGAGATCTGAAGAAAATCATTAACATGGTGAAACATCTTGATGGCATCATCAAGATGTATTTTCACAATGTTAATGGATTTCTGTTAATGGATTTCTGTTCATGGATTTCTGTTAATGGAACATTTGTACACTCTCAGAAAAATGTTGAAACTGGGTGGAATTCTCCTTTAATCATCCTACTGGTAATCCTTCACGCAATTCAATTTTTTTATGTTATGTTTTTCTTTATTGATATATATTTTTTCTAACATTGAGTTATTGATAAAATCAATAAATCAATGTTAGAAAAAATATATACAGTAAAAATATATACATCAACAAAGAGAAATCATGCTGCTGCGCTGCGGAAAGACAGAAAAAAAACACTTTCTGAGAGCTGAATGTTTCCATAAAGTGCCGTTCACTGTACTGTAACCAGACAGTGGCCTTGTAACTAAGTAAAACCATGTAAGCATGGGACACGTTAAAGGGGAACTCCACCCATTTCCAACATTCTAATATGTCATTGATATATCTTAGAGATGTTGTTTGGACATGATAAAAAGTTCCCCCAATTCTGCATTTCCTAAAAATGGAGGTTTGGAAAAAAACATTAACATGGTGAAACACATCTGATGACATCATCAAGATGTATGTATGTTAATGATTTTTCTTTCAGACCAGTTTTTCCTGAGAGGATACAAATGGAACCAAATGGAACCAAATGGACCCGGTAGGGTCCATTTGGTTCATATTTGTACCCTCTCAGGAAAATTGTGAAAATGGGTGGAATACCCCTTTAAGCAGTATCAAACAGGTAAGGCTGTGGGATGTTACGTGATTGGCTGGACTTGATCAGGGGATAAAAGAGAGGGAGTGATTGGGTTGAACAGTAGGTGATCTTCACTACTGACCCTGTACATAACTTAATTTAATCCTACAAACTACAACAACTTTGTTTCTGTTACTCCATCACTGAACACGGGTATATTTCACCCAATGTAGACTATTAAAAACTATTCCTCATCACAATATATTGAAGTACAGCCATACATTGCATCTTGGGCTAGTCTTAATATTTCCTCATGACTTTTCACAAAATACTTCATGGAGGGCTGGGGCTATCATGGGAGGCAAAATCGGGAGAAAATGTGCATTATTTTTTAATATATTCCTAAAAAAAGAGTTGGGAACTTCTTTGGAAAAAAAACATTGTGGGATCAAACTATCAATGAAGTTGAAATTCGCCCGAAATCTTCCCAGATTTCCCAGAAACTAGGGGTGTGTGCAGGGAAACAAATCTACATTCCATGATGTCACTGAGCATCATGAAGCTACTGAAAGACCCGCCCACCTCAGACATCACAACATTATGATGTCACTGAGCATCATGAAGCTACTGAAAGACCCGCCCACCTCAGACATCAACATTATGATGTCACTGAGCATCATGAAGCTACTGAAAGACCCACCCACCTCAGACATCAACATTATGATGTCACTGAGCATCATGAAGCTACTGAAAGACCCTCCCACCTCAGACATCAACATTATGATGTCACTGAGCATCATGAGGCTACTGAAAGACCCACCCACCTCAGACATCAGCAACATTATGATGTCACTGAGCATCATGAAGCTACTGAAAGACCCACCCACCTCAGACATCACAACATTATGATGTCACTGAGCATCATGAAGCTACTGAAAGACCCACCCACCTCAGACATCACAACATTATGATGTCACTGAGCATCATGAAGCTACTGAAAGACCCACCCACCTCAGACATCAGCAACATTATGATGTCACTGAGCATCATGAAGCTACTGAAAGACCCACCTCAGACATCAACAACATTATGATGTCACTGAGCATCATGAAGCTACTGAAAGACCCTCCCACCTCAGACATCAGCAACATTATGATGTCACTGAGCATCATGAAGCTACTGAAAGACCCTCCCACCTCAGACATCACAACATTATGATGTCACTGAGCATCATGAAGCTACTGAAAGACCCTCCCACCTCAGACATCACAACATTATGATGTCACTGAGCATCATGAAGCTACTGAAAGACCCGCCCACCTCAGACATCAACAACATTATGAACTCCAACTACAGTTGGAACAAACTACAGCAACACACAGTTATGAAGAGGAAACAAAGTAAGTCTTTTGAAAATAACAATGTAATGGCATTAATTGTGTTGATTAATTGCATTACATTGCAATTAACACATGTGCACCCACTGACTCAACCCACTGAGCATTTTCTCATACATATTGTCAGACATATAGCTGTGTGTCTCCCTGTAGCCAAAGCCATAAAGTATACATAGACAGAGTTATGCAAACTCTGTTCACTTCATAGGGTTCAGTACTTCTACGTATATAGACTGGATCAGTGATTTTCAACCTTTTTCATACCAGGGCCCACTATGTATTCAGAATTTGAGCCACAGACCACCATTTGAGAACATTTTATCCCCACAGATCCCGAAACTAAAACGTACATTCCAAAATGGCTAATTCAGATGATGAATATTTTAACTGTTGGGAGTGTAAAAATGATTTTTTTATGTTCTCAAGAGTTACATCTGTTTAACCAACTTAGCTGGGGACCACCTGGAACCCTCTCAGGGACCACTGGTGGTCCCCGACCACCTGTTGAAAACCCCTGGACTAAAATGGATTGAGAATGGAGAAAAGCATGAACAGCGCCTGAGGCCCTTTGATTTTTGATATTTGATAAATATAAAAAATAAACATCTTTTTCCCCTCAAAGATTCTATTTTTTAAATGTTACAGGAAAACATGGCATATTTTGGACATACACTGTAGATCATGGCGATTCATCATGATTCAAAATTGTAATCAGATTCAAAATTGATTTCATAATTAAGGCTGAGCAGAGTAACATCATACCA
The DNA here is from genome assembly GCA_039105355.1 of Benthosema pterotum. Lineage (NCBI taxonomy): Eukaryota > Metazoa > Chordata > Actinopteri > Myctophiformes > Myctophidae > Benthosema > Benthosema pterotum. The sequence continues at coordinate 3,587,468 of CM076988.1, read as the reverse complement.
CACTACTCTCCTATTCAATGTAGTAGGAGAACTGACAGTGCAGCCTGCACAGATCTTAACTATGTGTACAGGAAACACGTTGACTGTGATCAAGCAGGGGTTGACACTAAGGTCTCCGAGGCACTTGCCCATTGGGCAAGTGCAAGTCAGGTTCTACTTGCCCTCAGGTCATGGTCACTTGCCCGCAAAAAACATATTGTAAATTTTGCATTTAAGTTTAACCAAATGTAACGTAAACATGAAACCAAATGGACCTTGCGGGTCCATTTGGTTTCATTTTTACACTCTCAAGAGTTAAAATTCATCATCTTAATTAGCTCAGGTCTACACAACTAGAGAATGTAGAAGATTAATGGTCATTTTGATGTGTATGTTAATTTGCCTGTTTTGTTTCCCAAATCCAGCCTGGAATTGTGGACAGCTAGAAAGCAGGGAAAGACACAGAGGCAGAGTGCAATGACCACCTTCAAGACAAATATATCTTGTGTTGTGTTATAGTGCACTAAGTTGCACACTTGCCCGATCGGGCAACCAGGTAGCAGTCTTCACTTGCCCTACCATTTTTTTTACTTGCCTCGGGCAAGCGGGCAAGTGTTAGTGTCAAGCCCTGTCAAGGGTTCTGTCTCTGAATGTGCCTGAATGTGACTCTGTTTTGCACCATGTGCTGTCTGCAGTGCTGTGTCAGAAGCACATCTTCCTTATCCAGCCAGAAACTAGAAAAGTTCAAGTTGAAATTTGTAGCACAGTATTTCCACCACAAGAGGGCACACATGCATCACCTTGGCGATCTCTCAAAGATCTCTCAAAGATTGAACTTGCGGTATAGTTCACAGGGGTCACATGCAAAAATATTTTGCAGCTTCCATGTCCCAGACTTCCATTTTGAGTTGAGCATTCATCAGGAAATGATACTCGTTGAGCACATTTTTTTCCAAGAAGTAGAAACCTTTTGAAAATAGCCGATCTGCAAGCTCACAAAGCGCAGCAGCGACATATTGTGGGCTTGTAGATTGCCTATTTTTACATGGTTCATGTATAACTGAAATGCAATTTACAACATACTTGGAATTGGATAGCAGTTACCTATGTAGGATGTCAAATGTATTACAATGTTTTAGCTCTTAAATTTGAAATTGTAAAGTAAATTGTAAATTTTGCTACATTTTGTAAATTCTAAATTCGACTAATCTGTATATATATGATGTACTGCAATGTTTTTTCTTTTTTTACTTAAAAATAATATTTTTCGTAAAAAATTAAAATAGATACAAGCTCTATGTTTTCCTTTTCTGTCAACAAACATGAAAAACAAACATTCCTCTGGCTCAGGAAAGGCGGTGCTAATTTGTGAGTGGGGGAGGGGTTGTGTGCGGTTAGGCAGGATGTTAGCCAATAGCCAATCACAGCACAGCAGTCTCCAGCAGTATCATAATGAGCCAATAGAGTGGAGGTGAGGTGGAGTTAGATTCTGTTTCAAATACTGTATGCTCACAAACAGTGTTTGTACGCTGTGCTGTGGAGCGACTACTATGTGAATTGTAAAGTATCTGTCAAATACAGTACATGTTGTGGAGTACTAATTCCTCAGGGCTTGACACTAACACTTGCCCGCTTGCCCGGGGCAAGTAAAAAAAAATGGTGGGGCAAGTGAAGACTGCTACCTGGTTGCCCGATCGGGCAAGTGTGCGACTTAGGTAGAGATAGCTAGAAAGCAGGGAAAGACACAGAGGCAGAGTGAAATAACTGCCTTCAAGACAAATTTATCTTGTGTTGTGTTATAGTGCACTATATCTCTCCCAGGTTCATTTGGTTCCAAACTATCATTTTGCTGGGGTCAGGGACCACTGACTACACTATTGGATTAGAAGTAAAAGTGTTTCTTTGGTTTCATTGGTTTCTTTTCACAATGGCACACGAGGCCCTCCTTCAGGAGCAGGGGTGGATGTAACATTTCCCAATTGGGGGGGCAGGAGAAAATGGTATGGGTGCGGCTTCATCGCGATGAAGCCGCACCCATACCATTTTCGGTTACAGGACTTTTATTAGGCAATTAAGCATCAATAACATCAGTTGTTGTTGAAGTTGCAACAGACACGCAGCATGCATAAAGCTAAAGGTCTGACTCAGAGAGTTTTCTGTTTTCAATGATGAAATGCTCTTGGTTTAGTGGTGCAAAAATTAGTTAGTTAGTAGCAGTAGTAGTGTTTCACATCATTTTAAATATAAGAAATTTAATTTGAAATATCTTGGGTTGTTTTGCATGCCATCGCGTTGGGTGGGGCAGACTGGGCATTTAGGGCCTAGATCTGCCCCTGTTCAGGAGTCAAGCACCACAAAAAAAGAACATCTGCATTCCTCATTCACACATACTGCACATCCATTCAAACAACAGTCTCGACTGTACGCTAGTCACATAAATTTCCTATTTTATGGGAGTTATACTGCTAAACGAGTTGTAACAATTGCACGACTCGTCGTGTGCCGGGGTGGTGGTGGTGGTGGTGGTGGTGTTAGATCTGCAAGCTTGCGGCGTGCCGTGGACACAACACTTCCTGAGCTTGTAGATCTGTTATTTTCGGGCGCGTATGCCACAGATCGTAAAAAAAAAAAAAAAAAAAAAAACGAACAATTAGGGGGGCCCCGGAGAGAGTGCCGCCGCCGCTCCGTTTGGTTTAGACCGCAGAGTGCTCTCGCAGGGCGACTTAATCCTTTAAACATGTCGGTGCTAAAGAGGCTGGCACGCCGCTGCCAGAAAATCATGGTGTGAAAATAAACGCCGATGGTTGGATGTATGTTTTTCCTCTGCTGTGATGTTTGCTGCTCTAAGAAAAAAAAAAAACGTGTTTTGCCTCTTTTTCTGAATTAGCGATAAAGTAAACATTCGCCATCGGAAGGTTTTTTTCTTTTTTTCTGTGTATATAAGAACAATCAGAAGATCCTCAGCCTCAGCAAGAAACTATAGCAAGTTGGAAATGAGTTGCTGATTCTATTAAAATGTATATTGCCTACCCAGGGGTGGTTTTTGCCATTAGGCAGACTAGGCAGTTGCCTAGGGCGCCATGAGGGGAGGGGGGCGACCATGAGAGAGAGTGCCATTTTATAGGAGATTTTCCCTGGAGCCCCCCCTTACCAAACGGACCCGTAAGGGTCCGTTTGGTAAGGGGGGCTCCAGGGAAAATCTTGCCTAGGGATCCAAATTGCTTAGAAACGCCACTGTGTCTACCCTGCCTCCTGGAATGCCGTTGGTAGAAAAGATATTGACCCGATCCTGATGCTCCATAACCTGACTAGGTTTTGTACAATTTTGCTGCACATAAATGCTTGCCTGTGACACATCGATTAAAGGGGTATTTCATCCATTTTCAACATTTTACTATGTCACATAATATACCTTAGAGAGAGAAGTTTGTTAGAAATGGAGGTCTGGAAAAAAAATCATTAACACGGTGAAAGATGGGACATCATCGAGATGTGTTTCACCGTGATAATGGTATTTCTTTCAGACCAAATGGACCCATGAGGGTCCATTTCGTCCCTTATTGCAAAAAAATGAACGAATAAAGGGAGAAATGTTGAAAATGGGTGGAATTCTCGTTTTAACACTCCAAGACTCCACTCCGAAAAGCACAAAGACAATAGATTGCGCTAGATTATGTTATACTACGAGCGCGCCATCGAGTGGCACGTTGTGATCACCAGTGGTCCTTGAGAGGCTTCCAGGTGGTCCCCAGCTAAGTTGGTTAACCAGATGTAACTCATGAGAATGTAAAAAAATCATTTTCACACTCAAGAGTTAAAATATTCATCATCTGAATTAGCCCCAAGTCTACACAACTAGAGAATGCAGAAGATTAGTAGAAATCTTTAGTGTTTGGGGAGTGTGAGGCTAAAATGTCCTCAAATGGTGGTCCAATGGTGGCTCAAATTCGGAATAAATGGTGGGCCCTGGTGTCAAAAAGGTTGAAAACCACTGATTTATAGCATCGGCTTGGGTCACAAAACAAGAGTCAAATCACCTTTTTAGAGAGGCCTTTTTCCTCGCTGCGAGACGACGAAGACCTCTTGCCCCCTTGCGGTTTTCCTTATAGTCTAGCCCGACGACGAGCCAAGCCCCGGTCTTGTTGGCTTGTTGCCTTTATTTCCCCTGGCGGCGGTGGGCGCTCTCCGCGGCTGCTGCTACTCCTCCGGGACTGGGCCGAGGCATGAGCGGCAAAGGGGGGCTCTGACACTGCAGCAACAAGGGGATATCCAAGCCAGGCAAGCAGGCAGGCAGGCAGGCAGGCAGGCGCTCGGTCGCTGCTGTCCAGCCAGTCAGTGGTTCCTGTAGCAAAAAAAAAGAAGAAAGAAGAAAAGCCAAGGCTGAATGGCAGGGCCAGTGAGGCTCCATGGACGTTTCTCAGGAGCCTGGGGTTTGTAACACCGAGTTGCCATCCACCGACCAGACACAAACTTGGCCTTGATAACCGTTTCTCCCTCCCCTTCCTCCACCCCACAAGACACACGTTTGCTTGTTTGGCGAGTGCGTGCGTGCTTGTATGTATGGCTACCCGCGTTATGAGGGGCCAAAATGTGGAGTAGAATATTATGGTTTGAAAAAGCTTTTTTGTGGAGTTCGACTTACATAGGAAAAGATTCAAGTCGCGGGGGTTAGGAACAGTAGACGAGAAGGTTCGCAGATGCCGCCATTAAAAGATATTTTACACGCGGCAAAATCCTATTATTATACACTTCTTGGAAGGGAGTCTCGTCCAGTGGACTTGGAGTGCCACACAGGGCTTGTAAAGAGGAGAAATGGAAAAGTGTTCCTGTCCCTCAAACTGTGACTTAATTCGAAAGAGCATTTGCTTAAGTTGAATCATGCCAACCATATATGAGGCCAGATCTCATATACAAGAGCAGGGGTTTTCAACCTTTTTCATGCATCCCAGGGCCCACCATTTATTCAGCATTTGAGCCACGGACCACCATTTGAGGACATTTTAGCCCCACAGACCCCAAACTAAAGATTTCCTTTGCTTCTGTCCATGACCATTAATCTTCTAGTTGTGTAGATTAGGACTAATTCACATGATGCAAAATATTTTAACTCTTGAGAGTGTAAAAATGAAACCAAATGGACCCGGCAGGGTCCATTTGGTTTCATTTTTACGTTCTCAAGAGTTACATCTGGTTAAACAACTCAGCTGGGGACCACCTGGAACCCTCTCAAGGACCACTGGTGGTCCCCAGACCACCTGTTGAAAACCCCTATACTAGAGCATGCACGCCCCAGCTGGAAAAAAAAAAAAACATAGGTATTTTAAGACAACTCTGCAAAGGCCATGTAAATAAAAATAAAATGTTTCAGTCAACCCTTCCTGAAAACAGAAAGCTGTTGGAATTCTATGATACATTAATATTTAGCTGTACTGCAGGAACGCCTGCATACACAGTCCATTTGGTTTCATTTTACGCTCTCAAGAGTTAAATTATATTCAAACATCTAAATTACCTAATTTCCAAGAATCTACACAATCTTCAAAATGTAGAAGAATTGCCATTTTGACCAACATTTTGCCAGTTATTTCTCCTAAATTAGTCCGAGAGACTACACTCAACATCAAACGGTGGTCCTCCGTGGCTAAAATGCAGAAGAAATAGTGGGCCCTGCTAGGAAAATGATTGAAAACCCACTGCTCTAGCACATTCTAGTGCATTTTGGATTTTGGCAGTTGGCAACACTGACTGCATCACAAGCAGCTAACAAAAGTGTGCCCTTTGGTGTTCCTCACGGCCAGTTTTTGAAAATCTATCAATCGGTGGGACGTTCCATAATCCAATACCTGGTGCTGACGTTGACAGAACCAGACATGACAGACCATGTATGACCGTGTCATACAACGTTACGCTCAAAAGTGAAAATCTTGGACTTTGCCGCAGTCAAGAAATCCCTCACATTCTCACAACGCCACTGAAAAATCAAAGCACATGCTTGGCAGGGACATCAGGAGAGCTCTCGATAAGGGCAGCGCGCCGGGACATGACAAAACAAAGGAGGCCGAAGAAAAATCGGGGCTCTTTGAAATGCTCCGCCGTGTTCTTTCCTCCTCCGTCCTCCGACCAAGAATACGTCACACTCCCCAAATGAAATCTGCAGATCTACAAGCTCACGGTATGCCGGCCAGAAGGGCAGGGGCGGATCTAGGCATAGGCATGGGGGAGGGGGCAACGCCCCCCTAAATGCCCAGACTGCCCCACCAAACATGATGGCATGCAAAACAACCCAAGATATTTCAGTGCTTATATTTAAAGGTAGGGGAAGTGATTTCACTTTTGTCAGATATCACCCAAAAAATATTTTTTTTTCTGTTAAAATGCTCTATTATAAGGTGTGGAAACCACATATGGAGTTTCCCCCTCCCCCACGTTAGCAGAGGAGCTAATAAAAGTTCCCCAGGTCACCACAATTCTCCTCCAATCAGGAGCGAGCAGCAGGTTCACATAGTGTAGCTACTGTTGGGTGCCCCTAGTGCACCAGGCTGGTACTACACCATGAATTTCAAATCACTTCCCCTACCTTTAAAAATATTTGAAACACTACTGAAAATGGTATGGGGGCGGCTTCATCGCCCGTGTCGCTTCGCGCCACGGGCGATGAAGCTGCCCCCTTACCATTTTCTTCTGCCCCCCCCTTCCCAATTGGGAAATGTTACATCCGCCCCTGCAGAGGGGCGTGTCGCGGGCTTAGAGATCTGCTGTTTTCCGTCCACACAACTACATGCAGACAGACAGACGTCCTACGAGGGAACAAAAAAACAACAACATATAAACCGGGGAGGATTATTCTGCTTGGAGGTTGCTGAGAGAAACCAGACAAAAACACATCCTATTTCATTTAGCAGACAAGACCCCGCCGTGAATCACACAGCTCATTTAAGAAGCTGGACGGAGCGGCTGGCAGTGTTCTCACACTTGTAGATACAGTATGTTTTTTTTTTCCTTTCTTTCACAGCGTTTCACAACGTTTTTAAGTCGACTCTTTGCTTATGGAGAGGAGGGGGTGTCAGTGGGGGTCCCTGGGACAAAATATTTTGAGACGGAGGTCGGCGAAATACCGAATACATCGGCTATAGCAGGGCTTGTCGACATGAAAATGTTTGAGAACCAAATGGACCCTTGCGGGTCAATTTGGTTTCATGTTTACACTCTCGAAAATTAAAATATTCAACTGAATTAGCCAGATAATGTAAAAGAATGGTCATTTTTTTTCATCTATGTTTTCCTCTGGTTTGTTTGTGAAATCCAGACTGGTATTGTGGCCAAAAGAAATCTGAATAAATAAATTGAGGGCCCTGGTGTCAAAATGGTTGGTCTTACTCTTACTTTTACCTTGAAAAAAGTTAATATGAGTTCAGCCTTTAGTCTTGGCCCTCCACAATATTTTATGTATCTCATTTGGCCCCTTGGGAAAAATAATTGCCCACCGCTGTTATAGAGAGTAATAAAGAAAATAAATAAAATGTACCAGAAACAATATAGACACACTAACTAAAGAAAAAAAATAACAAGTGTGCCATATTGCATAAATGAAAAGTTAGCACTGTCTTATACTCATACATATCATTTTCATGTTCATATTCACAGGAGTTATGTGCAAGTTATCAGCTGCAGTGAAGGGTGAGCCTAATGCTCTGTATTTTGATAGCAATCATTGCAGTAAAGCCCAATGCAGGCTACACTATGAGAGCTGGAAAAGCTTTGTTTTGGGAGGGTCTCGCCAAACCAAGTTTAGTTTGGCTCTAAAAACACTGTGGTGTCTAGATACTGGTTCACATCCATTGTGGAGTGTGTAGTATCCAGGGGCGGATCTAGGCATGGGCATGGGGGGGGGGCGGCGCCCCCCCTAAATACCCAGTCTGCCCCCCCCAAACACGATGCCATGCAAAACAACCCAAGTTATTTCAAATTAAAGTGCTTGTATTTAAAATGATTTGAAACACTACTACTGCTACTAACTACAATTTTGGCACCACTAAACCAACAGCATTTCATCACTGAAAACAGAAAACTCTCTGAGTCAGACCTTTAGCTTTATGCATGCTGCGTGTCTGTTGCAACTTCAACAACAACTGATGTTATTATTGATGCTTTACTTGACTAATAAAAGTCTTGTAACCGAAAATGGTATGGGTGCAGCTTCATCGCCCGTGGCGCGAAGCGACACGGGCGATGAAGCCGCCCCCATACCATTTTCTCTTGCCCCTCCAACATGTTCTCTTGCCCCCCCAAATGGGACACGTTACATCCGCCCCTGGTAGTATCACTGGAGGCCCTCTCTCTTGGCCCTGTTTCTCTCGCTCACACTTTAAAGTTACATTTTACACCTATTTCCTGTTAATATAACCAGGGTAAAATTATGCACAAATGGGGAGGCAAAAGGTCTTTTGTTGTGAAGGGGTGACAGGATACAGGAGTGGGGTTGTTGTTGTTGCTGCTGCTGTGTTATTGTCTAGACTTTAAAGATAGAGTGCCATGATTTTTCCCCCACCCTAAAACAAGATCATCATGTATTATTGTTATATGATGAGGTAGAATCAATACTATCAATACTATCAATACTATCAATACTTCAATACTATACTATAATTAAGGAGTTGTCTGTCTGAATGTCTGAATGTCTGAAGCGAGCATAACTCATCACTGGCTGCACCGATCACTATGATTTTTCACACAGTCATTGACCATAACATTAGGAAGAGACTGAGGGAGCCCTTTTTTCAAATTAACAAATTGTTGATTAATAATGAATTTATTGGTGAATTAAATTTCCCCATTCGCTTAACATTGGCAATTCCCTTTTCGGCCACAGGGGGCAATGCAAATACCAAAACACACACACACACACACACCACACACACACACACACACACACACACACACACACACACACACACACACACACACACACACACACACACACACACACAACACACACACACACACACTTTATGACTGGCCATTGCAGTGTCTGTGCGTGTGCATTAAAGCAATCCTTCATCAAATAATGTGATGAAGGATTCACATTACCCACACAGTGAGTACATCATTTGGTGTTCATATATTCACAACGGTAAGGCCCTAGTTCTTTAAAAACAAGTGTACAGTATATGTTAAAATGTTGTTTGTGTGTGCATCCCCACCAGTTTATTAAGTAGGCCTGGTTTGCCTGATGAATGGTGACATGCAATTTTTAATCTCTAACCACTTTTAACCCTAAAAAAAAGTAAAATAAAACATGAAATGCCTAGTATAAATATATTCATTATTTTGAATGCTAATCATATTTTTAAACAAATTATAGTAATTCAGTAGTAGTAATGTTGAAATCTGTTTTTTTGCAAGTAGAAATAGAAATATCAGGGTGTACCATGGGCCAATGAAGTACTGTCACCTCTTAAAGGGGAACTCCACCCATTTTCAACATTTTTTTCTGAGAGCGTACAAATGCAACCAAATGAACCCTAACGGGTTCATTTGGTTCCATTTGTACGCTCTCAGAAAAAAGAAGCGTCTAAAGAAATCCATTAACATGGTGAAAATACATCTTGATGATGTCATCAAGATGTTTCACCAAGTTAGTGGTTTTCTTCAGACCTCCATTTCTTGGGAACACAGAATGGGGGATTTTTTTTTTATCATGTCCACCCAACACCTCGAAGGTACATCAATGACATAGTAAAATGTTGAAAATGGGTGGACTTCCCTTTAAACATGTAAAATAAAATAAAATAAAATAAAATAAAATAAAATAAAATAAAATAAAATAAATAAAATAAAATAAAATAAAATAAAATAAAATAAAATAAAATAAAAATACAAAGCACTCCCTCCCGAACTGTATCAGCTGAGCGACGACGTAGATGGATAAAGCATAATGGATAACGGATAGAGCACTGTCGTAAAACAGCACATCAACACATACAGTATTCACATCTTATTCGGCTACTCCTCAGCTCAAAGCTTGCATAATAGAATAATGTTTATCCATAGAACTGAGTCAAACTAAAAAAAAAAGGCATCAACTATGTACAATTCCAAGCGCTCATCGTCGGTGGGGTGGGGGGTGGGGAGGGTCCCCGGATCAAATCACGATTATTTTCTTTTCTCTTTTCTCAGCCCCGAAAAAAAAAAGGTCGAGGGGGCCGCTGCCTTTACATGGTGATAATCCCCGTCCGGAAGCCTTGTACGGCCGCGTGTCTTTGCCAACATTTACAACACCACAGACAGGCCCTGCTGGCTTTGGTGACGAGCCACAAGTCTTCTATCGCTCACTCCAAATGCACGGCTCTGAAAAAATAATCACATTTCCATTTCTCCTCAGTAGTGTGCGTTTTTTTTTCTTCCCCCTCTCGTCCTCCTGACCAGTTCCAGATGGGCAACTCCATGAAGCTCGATAAACAAACTGGGTATTGGGATATAGTGGGCATGCGAGGTACGGTACGGTACGGTCCGACAAACTGTGTCGTTTGCTTACAGATATGTTGCTCCAGGTCTTAAAGGGGAATTCCACGTACAAAAGGGGAATTCCATGAAAGAAAAAAGAAGCGTCTAAAGAAAGCCATTAACATGGTGAAAATACATCTTGATGATGTCATCAAGATGTTTCACCATGTTAGTGTTTTTTTCAGACCTCCATTTCTTGGGAACACAGAATGGGGGAACTTTTTTTTTTAATCATGTCCACACAACATCTCTAAGGTATATTAAGGACATATTAAAATGTTGAAAATGGGTGGAGTATCCTCTTTAAAGGCCCAGTGGATTTAAAAATACATTTTTTCCCCACACTTTTAGACCACATCCGTGGTCAATATATGGCCAGTTTGGCCACACCCAACAATGCATGCCAGAAAAATGGGAGTGTTCACTTTTTAAAGATGGAGTGCTTTTGTCCACACATTTTCAACATTCTAATATGTCATTAGTATACCCTAGAGGTGCTGGGTGGACATGATAAAACGCTCCCCCATTCTGTGTTCCCAAGAAATGGAGGTCTGAAAAAAAACACTAACATGGTGAAACATCTTGATGACATCATCAAGATATATTTCACCATGTTAATGGATTTCTTTAGACGCTTCTTTTTCTTCTGCGAGCGTACAAATGGAACCAAATGAACCCGTTAGGGTTCATTTGGTTCCATTTGTACGCTCTCAGAAAAAATGTTGAAAATGGGTGGAGTTCCCCTTTAAGTGAAAGCACTGCCTATACCTTTAAAAGGCAGCCTACTATGTATGTAATAGTAAGCATGCACACACACACACACACAGGCACACAGGCACACACACACACACACACACACACACACACACACACACACACACACACACACACACACACACAACAATGCTGTGTCTGCATACATAAAATCTGGGCCACTCGCTCACTCACACTCGCTGACTCAAAAAGGTGGAGTAGTCGTGATCTTAGTGACCCGCTGAAATATGTGACAATCACGTAGGCGATCACGTTATGCCAGTGTCCAAATGCACCTCAAATCACTGCAGTTTATTTATTAGCAGTACTTAGGCCATGTATTTAAAGGCATCTATGTACACCCTTGACATCCATAAGACATCCACATAAGTCCACAAGACAGTCATGCATTACTGGAGTGACCCAGTGAGATTTTTGGCTTTTTTGTGTTTTTTTTGGGACATCCGTCTGGCCTGTGTTCAGGTGCTTTAACTCGGATCAATAACGTCCCAAATACCAGCGGGCAAAGGACACATCTCAGACAACGCGCTGTACTTGGCAAGAAGACACCAAATTAATGCAAAAAAAAATCACCCATAAACTAATAGCTTATTAACTAATTATCTTAATGACATACAGCAAAGCACTTAACTGCTATGCCAGACGACCATTCATTTATTTTTCCTCACAGTAAATTCTCCATGTTTGTTTAAACTCAGTAGTGTTTAAATATCAACCCCCCGAAAAAATATATTAAATGTAACATACAGTATGTGTCTATGAAGTATTCTAATATGCCCCGTCAGGTGTGGTTATGGTATTCACGTGGGATGAAGCATTGTAGTCCTTTGGGCTTCTTGCCTCCTCCTGACATTTTTGTATTTTGTACTTTTTGTATTTTGTATCTTTTTTGTACTTCATATTTCGTATTGTTATATTTTTAAAATGTGCCTAATGGTAGTAATAATAATAATAATAAGGGTAATAATAATAATAATAATAATAATAATAATATTCCCTGTGTATTTTGTGGTTTCTTCCTGAAAAGCTGAAGTAAAAGTAGAGCCCGGCCAATGCCATATTTTTAGAACCCGTGGCAACACTTTTTTTTTTTTTTTTTTTTTTTTTTTTTGAAAAACCTACATTGATGTTTTGGACTGATGTTTAGTAATCACTTCAAATTAAAAAAAAAAATACTTTCATTTTAAAAAACTTCAAATTTATTTTCTTTTTCAAGTCAGTTACCAATATGACCTTGAAAACATTTAAATAATAGTTACCTTTTCCTGTTTCAGGCACAAGATGAATATACACTATAAAATATTAAAACAAATATAGTATATACTGTATGTAATATAATATGAACTATCTGACTGGTGCTGGCTATTTGCTGAAGTTTGCACATTTGCAAACATAACAATGCTTATAAACATCGGGACATGGTTTAACTAACAATGATGTATCTGGTAATATATCGCGTAAATAACACCTGTACCAATGTCGATATATATCGTAATATACCCGATGTCAGACAGGCTCTAGTCAAAAAGACAATTTGAAATACACTACTTTATAGTGAGTGACACCATTACCCCAACCCCTGCCCTAACAATTCAATTCAAATGAGCTTTATTAGCATGTGAAAACATCCGTTTACACTGCCAAAGCCAAAAGTGGAACAATCCAATCCAAACAAAGACGCATGTCCAATTGAAAATATGGAATCTTCCATCATTATCCTAACCCCTCTCCCATTATCATACAACAGCTATGGGCCAGACTTCCAGCTATACTTAAAGGGGAATTCCGCCCATGTTCAACATCTTCCCGAGAGTCTCTCTCACCCCAGTTCCTCTCCCAACGTGTGCGCACGCGCGCGCGTGTGTGTGGTGTGTGTGTGTGTGTGTGTGTGTGTGTGTGTGTCCAACATTCCTTCACACCTACTCACTATCTTCAGTGAGGTTTGTGCGTATCGATTATGAGCCCGAGCAGAGAGGTGGTTTACTTAAAGGGAAACTCCACCCGTTTTCAACATGTCATTAATACACCTTAGAGATGTTGTGTGGACATGATAAAAAAAAAATCCCCCAATTCTGTATTTCCTAAAAAATGGAGGTTTGAAAAATCATCAACATGGTGAAATACATCTGATGACATCATCAAGATGTATTTCACCGTGTTAAAGGTAGGGGAAGTGATTATAAATTCATGGTGTAGTACCAGCCTGGTGCACTAGGGGCCCCCAAAAGTAGCTACACTATGTGAACCTGCTGCTCTCTCCTGATTGGAGGAGAATTGTGGTGACCTGGGGAACTTTTATTAGCTCCTCTGCTAACGTGGGGGAGGGGGAAACTCCATATGTGGTTTCCACACCTTATAATAGAGCATTTTAACAGAAAAAAATTTTTTTTGGGTGATATCTGACAAAAGTGAAATCACTTCCCCTACCTTTAATGATTTTTCTTTCAGACCCCTTTTTCCTGAGAGGGTACAAATGGAACCAAATGGACCCACTAGGGTCCATTTGGTTCACATTTGTATCCTCCCAGGATTTTTTTTTAAATGGGTGGAATTCCCCTTTAAGTAAAAGTAACAATACTACAACGGAAAACTACTTTGCTACGTGTAGAAATCCGGAATTCAAAATGAACTTGAATTAAAAGTAAATATAGGCAACTGTGTACAATCTCTGTGTTTGTAAACAGATTTAAATCCGACTCCACCTCACCTCCACTCTATTGGCTCATTATGAAACTGCTGGGGACTGCAGCTGCGCTGTTATCGGTTAAAACGCTGCCTAAAAAGTTGTCATTTTGTGAAAGAAAATGCAAGCTTGCAAGCTTAGAATGGGGCTATGAGATGTTGTTCAAATTCACCTATATTTCCCCCGCTCCAAAATGCATTTTGCTATTATATTCTCTCTCCACCACATCAGTAGTGTGTTGACACTTTCACCAACTTTTGGTTCAGCCATAAAACCCAGGTGTCAACACACTACTGACATGGTGGATAGAGAATATGGCAGAAAATTGCATTTAGGAGTTGCATCTCAACCTTCATATGCTCTACCTGAGGGATATAAGAGGCTCCTGGCCCGACTGACTTGCGACGTGACATTTCAGATTATAGCAGCAGCAACATTCTAGCTTTTGACGCTAGATTCTACAGTAGTTTCCGACACTAGATTCTAGTTATTGACGCTAAATGATAGTTTCTGATGCTAGGATCTACTTTTTGACACTAGAATCTACTTTCTGACGCTAGAATCGAGTTTTTGACACTAGATTCTATAGTTTCTGAAACTAGATTCTAGTTTTTCTGAAAAATCTGTGCTCCTGTGTCAGTGATGCTAACATATTTCTAGCCAAGGACCACCAGAATTATCCATATTTGGCTGCAGACCGCCATCTGAAAACATGTTGTTCTCGGGGTTCCCCAGAAGCGAAAAATTGAGATAAAATGTTTGCTTCCGAAATAATGTATTCAGAGATTTGCAGCACATTTTCACAATTTTTCAAAAATAGCAGAACAACAAGCTCATGTCGCGCCACTCGGTGGCGCGACATGAGCTTGTTGATCTGCTATTTTTCAACAGATAAAACACCAAAACGCGTTCAGGACACAATTGGTTAATATGAAGGAGAAGTAGGAGGAGGAGGAGGAGGGGAGGGTTTTTTATGGTGGCCTTCTTCACATTTTTAACACTTGTTCCAAATTACAAGGCTGACCACAAAGCATGTTGAAGGAGGGGAGGGGAAGGGAGGGGGTGAGTGACATATACTGTTCTCCTGACCACTGACTTGCATTATACGAAGCACGCTGCACACAGGAACATGCACAGATTGCACGCACACAGGCACCAGGGGCGGATGCAACATTTCCCAATTGGGGGGGCAGGAGAAAATCGTATGGGTGCGGCCTCATCGCCTGTGGCGCGAAGTGACACGGGCGATGAGGCCGCACCCATACGATTTTCGGTTACAGGACTTATATTAGGCAAGTATAAGCATCAATAACAACATCAGTTGTTGTTGAAGTTGCAACAGACACGCAGCATGCATAAAGCTAAAGGTCTGACTCAGAGAGTTTTCTGTTGTCAATGATGAAATGCTGTTGGTTTAGTGGTGCCACAGCTGTAGTTAGTTAGTAGCAGTAGTAGTGTTTCACATCATTTTAAATATAAGCACTTTAATTTGAAATATCTTGGGTTATTTTGCATGCCATCGTGTTGGTGGGGCAGACTGGCCCCCCCAATGCCCATGCCTAGATCCGCCCCTTGACACACATGCACACAAACACACACACACACACACACTCTGACCCCTTCACCCACCTCACTGACAGACTATCCCCCAACCCGTGCATTTCAGGGTGGAGGAGGAGGAGGAGGAGGAGGAGAACCACAAGTCACCGGCACTCCGTCCGACCGCAATTTTGATTTCATGCGGAGAGCTAGACCGGGGAGCGGAATTATTTTCCTATTAGCCTTGAGTTCTGTCAAAACAGAGTATCTTGTATCGGGGGGCCACGGGTTTGGACGGTCGATGGCAAATTTTCGGAGCTCAGAGCCCGATTCCGCTTCTCGGGGATTGTGTTTGCATCCGAAAGCCAGCAGTTGTTCTTTAACATGTTTAGGAAAAAGGCCTGGAAGGTGGGGTGGGAGAAGCGGGGGTGGGGGGGGTGCACCGATGAATTCAACCATCCGACGGCCGTTGATTTTACATGACATGCGTTGTGTATCCACAATATCCATGGTGGTTCCACATATACAGTATACGTACTGCTCTGGGCGAGTGACAAACAAACAAACAAGGGTTGCTTTTGCTTCACCAATCTTTTCCAAGCTTTTTTTTCTCCCCCTTTTGACTCGGATATTGTCTGGGATAGACATGCAGGACTGTGACTTTCCAACCCACGTGCTGCTCCTTGCCAGTTAAAGTATGCAGCGCTTTCCTCTACAGAGATGAGAGGTATGCTGGGAATTTTGTTGGAAATGTTGCACACAAAAAAAGAAAAGAAAACGCGCTGCACAGTTACTTTCCTCTGAGTATGCTCTCTGTTAGGGCGGACGCCTCGTATTTTATCTCGTGGATCGCACATCCTCCTCCTACAAATTGAAATAATATTCGAACTACCGAAGGATGAGCTAATTAATAAATGGGACTTTGGATGACGCTTAAGACGGCGTAGCTTCGAACTGTCGTGGTTTTGTGCTGCTTGGCATAGTGACTCGGCGCAAAAAAAATAGTTCCACATGTGACAGAGGGGCCAGAGTTTAACGGAAGTCGCGCTATATGCGTAGAGAAGTAGGTAAACAATATACAAACGACACTACTGACTGACTGGAACTACTCACAGGAATAGTACAACATTTGTTTAAAGAGGGTGCCGTGATTTTTGTATTTTTTTCCAATTTTGTACATGTTTAAGAGGTGACAGTATGTAAATAAGTCCCCTTTGTGTGTTTTTATGTGCAATGTTGTCTTCTATTTGTATTATAGGGGTTTCTCCTGGGGCTGAACCTTTCTCCATTAAACGTGCCAATGAAACAAAAACCTTCAACTATTCAGTGACATCATGTGCGCAGCCCTGCTCCCAGCTAACTCCTCACTCTTTATCATCTACTCTTTTGTTTGTGGCTCAGTTCATAGTATCTGGACTCCAGTCATCCCACCCACCAGTCGTCATACACCAGGCATCCTGTACAGAACTCTGGTGGAACACAGACTAAAAAATGACAGTTAACAGAAATACAATAATACACTTTTTGGGAAAAAATCTCACTAACTTCACTCTTATCATGAACTAAAGCCTATTCATATCTCCACCCATACCTTTAATGACCTGGGAATCATGTTTTATAAGGTACAGGAAAAAAATCATTTTCATATCATTAAGAGATCAAGTTTTAGGGTAGTCAGATTCAAAGTTGAGTTGATGAAATATAGTGGGGTCAACTCTACTAATTGATGTCCAGAGACCCATGGTGGGAGTCCTGCTCTGGTTTTGGTGAAATATGCGGTATTCTGATCATTCTGTGGGGTCCACTGGGCAACGTAGTAAAAGTAAATGAACAGGGCGGAACGAGGCATGGCATGGGGGGGCAATGCCCCCAAAGGTCGAATCTGCCCCCCCCCCACCCCCAAACATTATGACATGCAAAACTCAAGATATTTCAAATTCAAGTGCTTATATTTAAAATTATTTGAGACAGTACTACTGCTACTAACTAACTAGTAACTACAGTGGTGTCACCACTAAACCAACAGCATTTCATCATGAAAAACAGAAAACTCTCTGAGTCAGACCTTTAGCTTTATACATGCTGCGTGTCTGTTGGAACTTCAACAACAACTGATGTTATTATTGATGCTTTACTTGACTAATAAAGGGGAATTCCACCCATATTCATTTTTTTCCTGAGAGGATACAAACCCTAGCGGGTTCATTTGGTTCCATTTGTACCGTCTCAGGAAAAAGGGGTCTGAAAGAAAAATCATTATGATTTGACCATATTAATGCTTTCTTTCAGACCTCTATTTCTAGGAAATACAGAATTGGGGGAACTTTTTTTTTTTATCATGTCCACATACACAACATCTCTAAGGTATATTAATGACATATTAAAATGTTGAAAATGGGTGGAGTTCCCCTTTAAGCAAAAATAGTACTTTCCTGGCCGCTTATGAACAATGATGATAGTAATGGACTGTGATCACTGCCCTTGGGAAGGTGAGGCTAATGTGTTACACAGCTACACTGCGAAAATATGCCATTGAAAGAAATATACGCTCTTCCATTCCGTATAACAGTCCAGATGGTTTGAGTGTCGGAGCAGCAACTCCCCAGTCACAGTGTGGATAATTGGTGCTACTGCAAATGTGTCTCTGCTGACACAGATATGCCAGGATATACCATGGATTCTGTCAGTGTTAACATGTCATTATAACGTGTAACCAGGACCGGATTTAGCCAGCCCTACTAGTGGGCTGGAAGAATGGCAGGGTGTATGGGCAACTCCAAAGTTTTTCATATGAAGCAGTGGTTTTCAACTTTTTTGACACCAGGGCCTACTATTTATTCAGCATTTGAACCACGGAGCACCATTTGATGACACTTATAATAAAGATTTCTTTTGCTTTTGTCCACAATACCAGGCTGGATTTCTAATACATTCAATAGTTGTGTAGACTTGGGCTAATTCAGATGAATATTTTAACTCTTGAGAGTGTTGCGGGTCCATTTGGTTTCATTTTTACGCTCTCAAAGAGTTAAAACCAACTTTCCACCATTTAGCCTGGGGACCAGCTGGAATCCTCTCAGGGACCACTGGTGGTCCCCAGAACACTGGTTGAAAACCACTGATATTACCTTTCATTGGGTGGGCATACAGGATGCACGTTTGGGTGGTCTCTGCCCACCCCTGCCCCCCTCTAGATCCGGCTCTGCGTATAACTAAGACACAGTATGGGCCCTAGTGTACTGGTTAGAGCCCAAAAGGCCCGATCGAAATAGACGTAGTGACATCATAAAATCCTCCCCACCCCCCACCCCCATCAATTATTTCACAACACACAGAGCTGTGTGCGAGGTTCAGGTTGTGTGTGTGTGTGTGTGTGTGTGTGAGTGTGTGTGTGTGTGTGTGTGTGTGTGTGGGTGTGTGTGTGTTTGCCAGTGGTACTACTCCCCCCCCCCACTGTAGAGTGTGTGCATGGCCACATCTTGTTACCGAGGAAACCAGAGGGTTCTCCCAAAACACTTGAATAACTGAATGCTCGTTTAAGTTAAATAAAACATTCCGCCTGGCAGAAACTTTAGCGGACAAATTGGGAACAAGAGAAAGGCAGCTGGAGACATAATAATAATAATAATACGAGGTATCAGCCAGGTTCGAACACAAAACACATCCCCCCTCCGAGACGTTGCGCAGTGCATGTTTTATTTGCTGGTAATACTTTACTACGCCAAGCGCACAACACGCGCGCTCTTGCGCGCACGCCTGCGGCCGCAAGTTCACGACAGGGTCGCGATACTTACACGCTCTCGAGACCGGGCGTTCGTTCGCTCGCAGGCGCTGTGAAGAAATCGCACCCCTCCCCGTTCAACGCAAACACGAGAAACTCAGACGCAGGGCGTTATGATTTAACGCAGTGTTAGGGTCATGCTTTCCTAGCCGTGATTTTGGCCTGTTTGCAATTATCACTAGTAGGAGCCAGGGGCGGATGTAACATTTACCAATTGGGGGGGGGGGGGGGGGGGGGGGGGGGGTGGGGCAGGAGAAAAAATGGCATGGGGGCGGCTTCATCATGGCATGCCATTTTTGGTTACAGGACTTTTATTCGGCAATTAAGCATTAATACTATCAGTTGTTGCTGAAGTTGCAAAAGACACGCAGCATGCATAAAGCTAAAGGTCTGACTCAGAGAGTTTTCTGTTTTCAATGATGAAATGCTGTTGGTTTAGTGGTGCCACAATTGTAGTTTATAGTTTGTAGCAGTAGTAGTGTTTCAAATCATTTCATAAGCACTTTCATTGTTTTGCATGCCATCATGTTTGGTGGGGCAGGCTGGGCATTTAGGGGGGCACTGCACCCCCCCCCCCCATACCCATGCCTAGATCCGCACCTGGTAGGAGGCGAAGAGCGAATCAATGAGGACGCTGATGAATGGCAGCTGCGGTGTGCCGTTCGTTGACCATGTTCATATGGAGGCCGTTTTGCTCTTTCGCTCCACATGCGCCGACCTCTAATTTTATCAGCCCTAATAATCACGAGTATGTGCGTGATCGGGACCTCAGAATGCAGCCCGCTATGCGATAATAATGAGAGAGAAACGCAGAAGGGGAACCACTGACACGTTAGGGATTCGGCATGCCGAGCAGTGGCGGATATAACATTGGGGGGGCAGGAGAAAATGGTATGGGGGCAGCCCGTGGCCCGTCGCCCGTGGTGCGAAGCGGCACGGGCGAGAAGTCGCATCCATACCATTTCAGTTTCAGTTACAGCGCTGTTCGAGTTGCATACAAATAGGCATAATGTAGTAATTTAGTCCCCGGTAGTCTTTATGGCTGCGGAGAGCCCGGGTTTGAACTGGCAACCTTGTGGTTGCCATCCAGACACTCTACCCCTGATCCACTGCATTTTAAAATGGTATATTTTCATACATTACATACATACATACATACATACATACATACATACATACATACATTACATACATACATACATACATACATACATACATACATACATACATACATACATACATACATACATACATACATACATACATTAGTCTTGGGCAATACATTGGTATTACCGTTTATTGCGAATTTGGAATCAATACCGAGTAATATCGTTGGGTCTATAAAAAATATCGAATAATACCGAATATCGTCAAATACCGACATATACTGTATTCCAGTGGTTTTTTCAACCAGTGGTCCGAGGACCACCAGTGGTCCTTGAGAGGATTCCAGGTGGTCCCAGTAAGTGTTTAACCAGATGTAACTCTTGAGAATGTAAAAATGAAACCAAATGGACCCTTGGGGTCCATTTGGTCTAGTGGTCAATACCGGTGATATCGAGTATCAAGCTAATTAACACGTTATCAATACCGATATTAAAAAATCAATTACCGCCCAAGACTAACACATACATACAAACATACATACT
>CM076988.1:3530985-3566060 GCA_039105355.1 Benthosema pterotum | reverse complement strand
CAATATGGGCAACTTTAGAGTGTATCTGTATAAAATCTAACTCCACCTCACCTCCACTCTATTGGCTCGTTATGAAACTGCTGGAGACTGCTGCGCTGTGATTAGCTAAAACGTCGCCAACAACAATATTTGAAGTCTGACGAGCTTTGTTTTGGAAGTATACTGTACATGTTAGTCCGCAACACAACAAATCTTTATTGCTGGCAAATGTCATTAAGGGACATTTATTTTGTATTAACCTGGCAGGGGCATTCGCAAACTGCAGAGCGATGAGAGATGTATTCCTCTGTGTCCACCCGTTAGTCAAAAAGGCCTCTATTAATCATAAGCACATTTCTTTGGACTTACGGCCTTACGGAGAGATTTGTGACCTCTCGACTTCCCGCTGCCCTGCCGTTAATTATTTGAACTAAATGTCAACGAGCTGATTCCCAACCGGTGGCGGTTCTGACACAAATCATTACCATGGCGAAACACGTGTTGATGACGTCATCAAGGTGCATTTCACCATGTTAACCCTATGAAGGCTGTAGACGACTAAAGGTAATTTATTCATTTTGAGATGCCAGCTGCAAACGTAATAAACGTAATTCTGTTTTTATTGGTGCTTAGGCTAGAGGGGACCCTAAGCTAGCTTGTCACAAAGATCCATGTAGCTGCCATCATGGGTTTGCTCAAAATTTATCATATAGCCCACTACAGTAAAAAAAGATACCAAAGTTACCCAAATAGAGAGAGATCTATCTGTCTTTTAAAAACACTAGTGCTAAAAACACGATCGTCTGGCCTCCATGGATGTGGCAAGCATCGTTCAGCCTTCCACACTCCCTTGCTTTGTATCAGAATGTCCTGAATGCTAATCACTTCTCAAGCCAACAGAGAAAACAAAACAACACAGGGGACCCCCGGGGACCCCAGGGACCCCCGGGGACCCCCCCCCCCCCACAACACAGGGTCCCCCCCCACAACACCTCCACAATAACATAACAAAGCCAAGCCAAAAAGAGAAACAAAACAACCCTGGGGACCCCCCCCCCCACAGCACAGGACCCCCCACAAACTGAGGACCCCCCACAACACCTCCACAATACCATAACAAAACGCCATAAGAGCACAATATATGCTGGTGGTGGGGGTTAGTTGCATGTTTCCCGGAAAGCCTCACAATCCAAAACACAGATAAAATGTAGATGTTTTTTTTGCACATCACATCAAATAGAAAAAAAACAACAACTTGTTTTTGTCTACGGAGGTATAGGCAAGGCAAACAAGCACTCAGAGTTGATAAACAACGCCCAAGAATCACAGAAAACCAAAACAAGCCATCGCATATAAAATGGGGTGTTCTTTTCTCACCGTTCTGCAGTCCTGTTGTCCAGACTAAGCAATCCGTTTGTTTGTCCGTGTTTGAACACCATGCCAGGGTAAAGCAACTCCGTGGTCCGTGGAGACATGATTCCCATTTCCCCAAAAAATAAATCACAGCCTGGTTCGTGCTCCTGGCCTCCTGCTGTCCTGGCCACTCATTCATCATCATCCACTACTTCAGCTGGGGTCCGGCCGGGGACCACCAGTGGTCCTTGAGAGAGTTCCAGGTGGTCCCCAGACTAAATGATGTAACGTTGGCTAACCAGGTGTA
This sequence comes from Benthosema pterotum, assembly GCA_039105355.1. NCBI lineage: Eukaryota > Metazoa > Chordata > Actinopteri > Myctophiformes > Myctophidae > Benthosema > Benthosema pterotum. Next base: position 3,564,421 of record CM076988.1, on the reverse strand, counting down.
ACTCTTTGAGAGTGTAAACATGAAACAAAATGGATCCTTGCGGGTCCATTTGGTTTCATTTTTACGCTCTCAAGAGTTAAAATATTCATCATCTGAATCAGCCCAAATCTACACGACTAGAAATCTAGGTTTGCCTGTCATGTTTCCGAAATGCAGGCTAGAATTGTAGATAAAAACAGAGAGTTTTGGGTCTGTGGGACTAAAATGTCATCAGATGGTGGTCCGTGGCTCAAATGCCGAATAAATGGTGGTCCCTGGTATCAAAAAGGTGGTACTACAGCGATTCCATTTTGCGCGTGCGTTCCGGCCCGTTCCTTTGTTCCAAACAGAAAAAACAACTGCGCAGTGATCTGGCTTCGTCTTCCCAATGTGTCCATTCAAGTATCCATTTTGAGGGGAAGTGTTGCCAACTCAAAATGCACTAGTGGCACTTCCAAAATGCATGCAAAATGCATGCTAGAGCAGTGGTTTTTAGCCCAACTCACCAGCAAAAAAGCACTAGATTTTCCTCCATGAGTTTTTCAATAATTTTGGGCGCTAGGGGGGGTCTGGAAAAAATAACTAAATATAGTGACAAATGTGCCAAGTTGGCAACACTGTGAAGAGAAATTCATGCGACATTGTGACATCTAGCAGGGATATTCAGGGGTCAAAAAAGTTTTGTCCCCATTCAATAGAAGTCTATGTACAAGAGCCACCATTGGACTGGCCCCTTGAAGTGAACAGACAATAGGTTTGAATGGCAAATCAAGTTTATAGACTAGATTCTAGAGCAGGGGTTTTCAACGGTGGTCCGGGGACCACCAGTGGTCCCTGAGAGGGTTCCAGGTGGTCCCCAGCTAAATTGTTTACCCAGATGTAACTCTTGAGAATGTAGAAATGAAACCAAATGGACCCTGAAACCAAATGGACCCTGGCGGGTCCATTTGGTTTCAGGGTCCATTTGTTTCATTTTTACACCCTCAAGAGTTAAAGTATTCATCATGTGAATTACAGTAGTCCTAATCTATACAATCATGGACAGAAGCAAAGGAAATCTTTAGTTTGGGGGGGGGGGGGGGGGGGCTGTGGGGCTAAAATGTCCTCAAATGGTGGTCCGTGGCTCAAATGCTGAATAAAATGGTGGGCCCTGGGATGAAAAAGGTTGAAAACCCCTGTTCTAGAGGCAATTGGTGCATGTACTGGGATATAAAAAGAACATTTTATATAAAAATATTATTTTCCCAAACCATGGTGTATGCAACTCAAAGCATGGAGCATGATGATGATGATGATGATTCCTGGCTTGATACTGTATACATGTCACAACTTTTTTGTGGGACCTGAAAAAAAAGCCTTTTTTAGTCAGTGTATGGTGTATTGTAAGCCCCCCCAAAGATGAATGCAACATGGTATAAACATGATTCCTTTTTCAGAGTAAAGTAGACAGATGCAGCTTTCAAATAAGGTATTGTGTGATAATGTAGACCATTCCCACAGTGTCCTATGGGCAGAGAAAGAAAAAAAAACTAAAGACAGCTGTATCTCAGAATGACCTCTCAGCAGGCATTTTCTGGTCTAACCAACCAGGTATTAGAATGCTCAAAGTAAATAACGGTACATGCTAGAGTGATAAATTTTTTTTCTGTGTAAACTGGAGACCTGTACCTTTCAAATGAGACATTTTGTTAAGTTTTGGTCATATCACACATTATTCTATAGATATTCAAATATTTAGATTATGTATTGATTGAGATGGCCTGATAAGGTAATTGAATAATTAGGGCGTGGCCATCAAAGGGTTAATGGCTTCAGGCACTGATTTCAGACCCTGTGCAAATGCACACTCTCAGAAAAAAAAATGTTGAAAATGGGTGGAATTCCCTGTTAAATTGCTGGTCAGTGTTGGGCAGTAACTAATTTTAGATTACATATTACTGTAATATTATTACTTTTGCTCCAAAAAAAGTAGTAACGAGATTACTCTGCAAAATATGGGTAATAAGTAACGCATTACTTTGCAAGTAACGCCAAGTTACTTTTTAAAATGAGCTTGTTGTTGCATGCAAAAATAGAACAGATGTACAAGCTATTGACAGGTACTGTAACAACAGAGATGTGCAGTAGATTGTAGATCCAGTCCACACACTGCATCCTGCGCAGTTATGTACACTACAAATCGCATTGCTGCTTTATTTTGTAATAAACAGATTATGTTGTACTTCTCTAATTTTTCAAAAGCGGTGTTGAGAACTTGGGAAAGTAATAACGTAATATGTAATATATTACTCTTCAAATCCAGTAATAAGTAAAGTAATGATATTACTTTGTCTAAGGGGTAACGAGTAAAGTAAAGAAGTTACTTTCCTAAGTAATATAGACCAGGGGTTTTTCAACAGGTGTCCGGGGACCACCAGTGGTCCTTGAGAAGGTTCCAGGTGGTCCCCAGGCTAAATGATGGAAAGTTGGTTAACCAGATATAACTCTTGAGAACGTAAAAATGAAAAATAATGGTTTCAAAAATGGTTTCATTTTTACACTCTCAAGAGTTAAAATATTCATCATCTGAATTAGTGCCACTTAATTAAGAAGTTTACACTGTTTTGTTGGCAAAAAACAGCCTGGAATTGTGTCCAAAATCAAAAGAATTCTTTAATTTTTGGTCTTTGGTGTGAAAATGTAATGAAATTGTGGTCCGCGGCTCAAATGTTGAATAATGTGGGCCCTGGCACCAAAAAGGTTGAAAACCTCTGATATAGACCAACACTGTTGCTGGTATAGTACATAATTACATATAGTAATAATAATATATAACTAAGGGTTTCACAAAGGCTAGTGTCTAAACAATACACTGCATTGGATCCATTGGGAACAAACGTTTCCCCGTTTTCCATTTCCTGAAAACGGTCGTTACCAGGTTTCCACCCAACATCGACGCACAAGTAGGTCGGACGGTTTTGTGCGCGCGGGGGCTTGTCGATTGGCGCGCCTGTGCCCTCGTTTCAACTTCCCACAGATCTGCAAATGGTTCACAGAGTTTCTAGTTTCTCCTTCCCCCCGGTCTGGTTCACTTAAGCTCGTGCTATGTGGAAAATATTTCAGGATAATTTTGGTTGAAGCTAATAATTCAATCACGAGTGGATGTGGCTCTTGACTGTAATTACATGATGTCATTTACATCAAATGATGTGGGCAAAAGCGCCGCTTAGAGAGAGAGAGAGAGAGAGAGAGAGAGCGAGAGAGAGAGAGAGGGGAGAGAGAGAGAGAGAGAGAGAGAGAGAGAGAGAGAGAGAGAGAGAGAGAGAGAGAGAGAGAGAGAGAGAGGCCATTACTCCAAGAGCAGCGAGGCAAAACTGTATACACAATCAGTGTAACCCAATCGGTAAATGGCCATTCACACTATATAGCGAGTGCGATGTAAACGTCGCGGGTCGGTCACCGCTGTCGTCACCCCTCCACTACACGAAACTGTAAAAAAGAAGCAAAAAGCAGTCCAACATTGACGCGCCTTGTTATTCGGTCCCCACACTTCTTGGCCGCGACTTAGAGCAGGCTGTCTGACGGATGGATGGCTTTGGAACCTTGGCAAGGGAGGGGACAATGCGTGCAAACAAAGCAGATTGGACACACACATACACACACACTCGTGCATGTGTGTGTGTGGCAGCTGAGGGGACATTGGGTGCAACAGTGCAACCGTAGGTCTGTGCATGCGTCGTTCCAGTGCTACAGTATATGGTGGCATGTGAAATTAGGGATAATAAAGTTATTTATATTTATAGCAGGTCATTTATACTGTAGTGTACAGTAGAGACCCCCCAGAAGGTACACAAGGGGCGGATCTAGGCATGGGTATGGGGGGGCAATGCCCCCCTAAATGCCCTGACTGCCCCGCCAAACATGATGACATGCAAAACAACTCATGATAGAGAAATCAAATTAAAGTGCTTATATTTAAAATGATTTGAAACCCTACTGCTACTAACTAACTACAGTTGTGGCACCACTAAACCAACAGCATTTCATCATTGAAAACAGAAAACTCTCTGAGTCAGACCTTTAGCTTGCTGCATGCTGCGTGTCTGTTGCAACTTCAACAACAACTGATGTTATTATTGATGCTTTACTTGACTAATAAAAGTCCTGTAACTGATAATGGTATGATGAAGCCGCGCCCATACCATTATCGGTTGCTCAGTTTCATCTGCCCCTCCAATTGTGAAATGTTACATCCGCCCCTGAGGTACACAGACATTTAAAATAAGCTGCAACTGTCTTGAGGATTCGGCCATAGATGAAAGAACTAAAAGGGGGTTTAGAAGAAATCGATATTTCCAATAACACAGAAAATGGCTGGGCTACAAGCTCACATCGTGCCGCACCGTGATTACACCAAGAAGTAGGAATTTGGCTTAATGTGGTTAATCAGAATCAAAAGGATTTGCTTTGATTGTCTGTTTAATGGACAGAGTAATTGAGGGAGAATAGTCACCAAGAGGATAGTGGACTGTATGCCATATTGAACCTTTTAGTAACCCCTCCTCCAATCACAGCTATGAAATAACATGTGATAGGCAAACCTCTGCACCAATAGCTTTCCTATAAAACATTGTTCTCAAAAATAATTGTCACACACATGTTTCCACTGCAATACAGCAGACGGATTTGGAGAGATTTTTGAAGTCTAGATCAGTGGCCGGCAACCCATGATGTTGAAAGAGCCATTTTCGACCCAAAATTAAATTCAAAATCTGTCTGGAGCCGCAAAAAATGTAAGCCTATAAGCCTTAAAGGGGAATTCAATGTTTTTTTTCTTTTTCTGAGAGTGTACAAATGTGATCCAAATGGACCCTGGGGGTCCATTTGGATCCATTTGTACACTCTCAGAAAAAAGGTCCTAAAAGAAAAATCCTAAAAGAAAACATGGCGAAACACAAATTGATGACGTCATCAAGCTGTGTTTCACCATGTTAATGACTTTTTTTTTCAGACCTACTTTTTTAGGAAACACATCCTTTTTATCATGTCCAACATCTCTAAGATATATGACTGAAATGTTTATATTATGCTGGCGGATCACCCTAGTGTGTATGTAATAATGCTACAGCCAGGGAGCCACTAGGGCTGTGTTCTGGAGCCGCAGGTTGCTGACCCTCGGGCTGGAAAGTGTCCAACCCATGGTCGGACACTGGGGAGAGGGCGGGGCTAACTGCAAGGTTTATTCTGTCATGAATGTACCGTCCGCATGCATTGGAAAAGTCATACTGGAGCTCCATCTGAAACCGCAAGCAGCACGGCCCTTTGAAGACGAGAATGTGTGACTCAGAGCTTTCAGAGAGAGGCCTGCTCTTCTCAGGATCACTGAGTGTGGAAAATTTAATATTTGGACTTCCCATCTCGTCTCTGTAATCTGTCGACTCAAAATGTTAAGTTATAAGCTTCAAAGGAAGGCTTACGGTGAATTACTTGAAGGTCACATTCGGCCGTTCATTATCAAACTTGATCTATCGTACTGTACTAGCAAAGTACGAACAGCTGCACATGCTGCGGTGCAGCGGTACCTTGTTCATTGCCATCACCTGGAGTTTTACAACAAAATACACTTTGTCGCCGCAGGTTTTCCTTGGGGCGAAGTCAGGGATAATTGCGGCGCAAGCGTAAACACGGCAGTTCCGTGTGAGGTCACAGGAAACCGACTATTACCCCTTTCTCTTGACATTTCCTGTGGCCAGTGGGTCTGTGGTTAGGACTAGGGGTTCTTGTAACGCCAAACAAGCGGCCCCATTGCCACTTTCTACACACCGTGATATGGACACGGATATGGATGGAAACAGCCGCGCAAAGAATTGCACTTTTCTGCTTGTTTATTTGCCGAATGTACAGTATAGTAACATCTTAATTTAAGCAATATTACATGGGGTTGTGGTAGTTTAACATTGTTAGTGTACTGTACACCTTTGATGTTGCAGGAACGTGAGTTCCAAAAATCAAGCACAGAAGTGCATTAATGAAGTCAAAACACTTAAGTGTAATATTGCAATTTGACTAACAGTTTCAACAACTTCATATGATATCCTACAAGTGTACAAACCTCCAAATTGTCCCAATGAAACTTGTAACCTAGTGAGCCAGTCTGCAGCGCACTGTGGAACGAGCAGGTACGCGTTACTGCACCAACCTGATTGTTTAACCGACAGTGATCGAGATCACTATGTACTGTAGTTCAATATGAAATCTAAAAATGAAGCCATTCCAGGAAATGGCTCGTGATCACAGTGTGATATACAGCCACCGTTTTGAGCAAGACGATGAGACACAGTATACTGTCACAATATAGTCTTTTACAACTTGGTGGGCAGTCTTGTCTTAAAACTCTTTTGCTCTTTGGGGGAGGATAGCGTTCACTTCTTCCAGCCAGTTTCGGTGTCGGGCCATCTTCCCTGCTTCCCTTTCAAGATGTTTCACCAAGTTCCACCTGGACCGATATTTTCCATCTGTTTCTGGGTTGTACATTACATCCCGGTTGGTGGTTCCAGGTTATAAGGCCTGCCTGGTTGTGTTGGAGGGGTTGGTTTCTCTGAAAGGTGTGCCCAATTTCCTGTGTTTAATGTTTTTAACGTTAAACCCCTATACGAATAAGTTTAGTACCCTTACATGGTTTCCTCTGCTAGTTCTTTGTTGCTTGGATGCTTCCCAGGTATGTGTGGGCACTGTGAAAGCCATACGTTAAAGGCCCAGTGAATTGAAAAATACATTTTTCACACTTATATCCATATAATCAGGTATAATGCAGGTTCATTGTATGTTATTTTCTCATGTATTTTTTGTATATATTGTATTCTGTAAATCGTATAATATGTAACCTGTCTTCTCCATGTTTACATCCTTGAATGTTGATTGATGGGTCTTATGAGCACAAGCTGTGTCTGGTCACGTGAAACAGCCTTGACAAGGCATATCTAGGTGCCTGTGTTTCATGTTCATTGTCTGATGAAGAGCCGTGAGGCTCCAACGTCATGTTCTTGTGGTGAAATAAACCTTTAACAGGGAGCAGTATACCAGTGTGAGGACGCTATTTATTTATTTTTAGTTTCTAGATGGCTCTCTACCCGGCACCTGGCATTTAGTTTTTTTTATGTGTGTGTTCTTTTGTTTGCTTCATTATATGGCCAACAATGCATGCCAAAAAATGGAAATGTTTTACTTTTTTGTATCTTAAAAATAAAAACTTCATAACAAATGATTTTTCATTACTTCCTGAAAATGAAAACATCCTGCATGGTTGATGTGTCGAATATCACATCAATGAAAGAGAACAGAAATTAAGCTGACCTGTTTTTATCTCATTTCTGAATCGCCATCCACAAGCACAGGTGGCTTTGATTATAGTCAGAAATACTCTGTTTTTAATAACATGCTGAACCAAAAAATAAAAACGCCTCGAACCAGGGGCGGATGTAACATTTCCCTATTGGTGGGGCAGGTATGGGGGCGGCTTCATCGCCTGTATCGCTTGAAGTCGCACCCATACCATTTTCAGTTACAGGACTTTTATTGGGCAAGTAAAATAACATCAGTTGTTGTTGAAGTTGCAACAGACACGCAGCATGCATAAAGCTAAAGGTCTGACTCAGAGAGTTTTCTGTTTTCAATGATGAAATGCTGTTGGTTAGTGGTGACACAGCTGTAGTTAGTTAGTAGCAGCAGTAGTGTTTCAAATTTTAAATATAAGCACTGATATATCTTGGGTTGTTTTGCATGCCATCATGTTTGGTGGGGCAGTCTTGGCATTTAGGGGGCACTGCCCCCCCTACCCTGCCTGGGACGGCGTTCCATTTTGCCGCCTTTTCTTGGGATGCAGCAGAGCCAGCGTGTTAGGTGGTGGGAAGCAAAAGAAAAAAAAAATATCGATTTAGTTGGATCCAAAACGGAGCCTGCATGCTGACAGCATGTAAAAAGGCACTGAGTCACTGTCTGCTCATCTGGCCGTGTTGTCTGGCCAACGTCTGTCTGGGCCCACAGTTTTTTTTGTGGCAAATGTTTGCGATCGCTCTGAGACGGTGGGGGAGGAGGAGGAGGGAGCTTAAAAGCGCGCACACACAGCGCCAGGGGCGGATGTCACATTTTCCCAATTGGATGGGGGGGGGGGGGGGGGGGGGGGGGGGGGCGACTTCATCACCTGTGCGATGAAGTCACACCATACCATTTTGGTTAAAAGACTTATTTGGCAAGTACAAGCATCAGTTGCTGTTGAAGTTACAACAGACACGCAGCATGCATAAAGCTAAAGGTCTGACTCAGAGAGATTTCTGTTTTCAATGATGAACTGCCATTGGTTTAGTTAGTAGCAGTAGTAGCGTTTCAAATCATTTTAAATATAAGCTATTTGAAATATCTTGGGTTGTTTTGTATGCCATTGTGTTTGGTGGGGCAGTCTGGGCATTGGGGAGCATTGCCCCCCCATGCCTATGCCTAGATCCACCCCTGCACAGCACCGTGGAGCCACGCGGTACAGCTGTGCACTGCCCCCCCCCCCCCCCCCCTTTTTGGACGGGGCGCCATTTCCACAGCAACGACTTGGATATGTCAGGGAGCCGAAAACGTAATTCAAGACCTTCAAGCAAGGAGTGGAACAACTTAGTTACTTGCCGTTTTTCAGTCGAATGCAAGCTAATTTAAACTTGATGTTTAAATGTTGGTAACGGCAACAGTAGTAACACAGCATCCTTCCCGTTGTACAACGTACTTACAGGTACAGTAGAGGCATTCTGTTGCAGGTGAAAGGCTTCATTGTAAGCATAATGTGGAAGGGTTCAACACAGCCATGTTCTCGTTCACACAGGCGCTATCGGAGGGAGGGGCGCGCCGGCCGGGTTGTCCACAGATTGTGTTTAATAAACGAGCCGTCGGATTTTCAAGCTCTTCTTGTGGTGGCACTCAGTGACCTTTGGGGGGGGGGGGGGGGGGGTGGTCTGGGGGGGTTGATCTTCGGGCGGGGCTCACCGTTCTGTGGTGTTGGTGGGTTCTTCGGGAGGGGTGGAGATGTCAAGTTCATCGCGGCGCTGCTGGTGTTTGAACAAGGCCAGACAGGTGTCTGTGTGTCGAAGCGCGACTGCTGAAACTCTTCCCCCCCCCCCCCCCCCCCCCCCCCCCATGATCTCCTCCATTGTACACAGCAGCACATGCACAAGACGTGCCACTTACGGCATTATGCGGCCGGAGGGCCCAATGGCCCTTTGGCTGACTCTGACCGGCCTGTGGTCCTTGAGAGAGTTCCAGTTAAATATGGAAAGTTGGTTAACCAGATGTAACTCTTCGGGAATGTAAAAATGAAACCAAATGGACCCTTAGGGTCCTTTGGTTTCATTTTTTACACCCCAAGAGTTAACATTTTCATCATGTGGAATTAGCCCAAGTCTACAAAACTAGAGAATGCAGAAGATTAATGGTCATTTTGATCTGTGTGTTTCGACTGTTTGGTTTCCCAAATCAGCCTGGAATTGTGGACAAAAGCAAAAAGAAAGTTTGTGGTCTGTGGGTTTTAAAAATGTCATCAAATGGTGGTCCCTGGCCCTGGTGTCAAAATGGTTGGTCTCACTCTTACTTTTATGTTGAAATGAAATTAATATTACGCGCTAATATTGCGACTTTAGTCCAGGCTTTAGTCTTGGCCCTGCACAATATTTTATGTATCTCATTTGGCCCCTTAGGAAAAATAATTGCCCACCCCTGGTATATACTGTACAAGTATATACAGTATACTTACAAATACAAACATCAAGCGAAATTGTTGAAATTTGGCTTGTTTGGATGCCATCCTGTTTGGTGGGGCATTTAGGGGCTCATGCCTGGAACCCCAAATTACCCCTTGCATGGTTTCTTCCGCCATCTGTGTAAATTGTGTAAAGCAGCCTTGGACAAAGGTGCTATATATAAATGAATTAAAGTCCAGCCGTGCCAAAAACCATGAAGGCACACAATGTGGAGAGTTGATTTAGCTCTGAAAGTAAACAGAAGCGCGAGGATCCGTCCCTATAACCGCGATGATTAATTAACAGGATGTTGAAATTTGCGCTGATGTCCAAGCACAACCTTCTCCTCTCGTGGAGCGTAACTTATTTATTTTCATGGCGCGGCGCCGAATGGGCCGAGCCTCGCCGTCTGTATTAAGAACAGAGCGGTTTGTCTCTATCTCTGTCTGGCTAGAAGCAGGGGCGGATCAAACATTTACCAATGGGGGGGGCAGGAGAAAATGGTATGGGGGACGGCTTCATCGCCCGTGTTGCGAAGCGACACGGGCGATGAAGCCGCACCCATACCATTTTCAGTTACAGGACTTTAATCAAGTAAAGCCTCAATAATAACATCAGTTGTTGTTGAAGTTGCAACAGACACGCCGCATGCATAAAGCTAAAGGACTGAGTTTTCTGTTTTCAATGATAAATGCTGTTGGTTTAGTGGTTGGTTTAGTTTAGTGTTTAGTTTAGTGGTGCCACAACTGTAGTTAGTTAGTAGCAGTAGTAGTGTTTCAAATCATTTTAAATATAAGCACTTTAATTTGAAATATCTTGGGTTGTTTTGCATGCCATCGTGTTTGGTGGGGCAGACTGGGCATTTAAGGGTTCATTGCCCCCCATGCCATGCCTAGATCCGCCCCTGGTCTGGCTATAGAAGTGTTTCATCTGCACAGAGTGCTGGAAAAAGTACTCTGATGTTCTACTAAACAAGGGTAAAGAAGACTTTTGTAGAGGTGTTTGTGAGTTATATTTACCTTGCTATGATGTCACTACAAATGTGGACAAAAAAGTTTTACTACTTGAAGGAGAACTTCACCCCCCCCCCCCCCCCCTTAGCTCCCCCAACCAAGGTTCATGTTTTAGGATGTTATTAGAGTAAAAGTAGTAAAAGTCGAGCATACATTTCGTTTCATTTGCTTATTTCTTTCGTTTTAGCGATTTGTCAGGTAGCAGGGGAGATTCAAACATCATTATTTACATATTTATTTACATATTCAAACATACTTAAGTTTATTATTAATTATTATTCTTATATTATTTTTTATAGTGATTTCCTTTTATTATTTAGTATAGTTATATTGTACTAGACCCCATAAAATTACATCTAGCTACAACAGATCACAGCATCTATTGGATGTCAATGATCATAAACTGTCAAATTGAGCCTACAACACACAACTCAATTTTTTTTCTTTTTTTTTTTTGCAAATTTTCTGTTGATTTTACCATTTGAAGATCTGGATCTGAATACACAAGTCTGTGTTTTCTTCCTAATAAAAATGGCTAAACCCCAAAGTCTGAATATAATATAGTATATCGCCAGGTATGTACTGTACAAGAACATGTATAGTACATTCTCCAGTCCAGTCCTAACTCCACAAATGAGAAGAAATAGTGGCATTTCTAAGCAATTTGGAACCCCAGGCAAGATTCTCCAGGGAAAATCTCCTGTGACATCATACCTATGACAGGCACAGTAAAATGGCGCCCCCCAAGGGATAAAAAATATGATCTACTTTTAAACTAAACAACATATTATCTGTGTTTTAAATGTTCAATTCTAGTTATAGAGGACAAGTATAAAGTATTTATCCATATGAGGCTTATTAGCCTGGGATCCTTTTAAAGCATGTCTGGTGGTCGCCCCGGTGCCGCCTCCTCTCCCCTCATGGCGCCCAGGCAGCTGCCTAGTCTGCCTAATGGCAAAAACGTCCCTGAAGAAAACATGTTACACACAAATGGCTATAGCTGCTGTTTTTACCTGGATGACGGTGGCTGTAACTGGGCGGAGTGAGAACTCACAGACACCGTTTTGGGAATGCAGTTCCAATGCCCAAAACAACCAACGTCACCGCAGCTATTTCGAGACAACGGTTGTGAAACAGCTCGCGGTATACCGTCCGAGACAATCGAGACGTGCATGTTGTATGTTTTGCGGAAACCTAAGTGAAAATGAGTGTGATGTTGAACAGAAGTGGAGGTCTTTTTTGTTGTTGTGCGTGTGCATGCGCGAGACCCCCGGCCGGCACCAAAAGCTGAATTCCTGAGTGCCTTGTGTGTCAGAGGAACCCGCAGAGTGGCCTGTTTAATTTCCAACCCCCGAGGGCAAAAAAAGCATCGGAATTATAACATTTTCGGAGCGGAATTGATTTGACCAATTCGGCAAACTTTCAGGAGAAGACAAACGAAAGTTCATGAATTACTTTGCAGTACACGGCGGCGCCTACGCAGCAACAGAGACATGCGCACGTTCACAAACCGCAACGTATCCAGGGGCGGATGTAACATTTCCCAATTGGGGCCCCAGGAGAAAATGGTATGGGGACGGTTCCATCGCACCACTGGCGATGCTGTCGCACCCGTATACCATTTTTGGTTACAGGACTTTTATTAGGCAACAATAACATCAGTTGTTGAAGTTGCAACAGACACTCAGCATGCATAAAGCTAAAGGTCTGACTCAGAGAGTTTTCTGTTTTCAATGCTGAAATGCTGTTGGTTTAGTGGTGACACAGCTGTAGTTAGTTAGTAGCAGTAGTAGTGTTTCAAATCATTTAAAATATAGGCACTTTAATTTGAAATATCTTGGGTTGTTTTGCATGCCTCATGGTTTGGGGGGCAGACTGGGCATTTAGGGGGGCATTGTCCCCCCATACCCATGCCTAGATCGTCTTGCGTTCCCACGCCAACGCCCCCCGACCACCTCTGTGATGTGGTTTCACGCCGGAAAATGCTGTGCCCTTTTACTGCACATGAGATAAAGCACAAATTCGTAAATTAAGAGTGTGTGAGGTGTGTGTGTGCACATGCCTGCCCGTGTGTGTGTGTGTGTGTGTGGTCAGAAGACGTAGTTGAAGCGGACAGTGCAAACAATTCCCAGCATACCAGTGGTGGGACCAGAGTAAACTGACCCCGAGAATTCTGTTGCTACACACAGTCCCACACCTTAAGTCTGAGTGTTTTCATGGGCTGTTTTTGAATGTCTGCCACGTAGATAAGACCAAGCAGCACTTATCCACAGGTACGGTAAGAGAAAAATACGCAGGGGAAATCCACAGTGTTCAATTTATTTCTGACAGTATAGCAGTCATTGATCCAGCAACATATTTGGTTGAGGGCAGTGCTTGGTTTGCACATGCACGCACGCCGAAAAGTCAGGTTTTTTGGCAGGTTATTTGACTTTCATTCCGCCCCACAGTGACAGTAAAAAACGTCTTTGTACTCATATAGTAAAAACACAACTAGGCCCATAAACAGGGGTATTCAACCTTATTGATACCAGGGCTCACTATTTATTCTGCATTTCAGTTTGGACTCTCAAACCCAAAACTAAAGATTTTCAAGTTTGTGTCCACAATTTTGTAGAGATAACTGGCAAAATGTTGTTCAAAATAACAATTCTTAAATATGATTTAACTCTTGTGAGCGTAAAATGAAACCATGAACCGGTAGGGTCCCTTTGGTTTCATTTGGTTCCATTTGGTTACCAACTGTCCATCATTTGGTAACCATTTGGTTACCAACATCATTTAGCTGGGGACCACCTGGAATCCTCTCAAGGACCAATGGTGGTTCGAGGACCACTGGTTGAAAACCACTGCTATTGGAAAGGGGTTTAGAAAGTACATGGTGGTGAGATTTAATAAGTGTGTGTGCGTGTTGTGTGTGTGTGTGTGTGTGTGTGTGTGTGTGTGTGTGGGTCAGTGATGCACTATGGCACACACACTATGTAAATAGCGGATCCACAAGCTCAATGCGTTGCATGTGTGCCTGTGTTTCACAAACAACATAATGTAAGGACCCATAAGGGGTCGGGACGCTTCCTGGGTACAATTAAATAATTATTATATCGATCATAGTCCACCGCGTGCAGAAGTCATGTGAAAATGCGCTAGTTTTCTGCTGCATTGCCTATCTCCAAAGCATTATAAAAAATGTTTTTTATCAGACACTGAAAACAGGTCTAATGCCAGTTGCGTATACTGCAGCTCTGACAAGGTGTCACAACGACATTCAGTGGCGTTTCTAGCAATTTGGAGCCCTAGGCAAGATTTTCCCTGGAGCCCCCCCTGTAAATGTCGCCCCCAAAAGGATAAAATTATGAACTATTTTTAAAACTAAAGAACATATGTGTTTTAAATGTCCAATTCTACTTATAGAGGATAAGTATAATGTATATTCATATTAGGCTTATTAACCGGGTATCCTTTTTAAAGCATGTCTGATGGTTGCCCCCCCCCCTCCCCTCATGGCGCCCTAGGCAAATGCCTCGTCTGCCTGATGGCAAAAAAACACCCCTGATGTCATTATACAGAGATACAGAGGGAATGAAAACAAGCTCTCTCCACACAACCAGACACCTTCTCCACCAGGGATTCTTGTCAATGAAGAAGTTACTAGTGTGTTGCTTTTGTCCTGCATTGCATTTTGGTGTGCTTCTACACTCTTCAATTACGCAAATGCTGGAGGGGTCAAATAAACGTACCGGACGGTATGCATAATTCGAATGGATATAGGCTAGGATACAAAATGAAGGCAAACACAGAACAAAGAAAAATGGTAATATGAAGCCCCTTAGGGGGCATTTTTTGAGGGCGGGGGGATTATAAATATGAACCGCAGAATGGGACATGCGGTCAGGGATATTACCCCTGTGACACTCCATGCTGACGTTATACCGGATCGTTGCGACAGAAACGGTTTGAGTCTTAGGGGGAGAGAGGGAGTCAGAGGGATCAGATGGAGTGAGTGCGGAGCTGCATGTGTGAGCTCTAAAAAGAGATGCTTTTTCTAATCAGAAGTAATAAAAAATAATAATAATTACTTCCTGAAAACTAAAACTTAAGCTGAGCTGCTTTCATCCTGTTTTTGAATTGTTCTAAAAAAAAAACATGTTGATTTGATCACCGCCACAAATTTTTAAACAATTCTTGACACTGAATTATCACGTTAGAGGAGGGGTTTTCAACAGGTTGTCCGGGGACCACCAGTGGTCCCTGAGAGGGTTCCAGGTGGTCCCCAGGCTAAATAGTGAAAAGTTGGTTAACCAGATGTATAACTCTTTGAGAGCGTATGAAACACTTGCGCGTCCATTTGGTTTCATGTTTACACTGTCAAGAGTTAAAATATTCATCGAAGCAACACAGGCTTCATCGCCTGTGTTGCTTCACACCACCTCATCGTCTGTGTCGCGGTGTCGTGCCCATGACATTTTTGGTTACAGGAGTTTTATAAGGCAAGTATAAGCATCAATAATAACATCAGTTGCTGTTGAAGTTGCAAACAGACACGCAGCATGCATAAAGCTAAAGGTCTGACTCAGACAGTTTTCTGTTTTCAATGATGGAAATGCTGATGGTATAGTGGTGGCACAGCTGTAGTTTGCTAGTAGCAGTAGCGTTTCAAATCATCTTAAATATAAGCACGTTGAAATATCTTGGGTTGTTTTGCATGGCATCGTGTTTGGTGGGGCAGGCTGGGCATTTAGGGGGGTATCCCCCCCCCATGCCCATGCCTAGATCCGCCCCTGGTGTCAACAGATTAGCACGTTGAAGTATTCCAAAAGTTTTTTTTTTTTTTTTTTTTTTTTTTTCAAAATAGTAGCATACCATGTGGCAAAAATGAAGACCATAGGCTTATTATTATTGTTCGGACTAATGGATGACGAGGAGAGACAAAGAGGGAGTGACGGAACAATAAACAGAGCGAATTGAATCGAGTACCAGTTTCAAAGAGGCCAAAGAGGTTGGAAAAAAAGATGGATTTTGCTGTTCGGGAGCACAAAAATGCTTAGCCTTCTTAGTAGGTCCTTTATCTCCCTGCTCTCAATCCCCTCAGCAGAACCAAAAGAACTGTTAGACTCAGGGCCCGGATCTAGAGGGGGGCAGGGGTGGGCAGAGCCCACCCGAACGTGCATCGTGCCCACCCAATGAAAGGTGCTGGTTTTCAACCAGTGGTCGGGGGACCACCAGTGTTCCAGGTGGTCCCCAGCTAAATGGTGGAAAGTTGGTTAACCAGATGTAACTCTTTGAGAGTGTAAAAATGAAAACAAATGGTCCATTTGGTTTCATTTTTACGCTCTCAAGAGTTAAAATATTCATCATGAGAATTAGCCCAAAGTTTACACAACTAGAGAATGTAGAAGATTAATGGTCATTTTGATCTGTATGTTTCACTGTTTTTTCCTCAAATCCAGGCTGGAATTGTGGACAAAAACAAAACAAATCTTTATAGTTTTGGGGTCTGTGGGGCTAAAATGTCATCAAACGGTGGTCTGTGGCTCAAATGCCGAATACATAGTGGGCCCTGCAAGTGTCAAAAAAGTCGGAGTTGGCCACCCAGCCATTCTTCCAGCCCACCCTAGTAGGGCTGGCTAAATCCGGCCCTGTAGAGTCTACAGTGTAGACTCTTGTTTGTCCAGCTTTGATGGACTGTGTGGACTCTCTCTCTCTCTCTCTCTCTCTCTCTCTCTCTCTCTCTCTCTCAGGAGAGCAGGTTTTCATTGGCCCACAGCAGCAGTCTGACCCCCGTCTCACGCAGCAGGGCCGCGCCGGCGGGATTAACGCGCGGCAGACAGAGCCATGTTTGAGCGAGCGAGCAAACTGTTCCCTGCCAGCAGGCGAGAGCAGGGACGGATCTAGGCATGGGCATGGGCATGCAAAACAACCAACAATTAAACAATTAAAGTGCTTATAATTAAAATGATTTGAAACACTACTACTGCTACTATCTAACTACAGTTGTGTCACCACTAAACAACAGCATTTCATCATTGAAAACAGAAAACTCAGTCAGACCTTTAGCTTTATGCATGCTGCGTGTCTGTTGCAACTTCAACAACAACTGATGTTATTATTGATGCTTAATTGCCTGATAAAAGTCGAGTAACCAAAAATGGTATGGATGCGGGGTGAGGTACCATTTTAGCCAATCACAGCACAGCGGTCTCCAGCAGTTTCATAATGAGCCAATAGAGTGGAGTTGAGGTGAAGTTAGATTCTGTTTTTTAAACAAATCTGTTTACAAACCCAGTGTTTGTACACACTAAAGTTGCCTCTATTCCTGGTAGGCCCGGATGCAGAATGGAATTACTAATTTTCAGTCATTTCACTTATTTCAAATAACATTCTTCTTTTTTGTCTAATCCTCCACATTACGAAGTTCCTCCCTGTCCCCAGTGAGACTATGGGTGAGATTTTCGTTACATGCTAAACCCCTTATGCCATATCCCTTATTTCATTTTCACTATTTTGAAAAACTTTTTTGGACTATTTCAACATGTCTATTAACACGTTGTGAGCTAGTAGACTGGCCATTGAACTACTGAGAAATGTTTTTTTTAATAGTTTAAAAAGGCAAAGAAGTTAAGGGATAAGGGGTATAGCGGTAACGAAAATGGAGCCCTATGTGTCAAAAAACAAAACAAAAACCTAGTTTCAGTTTGGAGCTTTGGGAGAATCAGGATCGGGTGGGGGTGGGACTTGGTGTACATGCTGTTGGCTTGTTGCACCCCCCACTGCAGAGTGCATTTCACATCTCGTTACCGGAGGGCCCGGAGGGTTTTCCGAATCACCGAATGTTCCTTTAACATTGACGACGTGCAAGGCTGTACTTGCTGCAGACGGCAGCAAGGCTGTACTTACTGCAGAGGGCCACTAATGATTGGACAATTACACACACACACACACACACACACACACACACACACACACACACCACACACACACCACACACAACACACACACACACACACACACACACACACACACACACACACACACACACACAAAATTGGGCGCCATTTTACAAGAGATTTTCCCTCGAGCCCCCCTTACCAAATGGACAATTGGGTCCATTTGGTAAGAAATAACTCTAGTCCTCGTGTCTGTATGCAAATTCGACCATACTTGTGGGAAGGTTTGGGTCCTTGAGAGTATAGTGTTATAGCTTGCTCAAGCACACACACACACACACCCTGAGTTATGATGAACACCCTTATTGTGAACTGTACAGTAAGTGTTCACAGTGGGAATAATTGGGTACAGGTGTGTGCAGGGCAGGCTGCTTCCTGTCTGGCTACTGGCATTTTGCAGCTTTCCGACACACACACACACACACACCACACACACACACAACACTCGTCTAATGAAATGCTGTCAGGTGCAATATCTCTCTCTCTCTCCTCAAATGTTTGCACAACGGCCATTTTTTTTAGGTAAAAAAAAAAAAAAAACAGGCAGCACATTTCAGACGGTGCGAGCTGAGCTCCCCCGTATAGCTGTCAAAAAGTTGTTTTCCATAGAATTAGGACAGATAGGTTTCATGGGTGGCTGCTATAGCTGGCACTGTGCTGATGCCAGAGATACTGTATATGTATGTACTCTAGCTAGGCTGGCATGTAACAGTGTTCTCACACGAGGGCTCCATGTGACCAACGGTAAAAACAAGCAATAGTTGAACCATGATTGATCGTTCCATGTTTGTTTCACAAGTTCACAGCTGTTTTCGATGCCACCGTGGATTATGTTGCCTCCTGGCACTGCATAGCTCCCCCAGATCAGCTGTTTTTGCTGACTAAGTATAGAGCATTAACTCCTTTTTTTTTGCTTCATAGTGACTCCTGCCCGTTCACTGTCACTTAACAGTTTTGGTGTTCAACGCATTATGTTACACTTAGCTATTGAAAAATATCAGATCTACAAGCTCATATCGTAAATATAAGTGGTGCAATATGAGCTCGTAGATCTGATTTTCTTTTTTTTTAATGTGAAAATGATGTGCAAATCTAAGAATATATTCTATTTGACACCTGATTCTAGTTTCTGACAGTAGATTCTAGTTTCTGACTAGTTTCTGATGCTAGATTCTGACAGATTCCAGTTTCTCTGAAAAATCTATGTTCCTGTGTCAGTGATGCTCAACATATTTCATGCCAAGGACCACCAGAATTATCTACGAACCCCAATCTGAAAACATGTTGTAGGGATCCCCCAGAAGCAACGACTTTGGTTCAAAATATTTGCTTCCGAAAGAATACACAGTATATTCAAAGATTTGCATCACATCTTCACAATTTCTCAAAAAAAAAAAAAAAAAAAAAAAAAAATCAGAGCTACAAGATCACAGCGCGCTACTCGGTGGCGCGCTGTGAGCTTGTAGATCTGATATTTTTCAATAGCTTAAGTGTAAATTAAGGGTTAAAGAAACCTCCCACTTCAGCCTCTACCCTCTGGCGCAGCATGTTATTATGATAGCTTCACCCTGTGTTAGAATTTAGCTGCTATTGTTAACCAGTTAGTAGAACCAATTAGATGTCTGTAGTGATGGTACATTACGATACAACAGCCATCCGATGTGCTGTGCAGCATGGCTGGATGCCGTAGAATTGATGCCCAGCATGCTGAAATTATTTGAAGTTATTTTTTTAACGGGAGCAAATGGGGTGGAATAATGCAATACAAACTGTCACATGCAGGCTGATGAGCAACCAAGGGAATGTTGCAAGGTAAAACAAAAAAAAAAGTGTCGATACAATAATTAATATAACACAAGTCTAAGTACGCTTCTGAACATAACTTGCAGCATGAGGCTCTATAGATTAGCTATAGCTTATTTACATTTCTCGTAATAGTAGTAGTTTCTAGAAGTTAAATAATGACAAAATGTTAAAGGTCGTTGAGATTTGGACATACAAGGTGGAGTGATTACAATCGAGTAACAGTGTTGACCACTGAGCACCAGAAACCAACTAGAATCATGGGGCCTTTTATTTTGAAGGCCCTGTAACTCTCCTCCTAGCAAACAGGAAGTAGTCGTAGGCCACCAATCTGCTGGCCGGTGCATTGTTGTTGTGCTTTAACGTTGGGTTAATCTGCAAGTTAGTTAGTGCAGACGTTTTTTTATTGAGCTCCTAACATCCAATGTTTCTGTTCAACCGCCTCAACCTGAGCCTCAATTCAGAGAAAAGCTAGACTAAAGATAACGTTTATAATGGCAGTGAATGGAGGGGAAACATTTCATGGGCTGACCGCAGCGGAAAGCGAGCGTTTCCTGGCGTCGGGGGAAGCTACTGTAAAATGATCATTAAATTATCTTTCTGAATCAATAATAATCAATACGTCTCGTCATCTCGCCGCTGGCACAGATGTACCTTAAACACAAGAACAATCGGTTCAACGTCACAGCAGTTAAGCCTGTCACATTATGGTGTGTTATCGACCTAAAGTACTTGAGATCATCGCAATTAGTTATCCACAATCATTGTAATCGTTTCCATGTTGAAAATATAGAAGCGTGCCGCCGCATGTGAACTGACATGAACCGATGTTCACATCCAGGGGTGATCGCAGTACAAAAAAGATCCTGGGAGTGTGAGGGAGTTTATTTGCAAATGGGTGCTTTTTTTGTCTTTATGGGAGCTTCATGCACATTCCTTGACCTATAAACCCAATGTGATGGATTTATAGAGCTGCGCAGTGACGTCATCGCCCTGTTCCGGAAGTCTTTTCCCCATTCATTTTTTCTCATAGACTTTTCGAAAATAATTATATCAAGACGATTACGCCGCGGCCAAAGCCAACTCAGGTCGTGACAAATCATGACAACAAACACAATATCGTCATATAATATATAATTGGGAAGAAGTAGAAAACGGCATGATACAAGACTTTTTGTTTCGTTTTTCATCTTAGAAATTATTTTATTGTCCCAAAAGTTTGTGTGTGTCATCATGATTCGTCACGACTCGAGTTGGCTTTGTCCGTGGCGTAATCGTCTTGATATAAATTATTTTCGAAAAGTCTATGAGAAAAATGAATTGGGAAAAGACTTCCGGAACAGGGGCGGTGACGTCACTGCGCAGCTCTATAAAAACACATACAAGCACTGCTGCCCTGCGCATTCGCACGCACGCACGCGCACACACACACACACACACACACACACACACACACACACACACACACACACACACACACACCACACACACACACACACACACACACACACACACACACACACACACACACACACACACACACACACACACACAATAAAATTATCTATACAAATTCTCACTTTATACTTTATTGGTGGTGCACCATTACAAATGCATGAACTAGAGTGAAGAAACAGTAGATCGTACTTAGACAACTGATAGGGCCCATCACTTAATGGTGGGGGCCCTCGGGATCTATTGATTTCAGCTGTTACAATTCCAGCCATGCAAACATGACTTGCGTTAAGTATAGATTAGTAACCTAAAGGGGAACTCCACCCATTTTCAACAATTTAATATGTCATTAATATACCTTAGAGATGTTGTGTAGACACGATAGAAAAGTTCCCCCAATTTTTCCTTAAAATGGAGGTCTGAAAAAATCATTAACATGGTGAAATACATCTGATGACATCATCAAGATGTATTTCACCATGTTAATGATTTTTCTTTCAGACCCTCATTTTGAAAATGGGTGGAATTCCCCTTTAATGACTAGAATTACAATGTTATTGTCTTTTTTCATGACCAATATATTCTCCTATGGTACAGGGGCTTGAACTACAGAGGTGGTACTATGTGATATTCGTTGTGCTAAAAATGCTAAAAGAAAAAACTTACAATAACTGCATTGCATAGAATCTCACATACTAGTATGAAGGCTATTTTGTTGAGCTGTGAATTCAATAGCCACTTACACAAGTGGGTACCTGCTACCTGCTCCTAACAATGACTGTGTGTGTTTATATGCGCGTGCGTGTCTGTCTCAGCCTGACCTAGTATTGACCTCTAGTGAGTAGTAAGGTTGTAAAGTAACCGTTACAACCTTCCTGCTTAAGTCAACAACTGTGCGCACACACACAACACACACACCACACACACACACACAACACACACACACACACACACACACACACACCACACACACACACACCACAACACACACACACACACACACACACACACACACACACACACACACAGACGTCAGATAAAGGCAGGCTTTTGATCTGAAAAATAAAATAAAATCGATTCTTCACTGCGATTAAGATCGATTAAAAAAAAAAGATAACCGATAGGCTGTGCAGCATGGCTGGATGCCGTAGAATTGATGCCCAGCATGCTGAAATTATTTGAAGTTATTTTTTTAACGGGAGCAAATGGAGTGGAATAATGCAATACAAACTGTCACATGCAGGAGCAACCAAGGGAATGTTGCAAGGTAAACAAAGTGTCTATACAATAGTTAATATAACAGAAGTCTAAGTACGCTACTGAACATAACTTGCAGCATAAGGGTCTATAGATTAGCTATAGCCTATCTACATTACTAGTAAAAAGTAGTAGTTTCTAGAAGTTAAATAATGACAAAATGTTAAAGGTTGTTGAGATTTGGAGATACAAGGTGGAGTGATACGAGATACAAGGGCAGGCTTTTAGACATGAAAAATAAAATACAATCAATTCTTCACTGCGATTAAGATCGATTATAAAAAAAGTGGTATTAAATATCATGATAATTGAGATAATCAATCCCCTCCGCCCCTAGTATTAACAGGCTTAACGTTTCATTGGCATTAACGACCACCAGACACTCTGACAGAAACACAGTTTAAAAAGCCACAGGAGTTTTCCAGACTCTCATAATAAATGGTTACTGTATATTGCTGTAATTACACAAAGAGAAGTGCTGGCTTCCTCTATTGTAACCGTGCCACAGAGGGACGGACGTCCAACTTTCTCTCCATTGTATGTGCACACGGATCGGCTTGAGCAGGCAGAGGTAAAATACGCAGCGGCTGCTGGACTGCAACACTAGACAGTACTGCAGGGGTGTCGACGCTTTTTTGACTACTTTCAAAATGAGCGGCTCAACAAGTTGTACACATCAAAAATGTGATTGTTCCATTACTGAAAATCCATTTCAAGGGCCCCTGGAAAGCTTTGAAATAGTTGGTGATGGTGTTACTTATTGTTATAGTGTTTAAAGATGGAGTGCCATATTTTTTTTCTACCCTAAAACATGATCATCAGGTATTAATGTTTTCCCCCAAAAAGTATACAGTGTTTGTTAAACTGTCATTGTTATGATTCCACCAGCCAGTTCATGAAGTATGCCTGGTTTGCCTGGTGGGTGGTGATGGGTGGAGATCCACCTGAACTGAAGCCACGCCCACAGTTTTAGTTGCATGATCAGGGGGAGGAGTTAGGGGAGGGGCTGAGAATGTGATGTCACTATATTGAAGTATAAGTAACACACCAAGGGGTCTATTTACATGCTGTCACCTCTTAAACATGTACAAAAATGGAAAAAAAAAAACATGGCACCCCTCTTTAAGAACAATGCACTAATAATGAAAAATAGAGGGGGAGAATTGGAAGGTTTTCCTGTTTGTGCTATTAATGACGTTTGAACTAAGAACTTTCCGTTTTTGTCCACAATTGGGAAAGAGAACAGGCAAAACGTTGGTCAGAAAAACAATTATTCTCCATTTTCTAATTGTGTGGACTCTTGAAAATTACGTAATTCAGATGGTTAAAATATAATTTAACTCATGAGAGTGTTAAAAAGAAACCAAATGGACCTGTAACGGCCTGTGTGATCTACTGGTAGATCACCATCTACCACTAAACCAACAGCATTTCATCATTGAAAACAGAAAACTCTCTTGAGTCAGACCTTTAGCTTTATGCATGCTGCGTGTCTGTTGCAACTGCAACCATAACTGGTGTTATTAGTGATGCTTACTTCACTAAAAGTCCTGCAACTAAAAATGGTATGGGTGCAGCTTCATGGGCCTGTGTCGCTTCGCGCCACGGGTGCCCCCCCATTGGGAAATGTTACATCCGCCCCTGCTTAAGAAGTTGCCTTTAATAATACCTTTAAGTACAATAAAACGGGCCGGTTCTTAGTGATCTGGCCATGCAACATCATGCGACCGAGCAAAGTGCACTCGCATGCAGACAGTGTGTAAATATTTAGTCTATCATGTCTTATTTTTGTACAGTCGTCGAGCATCCCTGCCAGTACGGAGCAGCAGCAGCAGCAGCAGATCTGCTTCGACACTTGCTTGTTTTAGATGTTGTTGCATAGTGGTGACCTTCCCTCCTTCCCAGCTTTCTCTCTTTTCCTTGGGCATTCCACGTCTAGCAGCAAAACAGATGACTTCAGCGCGGCGGCGGCTTTGCTCTCTTTGCACAGACAGAAGAACAATCCGCATTTTTTTTTACCAGCCTTCTCCTTTTCTTTTTCATGTTAAGGACCCCCCAAAATCATCTTTAAATGGCCGCCGGGGCGGCCAATTGGCTCCAGGGCTAAAGGTTTTGGGAAACAGTGTTGTAAACCACTTGCTGTGTCTTATTTCAATGTTGTGCCTGCCCGGGAAACACTGGTATTCAATTGCGATTTTTCGGCATAGGCACATGCCTAAAACGGAGGAAATGTGGTTAATTTTCTTTCCAGTGTATAAACACTTGGTAATGGCTAAACCCGCCACCTCGACTTAAATTAACACCAAACCAAACGGCGTCCCACAGTCACCTCATTTTTCGTCTAAATGCTAGACGGGATAATGTTTATGAAGTGATTTTAATTAAACTATCAGCAGCCTGGGTCGGAGGTTGTTCTGATGTCATCGCCATTATTGCTTCTCGTGACTGAACGGTAAACCAGACGAATAATGCCAGACTAGTTTAGCCTTCACGGAAACCTCCAAAACTCAGCATTTCAGCAGTGGTGTTACTGCTAGAGGTATAACGGCAAAATTACAGGAAACTCAGTAAAAACAACCGGACCGACCCAGGCACGTACACAGCTCCAGAACGTGCGGTTAAGCTCTCCGACTGTTGGCTTCGTCATAGCTATTGAGAAGGCTTGCAAAAAATCAGTCCCGCCTCCATTTTTTGGAATGAAACCGTATTCTCAAATCCGCTCTATAGATCAGTGGTTTTCAACCATTTTGATACCAGGGCTCACCGTTTCTTCAGCATTTGAGCCACGGACCACCACTTGATGACATTTTCACACCACAGACCCAAAACTAAAGAATTCTCATTTTTGTCCACAATTCCAGGCTGTTTTTCGCAAACAAAACAGGCAAACTATATATCAAAATGACCATTAATCTTGGCCTAAAAATGACCTCTTGAGAACGTAAACATGAAACCAAATGGACCAAGGGTCCATTTGGTTTCATTTTTACGCTCTCAAGAGTTACATCTGGTCAACCAACTTTACATCATTTAGCTGGGGACTACCTGGAACTCTCTCAAGGACCACTGGTTGAAAGCCACTGCCCTAGATGATAGATAAAATGGGTTGCAAAAATTGTGGGAAACATTTAATATATAAGTTAAATAAAAGAACGGGGGAACTAAGTGAACGCTATATATATATCAACTCTGGTTATCCATAATCCATGACAATGTTTGTTGAAGTGCCGTCAAAACATCAAAAGTGCAGTCTCGATGGTACAACATTAAATACTGACAGCTGGTGCAGTAGAGCGTAGCGCAGCGTTGCTGGCGCAGACGACAACCCTCGGCGGCGAGGTGGTTTTCACACGTCGGTCCCACGCTGGGATTTGGATGTTTTCAGTGAGCACACACATGCTTTCTCCTGCCTCGTTAGACTTGGCAACACCGTTGATGTATATATATATATATATACACACACACATGTATGTGTCACAGAGGCCTCCTCTCGCACACTCGAGACTCGGGCGCACACACATAACGCTCCCCAATATACTTTTATGGGGTTTTATTGATGGCACAGAGTCGGAGGACAGTCCTGCCTCCGCTGTCCAAGTTAAACAGAGCAGCGTTGCAGGGGAGGTTGCGGATGGCCCCTACGCCCACCCCAAACCCCCCCCACCCCACCCCGACAGACGCTGGGGCAGCGAGTTGGAAACCAAATAATGTTGTCGAGCCGAAGCGAAGGCCCACGACGTTGCTCCCGCCGATTGACCCCGACTAACCCTTGACAGCAGGTCGATTGGTTTAAAGCAGGGGTTTTCAACGTTTTTCATATATTTATTCAGCCTTTGAGCCACGGACCACAATGTGAGGACATTTTAGCCCCACAGACCCCAAAAGATTTCAGATTACAGATTTCTTTTGCTTTTGTCCACAATTCCAGGGTGGATTTGGGGAACAAAACAGTCAAACATACAGATCAAAATGACCATTAATCTTCTACGTTCTCTAGTTGTGTAGACTTGGGCATGATGAATATTTTAACTCTTCAGAGTGTAAAAATGAAACCAAATGGACCCGCAAGGGTCCATTTGGTTTCATTTAACAGTTACATCTGGTTAACCAACTTAGTTGGAGACCACCTGAAATCCTCTCAGGGACCACTGGTAGAAAACCCCTGGTTTAAAGGGTCTCCACTGTGATTTTAAAAATCAAAAGTGTCACGTTGCCTTACCTTTATATACACTGTAACCTCACTTTTTCCCTGCTTTCTGCAATTACAATCGCCCACCAGCTATAGCTAATCAAAAGACCCACCCTTGCTGCCTTTTACATACAGTTTCGTACATTTTTTTATCGTTTATCGTAAGATTTGTTACCTTGTAGCGTTCCTTTTTGAGGACGTAACCCCCCTGGTCTCCTGTGACAGTATGGTTCATATTATCCCACTCCATGAAATGCAATATTTTCATCGCACTGTTTCTCCAATACATCCATTCTGGTGCGTACGGCCTTGACACGCAGCCTCGTGTTCTAATGGCCATTGCATCATAATGTTGCATCGATACGGACATCCAATTGTTTCTAGTGAGTGGCTAATGCTATAGCAAAAGCTACAACAGGATGTAGCGTCATTATAACATGGCCTAGATTTTTGTCACCGCTAAACCCCTTATCCCTTGACTTTTTTGCTTTTTTAAACTATTTTAAAAGCAATTTGCAATCGTTAAAGAAGGTCAGTCTTCAAGCTCACAATGTGTCAATAGATTGGCATGTTGAACTATCCCAAAAAGTTTATCAAAATAGTAAAAAAGGGATAAGGGGTTTAGCATGTAACAAAAATGGAGCCCCATGTGTTTGGAGGGCAGAAGTTGACGAGGTGGTGAGTGAGGTGGAGTTAGATTGAAATCCGTTTACAAACACAGGTTTTTGTACACACTAAAGCTGTAATACCTTTAACAGATGGGAGCTGTACGCAGCACCGCTCCAAAGACAGCTGGGACATCAGATAGCAATTTAATTTACACCAGCACTAGCTTTACTCATTAATTCCCACATTGCTCGTAAATAGCTGAAAGGAACTTTCCAGTTTAACTCAGCCTGCAAAGGAGTAGATTCTCTGCAAAGTTCAGGGATGATAAGAAGACATTGAACCAGGGGCGGATCTAAGCATGGCCATGGGGGGGCAATGCCCCCGCTAAATGCCCTGACTGCCCCACCAAACATGATGGCAGGCAAAACAACCCTAGCCTCGATCTCCAGGCTCTCATCCGCGCTGCGAGGTGAGAGCCTGGACTCAAGGTGCCCCAAAACGACTGACGGAAGTCGGGACTTCCGGTTAGTTAACTTCCGCCGGAAGTTACCATTAGTCACAATGCGGTGCTCCCGAAAATAAATACCCCACGGGTATTCATTTTATTTCTCCCTTTGTGCTCGCAAAGCTGTTGTAAATGTTTAAAAGATGAAATCGTGTGCACTTGGCACACTTATACAACTGCTTTGTTCGTTGGAATCATTTTTTCTGAAAATAAGAGTGAACAAGTCAAGTCGCTAGTGAGGACTGAACAGGGTTGTTTCTCTGGAGACTGTAAATGCAATCACTTCCACAACTAACGTTCTCAGTCTCAAAGCGCACCAGTTTCCCAGGGTGAAACAACCCAGGATTTTCAAATTAAATTGCTTATATTCAAAATGATTTGAAACACTACTACTGCTACTAACTACAGTTGTGGCACCAAAGCATTTTATCATTCAAAACAGAAAACTCTCTGAGTCAGAACTTTATCTTTATGCATGCTGTGTGTGTCTGTTGCAACTTTAACAACAACTGATGTTGTTGTTGTCTAATAAAAGTCTTTTAACCGAAAATGATATGGGTGCGGCTTCATCGCCTGTGACGCTTCACGCCACGGGCGATGAAGCCGCACCAATACCATTTTCTCTTGCCCCCCCCCCCCAATTGGTAAATGTTACATCTGCCCCTGCTTTGAACTGATAGTAATAGCCGTGCTGTATATTTTGTTGTGTGGTGTGGGGGGGTATTTTATGTGGTCGTTATCTTTTACAGAGAGGTCATTTAATAGCATTAAAATGAGGGAAGTTCACCCGGCCACAAGGCAAAGACACGAGCAATTTGTGCATAATCCACGGCCGACAATTCCTCGGGCCAGGATTCCAAATGTCTTCTTGTAAACAAGATCTGATTTCTGAATTTGATGTATTTGAGGTAACGTTCTCATGCCTGGATTTGTTCTGAATAGCAGTTGAGCACTCCAGCTTTGGCAAACCCGGGGAGAGAAAACAGTCCAGGGAAGGCTAGTCCAAAAAAGTCCAAAGAGTCAAAAGTAAAAATAATAGAAAACAATCATTTAAAAATGGAATGATGTAGAAACAACAAACAAAAAGATAAGCACCGAGCAATTTACAGATTTCACGCACGACTGCAAAGGTAATCTCTCTTTAGGATTGTGTTATATAAAAACATTAAATGTAATGGAGTGATATGAAACAGCCAATCTCCTGCATTAAAACAACATGTCTTTGGCCTCCTGCAGGGCAGAGATGCCCTTAAAGGAGAATTCCACACCAAAACACATTGGGCATCAATCTACCTTGACTCCTGTGACATGATACATAATGTCCTTGTTTTTTGTCACAGATGCTCCATTTTCTACATTTCACCATGAGGTGTCTTTATTCTGCTGCAGGTATTTCTGTAACTGTAAACAGGGGCGGATTGGCCATCTGGAGTACAGGGAGTTTTCCCGGTGGCCTGTGACACCTAGTGGCCTGGACAGGGTTTTTTTTTTTTTTTGTGAAAAGTCCAGGGCAGGCCAGGGCGCCAGGCCCAGGCCAGGCAAACTAATATTTCTATCCTTCAAAAAAGAAAAGGTGTCCTACAACAGAGCCAGAGCCAGCACTGGCGCTGCTGGAGGCAGTGTTGCCAACTGCCAAGATCCAAAATGCACTAGTAGTGGCACTTCCAAAATTCACTAGAATGCGCTAGATGCTCGCCTGGAACATACAGATCAAAATGACCATTAATCTTCTACATTCTCTAGTTGTGTAGACTAAGTTGGGCTAATTCACATGATGGATATTTTAACTCTTGAGGGTGTAAAAATGAAACCAAATGGACCCGCAAGGGTCCATTTGGTTTCATTTTTACGCTCTCAAAGAGTTACATCTGGTTAACCAGCTGCCCCCACCAGGGTGGCCTGGCAAAGGCAAAATTGTCCTGGTGGGAAAATATGTGCCAATCCGCCCCTGCTGCAAAATAATTGGACCGTTATATGACTTTTAAAAACTCAGGTGGCACCCGTGGGACAGGAGTTTCTACCGGAGTGATTGGAGAGGAGAGTGGTAAAAGGGAGGTAGTCCAGTAGTAATAGGGTTACACCCGGAACAAATTAGTAACAAGCTGAAAATTTCAGGATATGTTCAGAATACCTTTAGGAATGACATACTAAAAGTCCCCGTGAATCCCCCTTGTGCTCTCTGAGATATTCAAGATGGCGTACAACTTGCCTATTCGATATAATGGCCCTAATCGGGGGTGAAAAAGGCAAAATTTTAAACTGAGAGATATTTCTACGAAAATTCACAGGTTGATCAATTATATAAATACAAGCATTTTTTGTATTGGAACTTTCCATGAAATCCAATATGGCTGCCCAATATGGTGACCACAATATTAGTGTATTGGCTATTAGATATAATGGGGGGTGAATAGGGCAAAAAATTAAACTGAGAGATATTTCTACAAAAATTCACAGGTTGATCAAGTATATAAATACAAAAAAATTTTGTATTGGAACTTTCCATGAAATCCAATATGGCTGTCCAATATGGCGACCAGAATATTAGTGTACCTGTACTATAGTATCAGTGCTAATATTAAGAATGACATATTGGGTGGACATATTGGATTTCATAGAAAGTTGCAATACAAAAAATGTTTGTATTCATATAATTGATCAACCTGTGATTTTCTTGTAGAAATATCTCTCAGTTTAATTTTTTGCCCTATTCACCCCCCATTATATCTAATAGCCAATACACTAATATTGTGGTCGCCATATTGGGCAGCCATATTGGATTTCATGGAAAGTTCCAATACAAAAAATGCTTGTATTTATATAATTGATCAACCTGTGAATTTTCGTAGAAATATCTCTCAGTTTAAAATTTTGCCTTTTTCACCCCGATTAGGGCCATTATATCTAATAGGCAAGTTGTACGCCATCTTGAATATCTCAGAGAGCACAAGGGGGATTCGCGGGACTTTTAGTAGTCATTCCTAAAGGTATTCTGAACACATCCTGAAATTTTCAGCTTGTTACTAATTTGTTCCGGGTTTGACTACATTTTGAGCTAATGCTCTTGGACTAAGGGGAAGAGAGGAGGAGGAATAGATTACCTCTGGGATTACATGTAAAGACTCGCCCAGAGTGACGTAAAATTCAAGCGTGTTTATCAGTATACTATTAAAATGTGATGTGTGAAAAAAAAAGTTTGGAGTTACAGAAATACCTGCAGTAGAATAAAGACAACCTGTGGCCATGTTAACTGTTGGAACGACGTCGACGTTGGGACGGGGACCTCATGGTGAAATGTAGAAAATGGAGCATCTGTGACAATCAAGGACATTATGTATCATGTCACAGGAATCAAGATTGATGCCCAATGTGTTTTGGTGTGGAATTCTCCTTTAACTATACACCCCCTGCCACCCCCAACATCCCTGTTCCTCCCACCCTTTTCCCCAAGAAAAACATACATAATAAAGCCTTGCAGTACTCAACAGAGGACAAAATTTGCAGATGCTCAGAACGAAAGAAAAAGAGAATTACATTTTTTTTACATTGCATCCACACACACACACACACCACACACACACACACACACACACACACACCACACACACACACACACACACACACACACACACACACTGTAACTACTGCTATCTCTCCCTTGCACATGAAAAAATACCTCTTCACTTATATATTTGAGTTTTGTTACAGTTTCATAATACCTTTCACTAAGTGCATATATTAGGTTTTGTTATACCGTGGTTTTATCTAGCTTTATTGCCTTCATCTGTTGCACTACTGTTACTTGCTGATTTATTGTTTGTCTTTATTGTTTTTATTGCACTGTCAACGAGTGGGAAACAATATTTTAATCCTCTATATATCCCGACATACATTGGTGTGACAAACAAAAAAACCTATGAACCTGTTCATTAGGAGTGATTCCGCTATATGTGAGCCGCACTGCAGCCCCAAGTAAGTCATATAGTAACCTTGGAACGTGGGAACCACAAGGCCACTGACCCAGTGAGCGGACAGGGCGGGGGCTAGTAGCCAAATTTCCATGTCCCACATTAAAACGGTCGTCCGTCTACGATCGGCATATCCAAAAACGGGATGCCACGTAATCACTAGGGGTGGGACGACTCACTTACCTCACAATACGATACAATATTGATATTTAGGGTTCTGAATCGATTTATATTGCGATTCTTAGTTATGCTGCGATTCGATTTGATATATTGATATATATCACATTTTTCCCCCACAAATGAATTCCACCCATTTTCAAGTTTTTTTTTCTGTGTGCGTACAATGGAACCAAATGGACCCGTCAGGGTCCATTTGGTTCCATTTGTACACCCTCAGAAAAAAAGGTCCTAAAAGAAAAATCATTAACAAAACATAACACAAACACAAGTTGATGATGTCATCAAGTGAAATACAGTACAGTTAAAATGTTGAAAATAGGCGGGATTCTGAACAATATGGACCATGACAAGTTCATAAATATAAATCGATTTTGAACCTGGCGATTCGACATGGATATCGTGGCATTAAGAATTGCGATATATTGGCATATCAATGTTTTTGCCCACCCCAGTAATCACAGAAATGGTTCGCCGCCTATAGCTGCCCTGTCTAACATAGCTCCTGTGAAACGGGGCGCCTGGGAAATGGAAGAAAAAAAAAGATCCATGCTGCTTTTTAAACTTATAAGCGGCACTATAGCCCGGGCGTCACCAAAGCATTCCGGTGTCAATGCAATTTTCTTCAGGCCCCCCACTCCCCCTTGAATCTTGGCCTTGTTATTTCTTTACAGACCATTGATTGGGAGTTAATGTCGGCACCCGACAAACGTAACACCCAGATCCCATTTCAGCTGGCCAAGAATTACTGGACGGGAATCACGGTGATTCAGCAGCCCCCCCGGTTCATACCTAATTCTATTGAGTGGGAGAGAGAGAGAGAGAGAGAGAGAGAGAGAGAGAGAGAGAGCACACAAAGAACTGCTGGCTCCCAACGAATCGCACCACTGAGGTTAACCAAACATCGTTAACGAGCAATCATAATCTCGCACTAAGAAAACAAGCAAAATTATCTATGCTGCTTTTAAACGGCGCTCATCCATAACTGTTGATCCGTCGCATTAGCTTGTTTGATTTTGATATGTTTGATCAGTCCAACATAACATTACATGGTACAAGTTCTGCCTTTGATTTTAACATGCAAGAATTCAACTTCAAATTATGTATAAGCCTATAATGTATATTAATCATTATTATTCCTCTTTGGGTGTAATCCTGGTTGTGCTGTTAACATCTGCAGTCTGTCTGCCAGGGCGGATGTAGAATTTCCCAATTGGGGGGGGGGGGGGGCAGGAGAACATGGTAAGGGGGCGGCTTCATCGATGAAGTCGCACCCATACCATTTTCAGTTACAGGGCTATTATTAGGCAAAGTAAAGCATAAATAAGAACATCAGTTGTTGTTGAAGTTACAACAGACACGCAGCATGCATAAAGCTAAAGGTCTGGACTCAGAGAGTTTTCTGTTTTCAATGATGAAATGCTGTTGGTTTAGTGTTGCTACAACTGTAGTTAGTAGCAGTAGTAGTGTTTCAAATCATTTTAAATATAAGTACTTTAATTTGGTGGGGCAGTCTGGGCATTTAGGGGGGCATTGCCCCCCATGTCCATGCCTAGATCCGCCCCTGCTGTCTGCACCTCTGCAAGCTCACAACTGAAACATATTCCACAGTGTTACGATCTACGCAGACAATGGTGGTAGGCAATCAATACAAAAGTGGTTGCAATCAAGATGTTATAATAACGACGCTAACAGATGACTGCAATCAAACCGCAATCAGCAAGAAATGTAAAAGCAGTGTACCGATGTTTGCTGGAAAGCGTGCAGTGCAGTCATTGAAGGCGC